>CM063498.1:23731039-23733539 GCA_032207245.1 Pardosa pseudoannulata | reverse complement strand
TATGTATGTATAAATATGTATATGCTTATGTATATATATATATGTGTATATGTATGTTTATATATATATATATATACATATATATATATATATATATATATATATATATATATATATATATATATATATATATGTATATATGTATATATATGTATATATGTATACATATGTATATATATGTATATATGTATACATATGTATATATATGTATATATGTATACATATGTATATATATATATATAAATATATATATGCTTATATGTGTACGTAGGTGTATATATATATATATATATGCTTACGTGCATACATATATATGCCTGTGTCTATATATGTTTATGTGTATACGTATATATATATATAGGTTATTGTGTATACATGTGTATATATATGTATATGTGTATACATGTGTATATATATGTATATGTTTATGTGTATACGTATATATATATATAGGTTATTGTGTATACATGTGTATATATATGTATATGTGTATACATATGTATATATATGTATATGTGTATACATATGTATATATATGTATATGTGTCTACATATGTATATATATGTATATGTGTCTACATATGTATATATATGTATATGTGTATACATATGTATATATATGTATATGTGTATACATATGTATATGTGTATACATATGTATATATATGTATATGTTTATACATATGTACATATATATGTATGTTTATATGTCTGTACATATATATATGTATGTTTACATGTATGTATATATGTATACATATGTAATTGCATGTCAATCGGCACAAATTTTCCCGTGTCATCTAGAGTTATAGCAATTGTTTTTACTGTCACGGGCTATGGGGTAAGGAGAAGCCTAAGCAACTAGACTATTGAAATGAGTGCAGTCAGACCATTCCATAGAAAGAATACGCAAATTTTGTAGCAGGATTTAAACTTTTACAGAGTTAAGAGAACATATTTCTCTTTCAAAAGCAGAAGTCAGAAGGATCATAAATACATATGGAGATTACAGGGCTGACACATAGTTTTGAGTCATTTTGTTGATATTCATGCCAGTATTCATTCTGAATATGCTTTAAGTAGTAAATCGCGTCTACTTAAGTCTGGTGTTTGGAAGAAAAACGAATCCAAACCAAACCCAAACTCATGTACATTTTTTTTTCTTTTTTTGTAGTATTAATGAAATATCTCCTTTGAGAAACCTTGTATTTATCTTCTTTTAGAACATAATGCTGTAAAAGAATATAAATACAGTACTAAAATAAACTTCTTCTATACTTTAATCCGGTGGTACGGGCTAAATTAAGTGCGTACCCTTCTCTTATACCGAGATTATCTACAGTCCATCAGGATGGTGCATAGCACTGGAGCAAACACCGTAACTTTTAATGCTCCAGCACAATCTCAAACAACGACTCACCCACTTTTTTTTTTCCTTTTGCGAGCTGATTTTCACTGCCACGCTCCTCTCTAAGCAGACGATGCTCATTTCATCTTTTTTAACTTTTATTTTTTTTACCCCTTCAGCAGGTGATCTGAGAAGAAAAAGTGTGTATGGGTTGGGGAAAGAAGGAGAAAGGGGGGGGGGAGAAGTGCGGAGCTTGTAATGTCACGTGACAAATGGTATTCGCTTATATATTAAAGGGCATTACACAGCGACGATGGGACGAAAGAAAAAAATAATAAAGAAAAGAAAAAAAGAAGCATTGCTGGTCATATGCAGAAATATACAGATTAGTGGGCTCGATAGCTTCGAATGTATGTGTGTACGTATGTGTGTGGAGGGGGGTTGTTCAAAAAGGGGGAATGGCGAAATAAATGACCCCCGTTATGAAGGATTTCGGAAGTGGTGCTTTTTTGTGTTATGACTGCCATTTGTTTTATTTCAAATAGTGTAGGCCCGGGGTTTTTGAATATAATTACTCCTCTTCTTTATGGCTCTTTTCTTTCCTTTTTTTTCAGCCATTTTGGCCTTATGGCACATCGTTTATTTCAGGCTATGAAGAATTGTCTCTGTTGGCGATATTTTTTTTCTTTGTTCTAACCAACGTAGAGATGAAGATAGGATTATCGCCAACTTTGCCTACTGCTTCGGTATATGCTTAAAGGGAAACTTTTTATGTATTTTTCCCTTTTTATTGCCCTGTTCGTTAACTGAAGCTAAAATAATGCAGGAAAAAAATTCGTTGATAACTAATGTGATTAATTTTTTCCCCACAGAAACGGAAATAATCAGGCTATACGGCTCAATCCCTATATATAGTAGTAGAACTACTAGAACGAACAGGTGAGAAATTTAAAATGTCCTAAACTGTAGGCAAACATCGCCGAGCATCGCTGGAAAGTACACTTTACAGGGAGAAGAAATTAGCGTTCTGAAGATTTTAATTAATATCTCCGTTAATTAAAGCCCTATGAAACTTTAAAATAGACAGAAATATTCCTGTCATTAAGTAGATCTAGTGTGTAAAATTTCATACAGATCAAAACAAAACTGTTG
>CM063498.1:23716039-23728539 GCA_032207245.1 Pardosa pseudoannulata | reverse complement strand
ATATATATATATATATATATATATATATATATATATATATATATATATATATATATATATATACACAAAACGATCCGACAGATCCTGTTATAACGCTGTAAATCCCAAAAATTGTAAAATGTGTTTCAATAAATTATAAATTGGACCGTCTTGAAGGAAAAGTAAGGAAAAAAAAAATTAAAAATACTTGACGCCACCACGCGTACAGGCATCCCAAACGTAATTAGTTATATTAAATTATAATTCCCACATCGCCTGTATGGAAATTCGATCCCGGGACTTATCGTGTACTGAAGCCCGTCGCGCTGACGACTGCACCACAAGTACGTTGGCAGTGAAGGGTTTCAAGCGGCATTATTATAACCTCAATAAGTGCGCAATTCTGGATTTTTAGTAAGAAAACTTTTCAAATCTGATCAAATTGTGAATCTAAACCCTTTTCGAATGAACATAATTATATACACAAAATTTCATCAAAATCAGTCCAGCCGTTTAGAATTAGTTTTGTTACAAACACACGGACAGAAGGATTTTAAATATAAAGATTATTTTTATATGCATTGTTTATAAAACTGATATACAGGTAAGGTTTGGAATTTTAAAATTAGATACTAGAACATTTGTTAATAAAAAGAGAGCGATCTCATTGTGAAGCGGAAAAATGTGGGGATAAAACAACTCTATATAAGGGCAGAGCGCGCCAAATTAAAGGAGAGAACAGATAAGTCTTGTAGTCTGGTGACCTGCCTTTGAGTATCGTATTGGAAAGAAAATGGCTAAGATGAAATAAAATGTTAGTGTTCTGACGAGAACCGCTTGAACTATTTCTACCATACGTCACTTGTGACGAAAACTGTATAGCACTTACATAACTGTCCAACGCGCATGCGCTTACTACTGTGTATTATTTTTTCTCCTCCTAAAGCGCGTCTATAGCGCTCTAGAGATAAGAGAGATAAGAGTTGGATTCCATGAAAGCTGACGCGTTAATTTTACTTAATTTTCTTTATTAAATTTTTCTTAACTTTTCTTGTTGAATCTTCTTTTGAGTTTGGATTTGATATGATCAACACACTGAACCACAACAGAGTAGAGGCATTCTTTATGGATATTTAGATTTAGATGAATGCCGCATAAACAGTTAGAAAAAGCTTTTAATGCTTGGAAGATGTGTTTTTTTCATTTTTCTTTGCAGGATATGTGCCTGATAGACGCACACACACACACATACATACATATACATACAAAAAAGCACATACAGATAGTTTAGTTCGTGGAAGTTTTTTGGATGCTCAGCTTTGCACAACGTGTTTACAAGTCCTAAATAAGTATTAGGATCCCATTCAGAATATGAAAATAAATAAATAAATAAATGAATAATGGTATATAATACGGCTGAAAGAACAAAACTTTGAACATAAAAATACCATATAACCATTAATATATATGTAAATACATAAATATATGTACGAGGTAGAAAAATATATTTTATTAATATATAATTATATACGAATACATAAATACATTACCGTAAAATTTTAATAATTACTAAATACACTTATACGTTGTTATACTAAAAATATTCAAAATAATAAATTTTGTAACAATTGTTGTTGAACATATTTTACGGTGCAATGAAAAGTGTAATTACGTTTGTTGCCAAATACATTTATCCAAATCTTATTCGTTTTTCTTCAATTTCTTGACGACACCCCTACGGGTTTTCGATAGAATTTCTTCAGGAAATATATGACCTCTTTTATGCTTTTTAGACGCATATGGTTTCAGAATAATTCCTCACGTATTTTTCAATTTATAAGTCTAAAACTTCTAAACTTATACGTAAAGCGTCTAAAATCGCAAATGACCGGTCATCATTTGCCATATAGTGCGAGATTCAAAGTATCGAACCTTATTTCAAAGATCCGTAACTAAATGGAAAACCATACATTTTGCACGAAAGCGGTTTGATATAAAATGATTTCTTGGCCTACTTATGTTGCCATATATATCTAAATATGTACCTTAATAATTCTGTTGCCACTTAATAACACGTAGACCCAAAATTTCCTCTAAACAGTTAATGTCGCTTTGTTCGATGACAAAGAGGGAGTTCGGTTGTATCTCCTACTTTCTCGTTTGGCCAGCGAAAATTTTCTGTAAGTGTCACGTGATTTTCTTCCTCGTCGTGTCAGCTTGATGCGAAAATTATAGCTCGATCATTCGAGTTGAGAAGTTTGTTGAAGTCGTTTGACTTTTCACTCAGTGTTCTGTCCTTGCATTGCGTCAGGGGGGAGGGGAGTAATAAGTTCATAAGGACCACCCATGATTTTTGAGCATTCAGTTTATGTAGTTCCATTTTTTTCATTATGAAGCATTTTCTTCTTGCGTAGTTGTTTTAAGTAGCAAATCCTGCCATTAATGTCTTACCACTATGTTATTTTTTTTTTCTTTTAACTTACATGTCAATATCATGCTTTCTTCATTTTATGTTGTTAAGTTAAAAGACACAGGGCCGTAGCCAGAAATTAAATTCGGAGGTGGCCTTGATATTTGTGAATGACGCTTCAAAAACATTACAAGCTTTATTGTGTATG
The DNA here is from genome assembly GCA_032207245.1 of Pardosa pseudoannulata. Lineage (NCBI taxonomy): Eukaryota > Metazoa > Arthropoda > Arachnida > Araneae > Lycosidae > Pardosa > Pardosa pseudoannulata. Next base: position 23,725,942 of record CM063498.1, on the reverse strand, counting down.
TATAATAAATATCATAATACAGTGTGATTTTAAAATATCAAAATAATTAAAAAATGATATAATGAACAAATTTATAGCCTTGAATAAGTAATGCAGTATCTACACAATGAATTTAATAGTAAAATGAACATTGAAATTATATAAACTATACATGATATTAAATTCTAATTTTTAAAACAGAAGTATAAACAAAGAAAACGAATAATTTTGAAAGAAAATGAAAATGTTCAAAAATTTTTACCTTTATATTATAAAATATACTGTCTTTGAAATTTTAGCCAAAAAATTTTCACAATTTCTTCCGATTGTGCAACAATATTGTGATGAGTTACCAAAAGTACTGGTTAATCTACTCTTACTGCCGAACGATGTCCGATTGGTTAGGGTGCTGGCCGTCGGTACCAGAGTTCGTAGGTTCGAATACCACAGAGGCATGGACGTTCGTAGCCGTTTGGAATCAGCTTTAAGCTGTAGGTCCCGGTCTCATTAGCCCTCGTGTTGCAAAAAGTAGACCGTAGCACTCCAAAACCAAAATCAAAATCTGCTCTTACTTGTTGAATACAATTTGCACCTACTGTTTAACTCAACGTCACTGTTCTAAGCACAATGTTCTCTATGCACAGTTAGGCATATGACACACCCGCACATACGGTTCATTTTCTTTCCAGAAACGTTTTTTAAGAATTTAGGAGGGGTCGGTCCCCTAAATCCCCCCTTGCCTACGGCCTTGAAAACACAAATGCAATTTCTGCCATAAGATAAATATTACAACTCTTCTCAAAGATATGCATGTATATAATAAAGTGAATAATTTTATATGTCCGTATTTAAAAAAAATCCATCTAAATGTTAATTGTAAATAGCTACACTGCTAAGTATATTTGACAGTGGAAAAGCCTCTAGAATTTCCAACATTAAAATGTTTTATATATTGCCATCTCTTAAATAATAATTAGCAAATTCTCAGAAAACCATCGGCTTCCATTTTTGAATCAGAACCTTTAAAATTGCAAAGAATTATAGGAGTGTCTTTTAGCTGTTCATATTCAACATTTATCTCTCTTTCTCTTTTTTCATTCTCTTGCAAATTCCACAGTAACCATTACTTTACCAAACTAAGTGATAGCGCTTGAGAAAAAATATGATTAAAACGTGTTGCCATTTATGATTATTTATAAACATTAAAAGCCGAAATCGGTCTTTTAAAGATTTCTGTGCTACCATCTGGCAGTCGAGATATGTCACAGGTAAACTCTCCGTCATAATGACGTCAGAAGTCGCTAGAGATGGGAATTAGGTACTATAAATTTTCCTCCCTGTCGATTTCTGACGTCATTTTGACTTGCATGTCGCCTGTCACATATATGGACTGAAATATATTAGCATCCTTACTTCATGATGTTTCACATTTTAAAAATATTTAATAATATAGGAACTGGCATTTTTACACTGTTTCGCTTCTTAAGGATACGTGACATATGAGGGGCTTAGTCTGGCCGTTGCGAGTCGGTTCGAACGTTCGTTGTGACGTCATTTTGACGTCAGCTTGATCGTTTGCAAGCAAAATGTCCGCAAGCTGACGTCAGTGACGTCACAACGAACGTTCGAACCGAACCGCAACTTCCAGAGTAAGGGCCCTAAACATTCTAATCAAACCTTCTATCGAAGCACGGATTATTAAGTAATCAAGTTATTTAGTATTATGCTGCACGACGTTGTTCTTTTTTAAAGTCTAGTCAGTCATAACAATAGGAAAATTTCCGTTCAGTTGTTCTGTTCTTAAATAAATAACAAACCAGTTAAAAGAAAGTATTCAAGCATATAGTCATAGATAGTAACTTTTCCTTTATCAACCTAGAACTACTTTTAGACAACCTTAAAATATTAACTTTCAATTGAGGTAGAACTTTTAACTTGTTGAAGAATTCGTTAAGAATAATGAATTCTGTATGACTAATACACAATAGTCCCGCATACTTTAATATCTGTTTATTTTATAGGGCATGATCTACTTTGCTGAGATGATGATTTTACTTAATTTAATATTGGCTAGATCTCTCAAAATTGCGTCGCTTATTAAACGTCTGAAAGTGACCGAGAATAGAACTTTTAATTTGTTGAAGGATTCGTTAATAATAACGAATTCTGTATGACTAATACACAGTAGTCCCGCATACTTTGATATCTGTTTAATTTATACGGCATGATCTACTTTGCTGAGAGGATGATCTTACTTCATTTAATATTGGTTAGGTCTCTCAAAATTGCGTCGCTTATCAACCGCCTGAAAATGATCGAGAATAGAACTTTTAATTTGTTGAAGGATTCGTTAATAATAACGAATTCTGTATGACTAATACACAGTAGTCCCGCATACTTTGATATCTGTTTAATTTATACGGCATGATCTACTTTGCTGAGAGGATGATCTTACTTCATTTAATATTGGTTAGGTCTCTCAAAATTGCGTCGCTTATCAACCGCCTGAAAATGATCGAGAATAGAACTTTTAATTTGTTGAAGGATTCTTTGATAATAACGAATTCTGTATGACTAATACACAATAGTCCCGTATACTTTAATATCTGTTTATTTTATAGGGCATGATCTACTTCGCTTAGAGGATCATTTTACCTCCTCTAATATTGGTAAATCTTCTCAAAATTACATCGGGTATTAAACATCTGAAAGTGCCTCTAGAAAGTATCTAAGGTAACAGTGTTTAGAGGAATGCATAGTCATACAAAACAATAGGATGAATGAAGCTTGGAAAAATAAAATTGAATAATTTTTTCTTGCCAAAAAAGATGGCACTATAAAACGATCCATGACATAGGAGTGTTCTTTCAACCAAGTTCGTCTCTTTCACCATAGCTTCTTATCTTATTTCGCTCGGGTCTTGCAGGGTTTATGAAGAATTTTCCTCGGCAGGATCTGAAGAGCTTCTCCCTCCACTTAGGGATCCTAGGACCAGATTCCGAGTGCTTCCAGATGTACAACAAATTTTATGGTGTTTATAAATGTTTTCGTAGTGTCAAATTCGGAAATTTATGTAAGTGATCTTACACTTTATGAGTACTATAATTTCATGGGGTACGTTTGAGAAGCTGTTTATGACGGTGTGGGTACTTTAGAGTGTAAACAGGTATAAAATGAAGACTCAAAAGGCCCAAATTTTATGGCCTTAATGACGGCAAAGATGAGGAAATCAAGATTATGTTTACATGATCTAGAAATCAGAAGTCGGCATGACAGACCCTATCGGTAAGAAGACTGATTTTCCACCCTGCCCTTTATACAGTCCTCCTCAGAAAAAAAAAGTAAAATTGATAACAATTAACAAACCTAAATTATTTATCAAAAGAGTGACTTTCTAAATTATTAAGTTTCTCACCGTATAAAAGTTACCTAAAACCTACCGTTAAAAAAAGAACGAATATTAAAAGATTGGACGTAGACAGCAATTATGTAGCTGCAAAATTTGCTGGATGGTTGGTGGCATGTCCATTTAGAAGTCACATGACTTCACATGGAGATATAGTTGCTTTTGCTTCGAGGAGTCAGACCTCTAACAGAGGGTCCTCGTAATTATAAAAGCAGGGACCAAGAAAACCTCCAGCTTTGACTTGCCACCTCCAGAGGTATGTTTAGAGACCTTGGGGGGGGGGCGTTGAAACCACGAATCTATCGTACTTACTCAAACGTTGTTAATAAACGCAACGAATCTTTGGCCTACTCAAGCCTCGATCATTTTAACGACCAGTGACAAGATGGCTGCCTTTGCCAACTGAGTTACCGCTGCTCTGGTACCTATCAATACGATTGAGACCCAACGATCGAAAGAACAAACTCACAGATTGAGGCAGAAATCATACGCTTTATATAGGTTACGTACCGAACCGATTACTGAGATATATGCAAGCACACATAATGGATGACAAAAGGTGGCCTCTAGCGATGAGAAAGGGTGAAAGAAATTGAAAAGGTAAAAGGAAAATATCTGGAAACTTGTAAAGATTAAATAGGCGATTTCCAAATGTTAAAAAAACTTAGTTGTGATAGTATTAATTATTTGCACTCCATCGACTTTCGAGTGGCTGGACACAGTTTTTAAATTCTAAAAAAAATTGTTCACAATTTTTAACAAGATTAAAATTGCTAGGCATAACAAGATTAAAATTTAAACCAGTCTGCAAGGAAGGAGGAAAATATATTTGAGCGTAAATAATTAACAAAGGTAAATTTTTATCAATATAGGAAAACTATATTCTGGCACAAAGTGTCTCACTTTGTACGATGCTAATTTCGATGCAGTTATTTTACTTTTATGATAATTAAAAGTCGACCAAGATAAATGACTTTACGTAGTGCCTGCGTAATGCGACCCTATCCTCTAAACAAAGTAAGATCAAGAATTTAAATTGTAGCATCTGCTATAGGAGTAAGCTAAAAAATAAAAAAAAATTATTGGTTTACTAAACTGTAGTCCAAGATTAAAGAGTTAAAAAATCATGAGACCAAAAAATATTTAATTTTTAAAGAATTAAAGCCAAGCTAAATTTCTGCCTTTTCCTCTAAATAAATAAATAAAAATTAAAAGCCAACAGCATGTTGAAACTTTTTTTTCCAAACTGGCAGAAACAAAATGGCGAGCGTTAGATTTTGTGAACAACCGTCTTTTATAATAAATTCTATCCTTTAAAATCTTGAAAAAACGCAAAAATAGCAACACAGAAAAGCCTTAAAGAATCGATATTTAAAAAAAAAATTTTTTTTTGTTCTATTTTACCCGTTCTTCCTTTTGTTTTTCGGCAGACGATTTCTTGCACGGCGCTTTTCCCCCTTTTTTAAAAGGACAGGCAGGTGGGTGGCAAAAAATTTATCGTACTGTAAACCCGCAACGCGTGTAAAACTGAAGGCGTGTAATAAAATAATCCGTTGAGAATCGCCAGGTGCGAAAATAAAATTTTCGATATTTTATGTGAGCGTCACTCTTTTCTTTTTTTTTTCCTGCTGCCTCTCTTTTTCGAAATTCGAGCGAAATATTTGTTTTTGCCTTCCCATGCCGTGATATAAATTCGCAGAAATATTTATTTCCGAAAATAAAGTTTTATTCTAAAGCGTTTTATTCTTATTTTCGTTTTTCTGTTGTTTTATAAAGTGTCTCTATATTTCATTATGAGATTCTTATAAAGCTGCATAAATTTCTCGAGAAGCTGTTAGGGCTGGCAACAAGTATAAGATATGTTTTATATATAAGTGCGGTGTTATATCAGAAATATTTCTGGTAGATAATATAAGTATATAAAAGTAGTACAAACAATGTTATTATCTATAGCTTGATAATGTTTTCCATCTTGTTCTGTTCGAAAATTTGTAGGAAGCTGGAGTTCTTTTATGTATTTCGATCTTTGTTTTTCTCCCTTCTCTTTTCGTATTGTTGCTTGCAGTCTAGCCAAGTGATTGGTAATGTGTAGTCTGTAACACTAGTCTTGTAAAGAAATGTTTTTTCATTTTTGAGCAATTTATTTTTACTAGTATCATTTCGAAATACCGTTAAATTTACTTGTTCATGATATCCCAACCTATTTCCAGCTGCTAAATTATTATAATCGTGTTGCTGCAGACTGCTTATTTTTTTCCTTTGGAAGAATAGTGAAATTTTTCTTTGAAATAACAATTTTTGGTGTTTGGAAAAATTCCGGAAACATGTGTTTTATTTCCCTTTTCTTTTGCTTTTCAATTCCAAGTGAAGAGAAATTGGCATTAGCCAGAAAAACAGATCCAGATTTTAATGAATATCAGTGCTACAGGTTCTACTTAGAGCAAAACGCCAAACGATGTCTGAATAGTTAAGGCGGGATGTTTAGTACCGGAGGTCGTGGGTTCAAATCCCACTGTGGTATGGATGTTCGTACCGTTCAGAATAGGCTTCGAGCAGTAGATTGCGTATCATTAGTGATTGTGTGGCATAAAAAGAAGAAAACCTCAGCGTTCCAAACCAAACCAAACCATGACCGAATGGGTAGGGTGCTCCTCTTTGGTGCATGATTTCATGGGTTCGATTTCCTCTGCTGATATGGAACTTCATAGCGGTTCCGAATCAATTTGAAGCAGTAGGTCCCAGGTCTCAATGGCTGCACTGACGAGAACCATGTACCCTAAAATAAACATTTGAGATGTGTTGTGTCCCCGTATATACAATCCATATCAGTTCATACTATACTATGCAGTACAAATTCATTCAAAAATATTGCATAAAATTACATTACATACAAATACAGTTAAACCAAATCGCAATCATATAAAAATCAGTTGAAGGCTCATTAAATCAATCAAACCAAATCATCAGGTCATATTATGGAATTCTTGGGGATCACTAGGCAGGATCTAAATGTCAGTCTTTTACTGGTTCTGGATTTTATTAGGCTGTACAATGTCTTGGGCCTGATATAGTTCTGCATACCTCTGGAGGTGTGTAGCAACAACAAATTTCTCACAATGCAGGAACTTGCTGTCAATCCTTTTACTCGTTCTGGATTTTCTTAGGTTGTACAATGTCTTGGACCTGATATAGCTCTGCATACCTCTGAAGGTGTGTAGTAACAACAAATATCTCAGAAGGATGTTACAATCACTCCTTTACTGATTCTGGATTTCAATAGGTTGCACATTGTTCTGGACCTATAGCTCTGCATACCTCTGGAGGTGTGTAACAACAACAAATTTTTTAAAAGGCAGGATCTTACTGTAAATTCTTTACTAGCTCTGGATTTCAATAGGTTGTGCATTGTTCTGGACCTGTTATAGCTCTGCATACCTCTGGAGGTGTGTAACAACAACAAATATCTCAAAAGGCAGGATCTTGCTGTCAATTCATTACTAGTTGAATAAACACATTTCCCTCGTGATTCGTTGGAATAAAAAGGCTTGGTAAACGATTTCTCGTGTTTGCATTGTTCTGGATCTTTTATAGCTCTGTATATCTCTAGAGGTGTGTAACAGTAACAAATTTCTCACAAAGACAACTTCAAAATCTGTATGCGAAGAAATTTTTCAGTATATATATAAAATTAGTAATTTTACGATATCTGTAATAAGTATACATTTTTCTATTTGTAAGAATTACGTTTTTTGCGAGCAAATGTTTTAAATTTTTAAAATTATTTTTTACTTGTTAGAAATGATGTATTCTAACTTTGAATAAACACTTTTCACTGATGATTCATTGGAATAAAAAGGGTTGGTAAACGATTATTCGTGTTTGCAAATGAACTAATAATGAGATACTTATGTATGTTCAGCAACTTCATTATAGTTTGGAACTGAAGAAAGCAGACAATTGATAAATGATACAGGAGTCACTAGGTTCTCAATTCCATGAAACTTAAATTGCCACTCCGTTCAGATAAATAGTGTTCAAGGCGTATAAATAGGAAAAATACATTATTTTAAAGGTAATGCTGAACAGATATTTAAACAATACTCTTTGTTTGCAAATTTCGATTGCACAAGCTCTGGTGAACAAGTAAATAAATTCTCACAAAAAAATGAACGTAGTGCAGTGTACAGAGTACCTGTATAGGGAGATGAAGTAGGGAGGTAAACTAAATTCGTAAACTTACGTACGGATTTTGTTTAAAACCCCAAAGACAACCGTCAACTTAAGTCAGAAACTTTCCCGTAACGGGATGTTTCAATCCGGCCGAAGTAAACGTATCGAATAAAAACCCTCATTACGATTCAAGAAAATTCTCAGGACTTTTCAAATCTAAAAGTCCGGGTCAAACACCCCGCTTCTTTTTCCTTTCCCCTTTTCAACCTCTAATTTAAGATGCACATTTGGGGTCTAACGAATTAAAACTTTACAGTTCCCTAGCGGCTAATTTAGGAAATTCTGAATAAAAAGAGGTACATGCTGTTGGAGATAGATTTTTACCAGCATTTTTATACATATTTTTATTTAGAATTTTTATGTTAGTTGTTTTCCAAATTTATCCTGTCTGTATAATGGAATGAGAACCCGTCCACCCGACGCTCCGATAATATAGGTCTTTCTGGTCTTAAACGGTGTTTTGTTCTCGCCATGACTGCAAAACCCCGTCGTATACACTGTTTAACGATATATATATATATATATATATATATATATATATATATATATATATGTATATGTATATGTATATATATATAAGTGTGTATATATATGTATACATATATGTGTGTATATATGTATATATGTATGCATACATATGTATGTGTATATATAGTGTGTGTATATATGTATATGTATATATGTATACATACATATGTACGTATATATATGTCTGTGTTTATGTATATATAATATGTGTGTATGTATGTAAATGTTTATATATATATATATATATATGTCTGTATATATACATATATGTATGTATATATATATATATATGTTATATATATATATATATATATTTATAAATGTATGTTTGTATATATGCATATATAAATGTTGTATACATATATGTATGTGTATATATGCATATTGTACATATCTATATATATATATATAAATGAATTTGTGTGTGTCTGTCTGTCTGTATGTATGTACTCAATAGACTCAAAAACCATGCATCCAATCGCCGTGAAAATTTGGGAAATGTTTAGGTATATCCCTGGGAAGGTTTTTGTAAATTTTTAACGTTCGAAATCCATTCCTTCCCCCATTTTCGAGCATTTCATGTCACTATTCTAAGCATTATTTTCCCCGGTTAAAAGCAAACGATTAAATTTTTAATTTATCGCGTGATAACTAAGTGAAAGAAGCATTATTTCTAGCAATGTGACGTCATCCCAAGTAATTGTTTTAAACGCAGTTTTCCTCGGTTAAAAGTAGAAGATTAAAATTTTTAATTTATTACATAATACATAGGTGAAAATGATATTTTTCTATCATTATGACGTCATTCCTTTTAAATATTTCATTTATTCATTTCTTATTTTATAATCGTCTGCGTAGTATCAATTCGATTTGACCTGGAAATTGAGATATAAAGTGATTCACTTTCATTTCTATGTGACGCAAATTATAGCATTTTTATATGAGAACTCATTTTAAATTTAATTCTTGGTTAATTTTTAAGTTGCAATGAAATGTTTATCAATAATATTTTAACAACAAAAAGTACAAATTTCAGTGACTCTCACGGGCAAATAAATTCCTATCATTTTATATAGTTATCTTTATATTCACATATTTGACAATATGAATGTGTGCTTCTGTTTCATACTAAACTATGTGGTTTGTCATAAATTTCCTTAATTTTGGAAACATTTATTACTACGAACAAAATTAGCATTTTTGCTTTCAAAACCTCTGCTCCCTATTCTATCACGTAATTTGGCAAGGTATATTAACGTTGCTAATCAACGTACAGTAGTAATACAGTTTAGGGTTAAACTTATATTTTACTATACAGTTTTGAGCAAATTTAATATAAGACACACATTTGATGCAGATTTAATCGTTAGCGTGTAAACATATATTTTGTTATTTTTATTTATAGATATTAAGAACAGTTTTCATTTTTATGCTTTTTTAACAAATCTACCCGATAAGTCATAGAGTATCTTCTTTGGACAGAAATCCTTGATACCGCCAAATGAACATATTCCACATTAATACATCTTGAATTCCCAGATTAAAATCTGACTGTGAGATCCAGGGATGTTATTTCGCCCATTCGTGTTCCGATATACCAATTAGTTCGAAAGATATTAACGAAAAACCAAACAAAATGGCAGTTTAATTTTGCGACACGAGCTTTCCGTTATTGAGTTGGCGTCTAAATATGGCAGTGTTATTCATTGTTGGCATTATTATCTCCAGATATTTGGTATTCGGGAAACATAAAAACGTAT
>CM063498.1:23698539-23711039 GCA_032207245.1 Pardosa pseudoannulata | reverse complement strand
TGATTTCTGTTGATTTTCGATTCGAACACAAGTCTTTCACTAGACATATTACTAGTAGATCGCATATGTAAGGGACTGAAGGCCAACCTGTTAACATTAATTTCACCCTGTAATTCACGGCCTACCATGTGATGAGATTTTCCCTAACTTTCTTCCCTACTTTTATCCACCCTGTCGCCAACTGGCGACGTACTTATCATCCTTTTTTTTTCCCTTTTTGTGCGCGACCCGCCCGTGTCTATTTCCTGGAGGAAGCTGATTTTCTGCGCCGCTAAACCGAGGGTTTGGCGCGTTCTGACAAATGAGCTCCCAGTTCGGAATCGAGACCGTTCGACCAGAACACAAGACTGATTAAGAAATCTTTTGCTGCTTTACTCCTTAGTATATTTTTTTTTATTAGGGATCTTTTTTTCTTTATCCCGATTAACCTGGCTCTTTTCATTATTTGATGTCTTAGTTTCGATGACGTACAAATGGAGATCGTCTTCTCGATGAGGCTTTACAATTCCTACTGATCCTTCCTCTACCCTCGGGGACATTTTTTCCCCTCCTTTATGTGATTTGACTTTTTTTTCTCTATTTCTCCAGGCATTGTGTAATCAGGATATTCTTAGAGAATCATTACCTGGAGGTCATTTAGGACTTCTTTTTCTTATGGAGGAAATTAAAAGACGATATGCTCAGAGAAAAGAAGATTGCAGCAGAGTGATAAAACAGTTTTTATGCGACATTTTTTTTCTTAATTTGTCTTTGTACATGAGAGTATTGTTCGTGGGATAGGATATTTAATTCGTTACCAGCATTTGGCAACAGAGGCGTTATTAAAAAGAAATTAACTGTGCATTTCATAACTAAACATAAATGTTAGTTCTGGTATTTTAAATGTATAATTTAAAAAAAAATGTTAATCAACATTTGTTAGAAGGTTTATTAAATTAATAAAATCTAAAATAGATTTTATTAATTATACGAAATAAATTATCTATTTTAGGTAATTTATTTCGACATTTTCTTCTAAAGTGGCATTACACTCTGAAAGGATGTATTTCATTTTAATTAATTAAATAAATAAATGAAAATTAATAAATTAATATGAGATATATTTTAGTACTACATACTTTGCCTAATTAACAGTTTATATGTAATATATTTTAATTAATTTTTATATCCTTTTCATCCATTTATTTATTAATTTAGTTTTTGGTTCTGAAAAGAAGATTGCAGCAGAGTGATAAAACAGTTTTTATGCGACATTTTTTTCCTAATTTGTCTTTGCAAGAGAATATTGTTCATAGAATAGGATATATTATTCGTTACCAGAATTTGGCAACATGGGCGTTATTAAAAAAGAAATTTACTGTGCATTTCATAACTAAACATAAATGTTAGTTCTGGTATTTTAAATGTATAATCTTTAAAAAAAGTAATCAACATTTGTTAGAAGGTTTATTAAATTAATAAAATCTAAAATAGGTAATTTATTTCGCCATTGTCTTCTAAAGTGGCATTACACTCTGAAAGGCTGTATTTCATTTTACTTAATTAAATAAATAAATGAAAATTAATAAATTAATATGAGAAATATTTTAGTACTACATACTTTGCCTAATTACCAGAATTTAAACCTAATGTATTTTAGTTAATTTTTATATCATTTTCACCCATTTCTATAATAACTTAGTTTTTGGTTCTGGAAAGAAGATTGTAGCAGAATGATAAAACAGTTTTTATGCACCATTTTTTTCCTAATTTGTCTTTGCACGAGAATATTGTTCATAGAATGGGATGTATAATTCGTTACCTGAATTTGTCAACAGAGTCATTATTAAAAAGAAATTTAGTGTACATTTCATAACTAAGATTTTAGTTCTGGTATTTCAAATGTGTATTTTATAAAAAAATGTAACTAACTTCTGTCGGAAGGTTCATTATATTAATAAAATTTAAAATAGGTAATATATTTCGACATTTTCTCCTAAAGTAACTCCTATAGTATACTTTGAAAGGTCATATTTTATTTTAATTAATTAAATAAATAAAATTTATTAAATAAGGCAGTTTGTCGCAACGTCACGAAGTACTATAATGCCCTTCCTATTCATTTTCATGTTTACAACAGCCAATAGACAAACAAACTGCCCTTTTGTTTGAAACTAAAGCCAGAATTATCATAATTTGAGAATTTGCCCTACTGCTTGAAATCGCCTTATAGTAATAGAAAAATTTTAGTACTTCATACTTTACTTTGCCTAATTAACAGTTTGTATACAGCATATTTTAGTTATTTTATACACTTTTCATTCATTTCTGTAATCAATTTGTTTTGGATAAGATATTTAAACAGACTAATGATAGGTTGCTTAAAATTGTGCTTAAAAATGACTACAATTTAATAAAACGTAAGTTCAAATTGATTATGAGTATGTACATCGGCAGTGAAATACGTTACAAGTATTTATTTATTTTTCTTATTTATGCAACGTTTTTGTCAGAGGCTTTTAATTATCAGATTACGTGATACATTCTGACTTTATATTCCTTAAGGGTGTGACGACTTCAATGTTGTCGAGTGAAGAGGTAGCGTGAAGAAGGATCACAGTCACGATAAAATTGGAAATCACTTTTATTTCTCGAGTAAATACGGCTATATACAAGGGAATTCTAATCTCCCAAAACAAGTCGAAATGGAAAGGATTGTCGCCTGCATAACATCACCACGACGATCACAGTCGAAAGAAAAGAGATTAAATAATCTCACACAAGTGGGGACGCTTTTTCCATGGTGCAATGCAAACCCAGTTTATCCCCCGTTCGGTATCCGAGACTCTGCCGCTCCCTATATGAGCGGACTTGACAAATCTCCCGAACTAAATCACTAGAAAACTGGCTTCGGTCAAAAGACGCGAAAGCCTCCACGAGGTCAAAGTACCTACGTAAAAGAAAATGTCGAAAAGCCCCGAGTCTAAAAATTCTAGGCTTTTTATATCTCGGGTTCAGTTACGGTTCCAGTTACCTGGGAACTCCAGCTAAGATTATAGCTAATTTTTTTTTCTGCTGAATTCTCAGGAGGTTCCAAATCATTACGTATTCGGAATAACAATTTTTAAGTTAACAAAATTATCCTCTAACTCGAATACAATTTAGAATTAATCTGTTCGTACTACTACGAATAAAAGTTCATTTTTTCGGGGTTTAATACAAAATCCCTACATTTTCCCTACGCTTGCTGATTTGGTTTTTTTTTCTGTTGCCACTGGAGATTCAACAGATTATATGTTGCAGTCATGGGAAATTGGTATGGTCAAATATTACGCAATATATGGTATAATATAAATATCCTTCGTGACTAAAAACGATGTCCACATCGTTTATAGTCAAGAAGGATATTTATTGCCTGATCGTCGGATGGATGGATTTCCATTTCATTATAGTGACGCAAACTGAGAGATCACATGAAAAATCTAAGAATCTTCCAAAAGTTTAAGGAAACATCTAAGAAAATATCTCTTTGAAAAGCTCCAGAAAAATCTCCGAAAATGTCCGAATGAAATGTCTGAAAAATCTGTCTCCGATACCGAGCATCTCCTACAGAACCTCCTAACTTGGCAGCTAGGGCAATAGAATGTTTTAATTGATTAGACCCCCCTCAGGGCGTGAACTGTAATCCCAGTGGTCTATTTAGATTAGAAGTTAAAAGGTTGGAAAACAAAGAGATGTAAAATTTGGTCCTTGATATGAGATCTGGGTAACAATAAGTTACATTTGGTTCAGCTTTTTTCAACCTCTTCCCGTGAGTCATCGTCAAAGACATACCAGAACAGGACCGGGTTGAACTAGAAAGAAACTTCGGACTTCTCCCAACAAACAGAGGGGTCCGTTGGTTTGGGGAATTCTAAACCGCCCGCCGTTCTGGAGTGGACCCCTGTTTTTTTTTTTTTTTCTCCGCGAGGCAGTCTGATTTTTTTAGAGGACAAGGTTGTGACCAGAGGAGAGTAGAAGGTGAACGCTGCTGGCATCCGCGGCTTGCGGGATAGACCTTCTGAAAAAAATTCATCGCCATATTGTTTATTAGGGCCGGCGCCGACTCGAGAGCAGTCTTCGATATCTACAAATGATAAGTTGATTACAGTTGTATTCCTTAGGCATTTATTTAATTGTATAAATTCATTTAATCAAGACATATTTGTCCATGTGTTTATTATTGAGTATTAATTTCTTCTTTCTCAAACACTAGGCCAACGTAACATTATTTTTACAATCTGAAAGCCCCTTAGAATTTTCTCGTATCGGAATAAAGGCTTTCGGCTATATATTTACTTCGGTAAGATTTAACCATCAAATTACGGGGAGATCCTGACATTATATTCTTTAAGGTGTTGTCTTAGGAATGTCAAACAAAATTTCTGCATTAGTTTACAAATTTAGTTCTCTTTCTTCTTACATATATATGCCGAACGAGGGCCAAATGATAGAGCTTTGCTCTTCGGTACCGGAGTTCGTGGGTTCGAATACCGCTATTGGCACGGTTGTTTCTTTACGTTCGGGATAGGCTCTAAGCATCAGGTACCGGTCTTTTTAGCCCTAATAAGCAAAACAGTGGATCTTAGCTCCTCAGACCAAACCAAACCATATATATATATATATTATATATATATATATATATATATATATCGTGATCCAGTGTAAAGGCGAATGGAAAACAGTCTTTCTTAATAATAATAAGTTTATTAAATCATCCTTTCTTTTAAAAGTAATACTTGCGCCATTTTCATTTTTCGTGGAATTGAGCTAAGAATGGAAAAGGTGTTGACAGCTCCATGTCCACGCGCTTACTGACTCTTATCTGTTTGCAAGCTCATCAAATTCCAAATGCTTCCGCGTGACCGGATTATCCTAAAAGCTTACGCGAGCGTGGGTCTTTTTCATTTATTTTATTATTATAAAAGAGTCCCTTTTTAAAATCGTTTATAGCATAACGTAATATACAACTATCCCTTTTTTAGACCTGACATATATATATATGTGGATGTGATATATATATGTGTGTGTGTATTATCTGTATATTATACATGTTGTGTATTAATATAAATAGTTTTATGTTTGATATTTACGTAACTGACTGTATATAATGACTATATGGAACTGGAGAATTTTTAGACTGTTAGACCAGTTAAACGTGCATTTCACTTACCTCCGACGTAAAGATGCCGTCCTTTGGTATTTACTATTTTATCTACAAATTAAATTCCTCGCTGAATAACGTTCCATTTTCGCGACAATTCCCCTCAGCATTCGAATCGCATTTCTCTCTGGGACACCCCGATGGAAAACACGCTTTTTTCTCTTCCCTTCGGGAGAGAGTAAACAGGGTGGATGGTGGAGAACAGCGAGGGAGGGAAAGAGGACTTCTGTCTCGGCGCCTAAACTAATCAAAAGTGGTGGCAGCAAGAAAAACGAGAATGAATTTCGGGCGCTGGACGGTGCCGGAAGTGACAAGTGAGGAAATAAAGAAAGAAACTGAGACTTCCGGGATTGTGCTGTACGACGTAATGACGATGGCATCTTCTTTTTCTGTTCAGTTGCGTTTTTATCTTGTGTATTTGATTTCGGTTAGGTGTCTCAGCTATTCGAAATCGAAACTCTTATTCGAACGCTTCTTAAATGTTTTCTTACAGGTATCTCAAATTGTCAGCAATTGGAATAAGAGTCGGCAGCTATTCTTAGTGTAATTTTAATAATACTAATTAAACGTGCGTAACTTCTGTTCCGCAGAATGATAGAAAGTGCATAACTCTATTTCATTGTAGAGTAGACATTGCTAAGCCTAACGATGGATGAATGGTAGAGAGTTGGTATTCGGTACCGGAGTTCGCAGGTTGGAATCCCGCTGCTGGCATCCATGTTTAAAAATGTTATTTATTGTTTCCTTTCTTTAATATGTAAAGATCTTTCTTTAATATGTAAATTAGTTATTTCTCGAATATTCTGTTAGGTTATAAAAGCTGATACCCACTAGTTGTGGGCAACTTCTCGATCTTGTAAAGTTGCGAGTTGCTACTTAGCTTCAATAAATTCGTTTGTTAAGATAAACGGTGTGTTCATTCGAATCTTCGTGGCAGAATTAGCACTTCATTTTGAAAGTTTGAAAAATGTCATGTGAGAAATGAATGCCCCCCCTCCAATGGGTTAAAAAAACATTATTTCTTTCCACCTTTTCGATAAGATCCAAAGGGAATGTAGAAATTACATGTATAAATCTAATTTTTTTGTGCTTATCTTTTCCTTTTTTCTATGAATTTCTACTTTTTTAACTATATTACTTTTATATCTGATGTATTACATGCAACAGTAGATTTCGATCTTATTTTCTTCAAAAGGACTAGTTTTAACCCGGAATATAGGTCTATACTATTGCAGAAAAATTCAATTTTAATTTCATTTCAGTTATATCATATTATGGAATTATTTTGTACCATTTTCATTAACTATATGGCTGTAGTCAGTGTGGTGTTTCACACATATACTAATTCTTCCCTAGACAAAAGCCCCACCTTCTCCATTCATTTGTTTTTCAATCTTATTAGGTGTCGTTGTATAGGGTTGCCATTCCGGTGCTATCAGGAATATCCGAGGGTTACTATAAAGTGCCAGTATCGCAATGTCGCCGTTTGTTTCGCTACTGATTGGCCAAAGCGTTGGAAAACGTAACTTGGCGAAATTTCTTCTCGCGCAGATAATTGGTTTACAAGAGAATTAGAAAAAGCATGGTTGCTATAGGCATCGTAGTACGGAAGGACCTGGAAGAGATTATTAAGAATGCGCCATTTTTTCCCGGAATTCTACATCCCTACAAGATAAAATTCTTTTTTAGTGCTATAAGAAGTATCACGTGGGTTACTGGAAGTGCGGTTATCGCCATATCCCTGCTTAGCTTGTAGCTGATTGGTAACATGTTGGATGGCATAACTTGGCACGGGTTTTGGCTCACTACAAATTGGCCAACGCATTGGAGAACGTAACTTGGCGTAGTTTCCGCTGGCGATATTTTTTCGCTCAGATAATTGGTTGGCAAGGAAATGAAAGGAGATAAGATGACAGTAGACATTCGAGACACTAGAAAGGAGAAATCGAAATCCTTGAGGATGAAGATCCTCCTGTTAAGAACGTGCCATTTTTTACCACTCTGCATCCATCCATCGGACGTAGAACGGACCAAATAAAAGTTTCTTCAACATTGTATCCTGAATTTTTACCGTCATACTCTCATGTTTATGTACTCCAACGTGCGAATTTTAAACATTGTAAAGCTGAAAACTTAAAGTGATGTTGTGAAACAATATTAAGAATAGATGGGTGATATTTTAAAACAATTTAATAAACTATCGCAAACGGTGCATCACATATTACATTGATATATCAACTTTTGTAACAGCATTTCAGTGATTAGTGGTACATATTGTTCGGTTTGAAATGTTACGGTCTACTTTTTTCCATCACAAGGCCTAATGAGACCGGTAACTACAGCTTAAAGCCGATTCCAGAAGACTACGAAACATGGCACAGTGGGATTCGAACCCCGAACTCCGGTACCAAAGATCAGCGTCCTAACTAATCGGCCATTGTTCAGCATTGATATAAATATGTGTGTATATATAGTTATAGAAGATGAATGATATTTTCTTTATGGACATCTGTTGAATGTTTCGAATACTTTAATAAATACAAATTCGTTGTATGTAAAGCAGAGAAATGCAGTTAATCATAAATTAGAGCTCCTATGTGATAATTTGGGAGGGGGGGTATTTATAGAATAGCCATGTACCTTTCCTAAAAAGAAAAAATCATCCGGTGAAAACTTTATTCTACAAACTATTTTTTAACTCTTCAAATTAAGATGATAGGTTTTAATAGATTAAATGAAGATAAAAGTACTGACTTTCGAAGTAGAACGTGGTTACGATGCAATTTTTCATTTTACTATTTTAGAATTATTTTATGTCCTTTTTTGAAAGAGGTATTGAGAAAGTTTTAGAAAGGAATAAAAATTGTAGGAAAAGACACGCAAATAAGAACTACGGGATTTATTCAGAAACAAATTTGGGAAAAGAAGGAAATTTAGTTGATTTTGCTTTTTCTTCTTTTTTTCCCTTCTCATCGCAGTGGGGAGTAGAAAGAAAGGGGCTGGAGGTGTTGGAGTTTGGAAAACTATCCTAAAACAGGGAAATGAAACCAAAAATAGGACTACAGCACACCATCTCCTGAGAGCTAATCTGAAAAAAAAAAATTGTATATCCGGGTCCATTTTATCTGTCAGAACCGGAAGTGACGGGAGAAGATAAAGGAAAGAAGACTTCCGGAATGAGCTTCTAAACGTAATGAGGGGGATTCCTTTTTTTTTATATTTATCTGTTTATTTGCTATTGATTGGTTTGAATCTCCGTTGCGTAATGCCGTGTTGCGAGCCGTTTTATTTCTTGCCGGTTACGCGATCTTATTATTGTATATAATTTGATGCAGCGAGGAAAAGATAGTTTTATCTTAATTGTATCGCTGATGAAATGCATGCGTTTATTACATTCGATTTATGTTTCGAAAGGAGAGTCGTAAATCGAACAGATATTACGTGTCAAGTTTCATTACTACTCACTTGTCACTTTTGTTATCGCGCTAAATAATGTAATATTCCTGTAATATGAATTTCTATTCATATTTTATACAAGTGTTTCTATGATTACAGGCTTATAATGTAGATTATATAATGTAGAGTTACTCGTATGTTCAGGCAAGTGACAAGTAATTTGTATTCATCTATATACCGTCTTTTAACTATATTATTGTATCAAATAGCATACCTTATATTTTGATAAATATTTGAGCTTTTTTTTAAGAGATTATATAATGTACAATTACTCGTCTATTCAGAAAAGGGATTTGTATTTATCAATATAATGTCTATTAATTGTTGCATCGAATGACACACCTTATAAATTTATAAATATTTGTGCTTAGAGAGAATATTAAATTGTTTCCCCATAAAAACAACATGAAGTTGATGACATAAGGTAGAGTTACTGTTATACATGTTATTATTATAAAGTAGTACATAAACGTATGTGTAACAAAGAGTTACACTTCTACAACACCAGCGCGAAACTGACCTAGAGGAGAAAGTAATGTGACCCTCCTTCGACTCCTTTGGTCAAGTGGAGTTGGTAACCGCGGAGTAGCCATCTTCGGCCCAGGCAACGTTGTCCAACGAACTTTTTCTTCAAGAGATCTGCGGGGCCCCCTCAGAGAGAGAGCGAGCAAGAAGTAGTGTGCAGCTCAGAATCTTCTGCGGCAGTTCTAACACCATTTTTTTTAAGACCGAAACGCCATGTTAGGCAGAATTTCGATCGAGTATGGACCCTTTTGCATGATAGCCTGATTATTATTTTTATTTCCTATTTACTCTTTTATATATATTCAAATTTTAAAACAATCAGCAAGAGGAATTAGTTTTTTTTTTTATTTTGTATTTTTCACCGGTACTCTACTTATACGTGCGGCTGTCCTAGACACTCAGTCGGTCTTCACCTTAACAGTATGAATGATATGCCTCGTTCCATCTCCTAGAGATCTTCTAGAGGAGATATCTCTATACATCTAATGTATCTCTAATCTTATCTCTATTTCATATTCTATAATTCAATGAAGTTGATGATACAAGGTTATTGTTAAGCAAGTTATTGTTATAAAATAGTATACAAGCGGATGAATGATATTCCCCGTTCTATCTCCAAGAGATCTCTTAGAAGGGTATCTCTATATATCTAATGTATCTCTGTATAATCTTATCTCTATTTTATATTCTATAATACTACTCTATATCTCATATATACTACTACTACTCTATATTATATAGGAGACTAACTAAACTTGCTTTGGAACTAAACACTTGGAGTTCCGCGTTAGGTTGACCATATAACCTGGACAAATTCTTCGCACCTTAAGTTCTTTAGTTTCAAAAAGGAGATTCGTACCGTAGGCGTTGGTTCTCAACCTGGGCTGTTGCGCAGAGGAGTTTATATATATATATATATATATATATATATATATATATATATATATATATATATATATATATATATATATACATATATATGTACTACTCTATTATATATATATGCTATTTTATTTTTATATTATATTACTATATTATCTCTATGTATCCCCTCAAATGCCAACCAAAAACATGGAAAAAGAAAAGAAATGGAATACAGTCAAGAACCCAGAAAGCAGGTTGTCAGTTATATGGATCCTTAAAAAGAAATATTATAAGAAGAGAAAAAGTTACAACAATACAGTTTTTAATAAAAAGGAATACCCTAGGTCAGTGACTTTAAAACTTACAAAAAATAAAGGAACAACAACCCTAGTGTCACCCACAACATATCTTTTAACTTTGTCTTCTAGGCTTCGTTTTGTCTTTCTCGCTTAAATTACTGATTCTGGTAATCTTTGTTTCCCCATAACAAAGCCTTCTGTTCATAAACGAGGTATGTAGAGCAGTTGTGGTTTGAATACTTTGGAAAGGAAGACGATCTAAAACATTTAGCCCCCAAAGTTCTTGACCTTCTCAAACTCTGACCTTAGTCATTTGAGGAAAAATAGACAATTAGTGCTTGTTGTAAATTCTTTTCACTGTAATTGGAGAACTGCGAGAAAACTTTTTAAAAAGAGAATTTTAGATAGATTTTCAAGAATGTGTTGGCAAATTTCTTGCCCTATCAGTCCGTTAAAGACAATGGATGCGTCTGTCTTTAACTTTTCGGATATTGGTAAATGTAAATAGATGTCCTGCCTACTTATTGCAAAGTTATGTGGTATCAGAGTAACGAGAGAAAAATAGCTTTACTAAACGTTTAAGTTACCAAAACTGAAACGTCATTTTGCACGAGGGTAAGTGTGTTTAAACCCTGATCTGAATTACTGATCTGCTGTATCTGAGTAACCAACGAAAAACAGCTATACCTAACATTTATATTTAAGTCACCCCCTCTAAGAAATGTTAAGCGGGCCATCCGTGAACATGTTCGTAAGGCTCGACTATGACCTTATAGGGATATTGCTTCTGGAAAAAAATGGTCTTCTTTTTTGGATAGGCAAATATGTGGCACCTTGCCCAAAGCTATTGGTGTGGGCTGTTTCTGACTTGCCCCTGGACAAGATTTTCTTCAGGCCCATCTGTACAAAGTTGGTCTTGCTGATTCACCGAACTGTGTTCTTTGTGCTTTGGCCCCAATGTATGGAGATCACCTTTCTTGTCCTGCCCTACAAGATGTTATTTCTTCGGAGTCCTTTTTGACTCTCCTATCTAATGGGGCAATTTCTTGTCTGTATTGGACTGCAAGGCGTCGTATGTTCGAAAGAGTTCAGACGGGCGTAATATAAAAAAATATTTAAGTCACCAAAACTGAAATGTCATCTTTCATGAGGATAAGAGTGTTGAAACTCCTGCCCAACCGAGATTTTTCACGAGGGTAAACAAAACAGAAACTAGTATTACGTAGTGCATCGAGCGAAGAGAATGTGTAAATTGAATTGTTCTACGTTTCGCAGAAGTCAGTGGTCTGCATCGATTACACTTACCAGTGGCTTTCACCTGTCACTCGACCAAGGAGTCTTGGGGTGACTGCGTGTCATTGAAACTTAAAAAAATGTAGCCATGCTGCTACATTATTAGAAATAGTACACGATGTGTGTGTAATCTTAAAGGTAGGGCGGAAGATTCAAATAATCCATCCAAGTGCGGGGCAGCAAATATAATCAAACTTTTCAAACATCGTAATGCATATAGTCTAGGAAGAGCTCCACTGGAAGAGAAACTAAATAAATAAAATTTTCTGACCAACTAGCTTAGCCAAAGACGATGCCGTCAAAAAAAAAAAAAAAAAAAAAAAAAAATCGAATCGAGCCTGCACCTACCATTGCCAGGCCGGGCCTATCTGCCTCTTGCTATCTCTCTCGACATCGCTTCACACGTCGTTGTCTAGTTGCTAGTTGCTCTGCAAAGGGAAAAGAGGAGTTGACCTTTTAAACGCTCGAGGTCATTACTGTGTGCCACTAGCACGTGCAGTCAATTGCGGCCTCTTTTTGCGGCTCATGATGACTGACAAATGGGTTGGGGGTGGGTGGGAATTAAAGAGACAGCAGAAGAAAAAAATGGCGGAAACGATGCAGTTTGGGTTTTTTATCTTATTTTTACTCTTTCCCCATACTTTTTTTTCGTCGCCTTTTTAGTACGAGTGTGACTCTTAAAAGGAAATTGCTGCGCTTTTGGGGGTTTTATATGGGGAATCTAGGAAAGTAATTTTTATATTTTATTTGAAGATGTTCTCTGTCGTAATTCTACAGGCATTTTCGCCTGTTCAACATTTTATTCGTCGTGGGTATTCACTGGGATATGCCAGCTGTCTTTACCTTGAGTGTTTTCCAGTTTAATACTGACTTAATATTCG
>CM063498.1:23683539-23688539 GCA_032207245.1 Pardosa pseudoannulata | reverse complement strand
GAAAGAGAGAGATATTGATAGATAGATGTAGATAGAAAGATATATAGAGAGATATATAGATAGTTAGAGAGAGGAAGAGAAAGATAGGGAGAGAGAGATTGGGAGGGAGAGGGAGGGAATGAGATATATATATATATATAGGAAGGGATGGAGAGAGATATATATATATAGGGAGGGAGATATATATATAGGGAGGGAGGGAGAAGGGGAAGAAGGGAGAGGGACGGAGGGAGGGATAGATAGATAGATAGATAGATAGAGAGATAGAGAGAGAGAGAGAGAGAGAGATAGATAGATAGATAGATAGATAGATAGATAGATAGATAGATAGAGAGAGAGAGAGATAGATAGAGAGAGAGAGAGAGAGAGATGGGGCAGGAAAGAATTTACATACATCAGTTTAATCGGACAGTTGAATGAACTCACAGATATCGAAAATTCGTGATTGTTGGAGTTCACCGTTCCAGAATTTAACTAACAGAATAACACTGTGTAGGAACTAATGCCAGCCTATAACAAACAGGGAAAGACATAATCTTCCAAGAAGAACTCTTACCAGCAGTCGAAGCTGATTGATAGAGACAGAATTATTTCGAAGTGAATTTTAGGCAGAAATCACAGGAGAACAGCATCTCATAAAAAATCTTACATGAACACAAAACCATGTACATTTTGTTCCTTGATTCTCAACCTGTGAGTAAGACCATACGATCATTCTCATTGATACAATTATCTGAAACTGCCTTAGTGAGCACAATGGTTAAACTCTTGCGTACATCGTCTCGCGTTGTCTCCAAGTTACTTGATAAAACCTCTGCAGAATAACTTGGAGGGTACGTTGAACAGTGGATTTCAACCTCCAGTGTTACTTTTTGAGTTAGAGATCTTTTTGCAAGTGAATGACTAAGTATCTTTGTGATTTTGTGCTAATATATGACTTTCCACGTTAAATACAGGCTGTAATTAACGCGAAGGTGGAGCCATCAGTCTATTAGTAAAGATTTTGTATCACTTCATTTTGTGCAATATCTGTAGACCTGTATTTGGTTTAAGACCCTATAAGTTTAATTTAAGAGATACTGTAGAGCATCAAATTTCATAATACATAAAGCATACAGACCTGGTTTAGAAGAAAGGCACTATGAAATCAACAGAGGGGAGAAGAGTACAAAATTATCACTCTTCTCTCCTGAGATGGATCCAAATGCAGGAAATTCTTTCACTTGGGAACCGAGCACCTTTCACTGATCACCGTAGACCAGAAATCTACAAATCGCGGTTGCTTACGTAGACGTTTACAGCTTTTCAGATTTCTGCCTCTATGTATTACATGATTAACAATTAACACACATAAATAATTCTTTGGTATTTTCGTTTATCATGTTTCATTGATGATTTGGACATTTTCTTTTGAAAATACCGAGCCCTGACTTAGGTCATCCGTCTTAAGTTAAAATTATGTCAAAGTTCCTGACAGAGTGATGTCTTTAACTATAAAATGTTAAGCATAGGACGACTTAATCTGTTCCCTAAAATTCACTTCATCCTTCTGGCGTATTACAAAATCGTATAGCGCTTTCACTTACGAATTCGAAATTGAACGATACCTATTCTAGTTCCGGGAAGAATAACAGCGTTCCTTTTCATAACACTGAGGGCATCGACGCATGTTTGTACCAGAGTAAATAAAAATGCTCGTGTATGTTTAAGGAGTTTGGCAATTCTTCAAAATCAGCAGGTCCTGTCCTCCAGCCATTTTTGTGCCCAATTTATCTGTCTGGGACACTAATTTAACTCTCAAATGTTAAGCTATGTACGGAGGCGATCCATCAAGTCATTACAGCCTCCATCGCGTAACCGTAACCTTTCTCTTAACAAATTCTTCAACCCCCCTCCGCCTTCCTTCCTCGCATAACAATCTAAATCCGTTTTCTACATCGAGGGGTCATCGATAGATCACCACCGATATTAATGATGCCAAACATGAATTAATTGTTGGCGATATTTTTTTTCTTTTATTTTTTTAGCTTCACTTCTTTTTGTTTTCTCAGGGGGTTCATTATTCCCCCCAGTGTCAGCGTTTCTTTCCTGTGTGTGCAGCGTTGTGCCGTGTTAGAAGAAAGTGAAGCGAGTTTAAGGGGCATCGGCAAACTTTCTGTTGAATGGCGTTGATTGATTGCTTCTTTCACCGCAGGGTGTCGTGCGTGTCGCAAGCTGTCACGCTAAGTGTCATGGGTATGAGTTCAAGCTGCTGACGCCTCAGTATTATTTTTTTTTTTTTACTTATTTTTTAAAATTGTTTGTTTCCGAGAGAGATTCACGGATATCGATCGGTAAACTTTATGCCGACGGAATAAATGGGTGAATTTTTTTTCCACCGAAAGTTTTGGTTGCACGGAATGTCTTGAAGATCCTGGAAAAAAAATCTTTTTTTCTATCATAAGTGCTACTTTGTGGATGATTATGTTGCATTTAATGATGTGGATGATATATATTCGATCTGCGTGTGTATGTTATAACGTGTTGAATGCAAAATAGGAAATAATTGTGTAACACTAGCATTTTACATCAGTCTGAAAGGCAGCAACTTTTATTCTTAACATCTGATATATGTGTGTGAATGTGTGTTTATATATATATATATATATATATATATATATATATATATATATATATATATATATATATATATATATATACACCAGTGTGCGTATACATGTATGTGTATATATATGTAATGAGACGGACTCCTTGATGGGTGGTTGCAGTCATGGCCATAAAAATGATACCGTTTCAGCTAAAGACCTTTATTAAGATAACGTTGAAGGACGGGTTCCCACTTCATCATAGGGAGAGGACAAACTGAAGGGTCAGCTAGCATGAAATTCTATGTACAAGACACCTGGATCAACACCTGTGGGAAAATATTTCTAGAAAATTCCTTCTTCGACAGCGTGTATCTCATTTTCATTTGAAAATTTCCTTAATTGTCCGCTAGGGCCATGTAGGTTTATAATTGGCCAGGCCCCTTCTCTGAGGGCGTAACCTGTAGCCTCAATGGTCAATTTAAGTTACGGGTCCAAAAGGGGAATGAAAAATGACGCAGGAATTTTTACCCTTGATTTAAGTTTTGAAAACCCCTGAGAATTTACCTTACACACACACATACACACACACACACACACGCATATATATATATATATATATATATATATATATATATATATATATATATATGTATATATATGTGTGTGTGTGTGTGTGTGTGTGTGTGTGTGTGTGTGTGTATATGTTTGTTTAAATGGATGGAAGTTTTTCAAACTCCTACAAAGTATTTAATTGTTTTTTATTCTTTTACAGGTGAGTTTCTTTCACGTGTTCTGTCCATGTGTCTTTTCGTAAGTAGAACAAAACTATCTTTCTTTGAGTTGACAAAACGTCTATATACTGGGAGAGTACAGCCTTAATTAAAGCTAACTTTTATATTAATTTATATATAATTTTAGTGGTTGCAAAAATTTTAAAATTATTGCGTTATTGTTGTGTCATTTCTTTACAACTGAATATAACTGTTTTTCTGTTGCATTTATTTATAATGTGATACATTTGTTTTAAAATACTTATTTGTTAATTTTATTTTAATGGTGTATAAATAAGAAATGTTTTTAATAATTAACTTGTTATTACATTAATCTTTATTAGCCATAGGTGATACAAAAATATTTTATGTTGCATCGAATTTAAACAGTAAGTTCCGATTTGATGTGATGAATATTTAGGTAGCTGATCTTTAGTACCAGAGTTCATGGGTTTGAATCCTATGCATGTATGTTCGTAGCCTTTCGGAATCGACTCTAAGCAGTAGGTCCCTTGTCATTAGTCCTCGTGTATCAGAAAAGTAAACCGTAGTGCTCAAAACCAAGCATCTTTATAGTGGGATAAATTTATTTTAAAATACTACTGTGTTAATTTTATTTCAAGTAGCATTTAAGTATGAAACGTTTTTAATAATTAAAGATTAATTGCCTTAGGTGAATACAAAAATGTTTTATATTGCATTGGTTTTTAGCAGTAGATTTCAGTCTAATGCACTTTTCCGTTACAGTCATTGACTGAAGAACTCCCACTTAACAAGCTTCGAACGAGTGCCAAATGGTTAGGACACTGTTCTTAGGAACCGCAGTTAGTGAGTTCGAATCCCATTGTGGCATGGATGTTCGGAATCATTTTTAGTTTGGTTTGGTTTGGAGCGCTACGGTCTACTGTTTTGCACAAGAGGGCTAATGAGACCGGAACCTACAGCTTAAAGCCGATTCCGAACGGCTACAAACATCCATACCCGCAGCAGGACTCGAACCCTCGAACCGAAGAACAGCGTTCTACCATTCGGCCATTGTTCGGCTAGGCATCGTCTTTAGTCAGTAGATCCCTGTCTCGTGATACAAAATAATAGATTGTAGCTCTTCAAACTAATCCAAACCTAATTAACAAGCAAACAAACAAAAGCATATCTGTAAATTCCTGCCTCGATGCCAACAGTCAATTTGTAATTTCTGCAAAAAATAAGTGTAGCGCATTCTAAAAAGGTTATCAAAATTTATTAACGCTTGTAATTTTAGTCGAAAACTAATATAAAATAACTATAACATCCCCACTAATTGTCACCCTAATCAAGTTTGCTAATTCCAACCAGAATATCACTTACGTATACATCTACAGTTTCTATCACATTCATCTGAGTTATTTTTGCAATTTCCATATAATTCGCTAATTAATTAGACTAAATTCTTATTTTGTGTCAAAACTGTTTTTCTTCGGTTGTTACAAGCGGGGGGGGGGAGAAAATCTTAATCCGTTTCTTCTCCCCTCTATTGTGTTTTCTAAATTTAAGCTTCGTACTAAAAACATTCGTTAACACCACTTTGACATCTTAACACCCAGTTAATGATCAGAATCTCCTTCTTCAAAAATAGAAATCGTCTATTTTGCTTTCTGCACGA
>CM063498.1:23648539-23681039 GCA_032207245.1 Pardosa pseudoannulata | reverse complement strand
AATATTTTCCTTTTAAGTCGCCAGTGAATTCCTATCAAATCCTGTTAAAAATAATGTTACATTTATTCTATTAAAATTAAGGCGTTGCCTTAATAGCGGGACAACTCATATTATTAAACATTATCATAATGTGACATTAATTTTTTTGCTCTTTACTTATGATTTATAGTTGCTCTTCTATTTTCATTAAGCCAAAACAAGTTGTGCCGACCTTCAGTAGTGTTTTCGCGCGTATCCAGATGGCGCTCTTAACATGCTTATGTTATGCAATACCTGCTTGATCGAACTGGAGCCTGAGATATGCCTGTTATAGTTGTTCTCACACCTTTTCTATTTTCGACGTCCTAACTGTAGATTTGAATAAAACAATTAATAACAATTAAGTACTTTTTGCTAAAGAATCAAGTTACTGACATTCGTATTAAATCCGACATAAATTTATATGCCCGCAGTAAATTCAATAGTGGAGAGAAAAAAACATAAAAAAAATAAAGAAAAAGGGAAATTGTGTAATGTTTCATGTTATCTTTTTAGAGATGCCTAGACTCCTCAGGGCTTCAAAGCACACATTTTGAGAATCAGAACTTTTAAAAATTATTACTTTAAAAAGTCGGCTTTAGCTGATATTAGTCAATAATTGTGTTAAAATTTCATTAAAACAATACTAACAGATTTCTGCTTATTTTTATTTTGTGTGTAAGCACTTCTACGAATGTTCTTTTGTAACTGAGAATACTTCTAGTTACAACAATCAGTTGCTCAGAAATTCCCAAATTAAGTAGTTTCAATAAAATAAAAATAAAGTCAGTTTTATTTTCCTTCTCCTACCTGCAGACGATAAAAAGTAATTCAACGTCAAAGATAATTTTCGTCCATGTGTTTAATAATAATAAAATAAGAAACGAGAAAGCTCTTAACGATTCATTATCCACTTTTATTCGTGTTCTCATGAATTGGTTACATGACATCGTACTGCAATGTAATTAAATTACATTTAATGACATTAGTTCAGATTTTCCTTTGTTACCGCCTAATACACACCTACCTCTCTTTGTGATATATAAATAACATTTTCATGAAACAGATTTCAAATTGCTACATTTCAGTATTTGAATATCTGTTATTTAAATAACGCTTTTGAAACTAAAAGATTCTGCTCTTAACAATAGATTGGCAACAGAAAATCACAAAATAAGATTCAACAATATAAAAATAACTTACGTCATTTTTTTCCCTTTGCGACCTGCAGACGATCAGAAATAATTCAGCGTCAAACATAATTTTCGTTGATGTGTTTGATAATAATAAAAAGGAAAGGACCGAGAGAGCTGTGAACGATTCATTCACTTTTATTCGTGTTCTCGTGAATTGGTTACATGACGTCGTACGGCCGTGTAATTAATGACATAACTTCAGATTGCTCTTTGTTATCGCCTAATAGGCTCCTCTCTCTCTCTCTTTTCTCATTATCAGCGGTCGTTCACTGTTTGAGATACGATGGTTGTAAGCGGTAGGTGTCAAGGCAGGATATATAGTCGGATGAGAGATATATAAGTATTTGCCCTTAACCTCCGTGTACGGAATATGTTCTATCAGCTAATAAACGTGTGTAAATGGAGTTGAGACAACTGCTCTTTTGACACATATGCTTAAATTGCAAAAATTAATAGCATTACAATTTTTTTTCTTTCTTGTGCAAAATGTACTTGTTTTGTGGGCGGATCTTTCTTTATACCTCCCCCGCTCCAATTTCTATGTAATCTTGCATTCTTAGAAGATAATTAACATGTCGAAAAAATTTAGTTTAAATGGATAAGCTTTCATAAAAATATTCTTTTAAAGTTTTATTTTATTTACTAAGGCAATAAAATCGCAATATAAATACTTACGGTCGATTCCAGCTTTGATTTTCTATGTTTTCTTTTAATATTCATTCTGAATATTTGTTCTCAGTGATTTATCTATTTATATTTTAGAATGTTATACGAATTGAATGAAAAATCGTTTGAAAGTTGAAATATCTGACAGGACTTCTGTTTTTACACACTTTTATTTAATTCAATTCTTTTTTAATCTATTTTCCTTAACTGTCCGGTTTCTAACTATAATGAAATTTTTCATACTATTGTACTTTCTAAAAAAATATATGAATTGATCTTAAAAATATATATTTATAGATGTAGTTAACGCTGTTTAATAAAGCATCATTTTCTAGCTGTTCTGGTAGCTCTTTCTTTACTTTGTTCATTATGCATCGGTGGCTCAGTGGTGTAAAATGCCCAGTTTTCACCCTGGCGCCCTGGGTTCGTCCGCCGGGTTGGAGAAATTTTTTTTAATCTTATTATTGATGCTTGATAGTTTAGTTTTATATAAACGGTGTAAAATTTATTTGTGATAGAAAATACAATACACTTAAGCTAGTTTTAAAAATACAAATTACACAAGGTATTGTAAAACATTCCTTTAAAAATAAGATAATTATGAAAATGTTTAAAAAATTGCAAGAATACTTGGAATGCATTTCTGTAACTCTTTGTGTCTCAACATCTGAGAATTTATTAAAAAAATTTCCTCAAATGTTGAAATGCTTTAATTCAAAAATGAAAATAGTAAAATTAAAAAATTTAACTCGTAACAGTGGAAATTCATTGACAAAAAGAAGGTATATTTTCTACAAACAGAAAAATATGTATTTCTTTTAATTGCTGTAAATTACTTTGCACAAAAACTATCTTTAAAGAATTTAAACCTATCTCTTTGAGAAATTACTTATGGCATCTTAATATATTTTTTTAACAAATCCAAACTACATTTGTGAAGTAACCATGTACTTTTGATCTAATTGAATTGATAAATAGTCTAATTAAAATTTTGAAAATCAAACTTAGTATCACCGTGATCACATCAACGAAAAATATACTTGACGATGAATTATTTCTGATCGTCTGCAAGTCGCAAAGGAAAAAAATGACTTAAGTTATTTTTTTATTGTGGAATCTTATTTTGTGATTTTCTGTTGCCAATCTATGGTTATAAAAAGAGCAGAATTTTTTTTATAGTAAATTGCATTAACTTCAATGCTGCAGAATACCAGCAATCGACAAAACCATCTTGCAAATATGGTATACAGTTAAGGAAAGGGTTAACTGCCTATTGTGACAGCAGTTAGGCTTGAATTCCCTTCCTGAAAAGATCTTGGATTTATGACCGTTTCCTTTACTTTCTATTTGGAGTTCTAAATCTACTTTTTCTGTATGAAGACTAACGAGACTGGTACCTACACCTTAAAGTCGATTCCTAACGACTACAAATATCCATTTTTGAAGTGGATTTCGAACCTACAAATTCCAGTACCAAAAGCAGAGTCTTACTCCTTCAGCTATCGTTCGGTTGGTAGAAGTGTAGTACATTGAAAGTGGGAAAAGAAATGAAAAAGAGAATTAAATTTTTATTCTTAAGCTCTTTTATTCAGCATTTTTATTTCTCTAAATAAACTTTCATAAATTGCCCAATTGTTGATGCAGTAAACTATAACGTACAAACATATGATTATAAATAACTAATCAGTTAAAATTTTCCTAATATTTCTTAAACTATTTTCGTTAATGCATATAAACGAAATAGCGATTGATTATTATTTTTACAGGAGGGGTGAAGTTGTCTTCTAACACGTAATTGTTTTAAGGTTTGAAAAATTATAACACCAAGCGATTTCTATAGTTTATAAAAAAAACTTATTTTAACCACTAATTAATTCAAATAGAGAAATATCGCTAAATGAAACATTTTCTTACAGGACTAAAATCTAATTTATGTTAACATAACCAATGATTAATGAAACTCCCAGTGGTTAGAGGTTTGGTTAGGAAACCCCATTTGCGAAATTAGTATTGATAACAATTTTGAGATAGACACCTAATATTACATTAAAACTAACTTGAAGCTCCAGAATTTATTAATGTAATTTAATATGGATTCGTTAATATATACAATAACAATAATTCGAAACAGACATCTTTCATTATTGTTTTCCAGTTCCACCGTCTGTAAATTTAATTTTATTAGAATCTAATATATTTTATCCTGTTTTATCATCTTCGGGATAAATTGCGGAGCACGACTTTGAAGGGTAATATCTAAGAATGAAAATTTAATAATAAAGCTCTTCGCTTGTTATGCCTAGCATTAGAATGTGAATATCAAATTTAAAACGGGTAGTAGGGAAAATTTCATTAGGCCACCCAGCTATGCGGATGGGGAAATCTATGATAAATAACTACCTTTCATATAAATCATAAATAATATCCCTCTGATAATTCCCTACTGAAGCATCAAGTAAGCGAATAGGACAGAGTTTGTCATTTGATATTTATGATCAAGATACTTAACTATTTTTACTATATCTTCCAGCATGCAGCGTAATCTTTATTTAACCTAATATACTCTTGCCTAAAACTTATAAAACATAAATTTATCCAAAAGTCACATTTAAGCCATTAAAACCTTGCCAGACACCCAAGACAGATACATGTACATTTTCATGGCCTTTTGCTAATGAAAACATTTTATGTATGTTATATATATATATATTTATATATATGCGTGTGCGTGTAACAAATTTCAAACTATATTATGTATTCATTCGTTGCAGTCTACATTTCCTTCACTTTATTATTCTCTGGGTTTCAGTTATGGTTATCTCTCAGGGGGCGTATACGCAATAAATTATGTCTTCAATTTGGTGTTCATTTTCTTACGCGGAGAAATCTGTTTTACGAATCTTAATCTTATATCAAACCAAGATATCTTAATAATCATCGCATGCATTCCAATTTATTACACCATTATGGAAGTCGTATTGCTTTCTACTATTTGTAATATGCAGAGAAAATATTATCTGCGTCATGAATTAGTGATTGTGAGTTATTTTGCTTTAAGTCGTCTGCTCTCTTTATCTTTCCAAACGATAGTTATAAATATTTTATGCGATAAAGAAACCATTTAACTGTTCAGAACACCAGCTTTTAGCTTAATATCTTATGTCATGTTTTATTTGATACAATTCTATTCAGGGTATATTTAAGTTTCTGGAGAATAAATTTAACACAATTGTGTCTTTACTCTTTTAAGGAATGTTATGTTGCTTCCCCCTTTTTTCGATTAATGATTCTGAACTTTATTGTTTTTGTCTAATCATATATCCCTCGTAAACTCTTTTGAAGTTAATGCTCTGAGAAATCTCTCCATTAGGGTCATATAATGAACTGTAATGGTAACATCATTAATGTGTTGAAAAGTTTTTGACCAATTAATGTCTTATTTCATGGATCGTAATTAAGTAAATTTTATTTTCCTTTTTTATTTTTTTACAGTTTTATATTCCAAATAATTACGTAACATTTGCTTTCAGCTATATATCTTAATCATGTATTATTTAATGGAAATTATTCACGATGTTTACACGTTCCATTGATTAGATTTAATTATGCCGTTGCTATTTTTGGATACATTCTTTTTCTCTTTTTTTAATAATTCTAAATTTTATGTATTCTTAACGATATGTCATGTGTAGTATAAAGCTAATACTTTCAGAAATAACACTCTACCTTAGGTTTTATAATGAATTTTAATCGCAATTTTAGTAATGAAAAAAAAAGTGATCAGTTAATATTGAATAGTGTGAATTGTAACAATAAAAATTGATTTTGAATTCTTTACTTTGTACTATATTATATACTTAAATAATTAGTGTATTTATACACGATTTGTACAAATTATTTTAGTAAAATAAAATATAAATATATGTACATTGGTGTTCACGCCAAACCCAAACCTTGGACAAGAAATTAATGTATAGAACAAGCTAAGAGCAATCTTTCTTTATCAGCGTAACTTGTTTTTAAAAAACAAAACAACTGTCTAAACTAATTTCAAATTACAGCAACAAAAGTCAAAAGACATTATCATGCTAAAATTATTTTAACGGATGTTGTCACTTTCCAATATCTAAATTAATTATTGAAAGAAACTAGATAATTATCTATAAATTAATACTGATTCCATTAATGAAGTAAACAATGCACTCAAAAGAAAAAGGAAACTACAACATTTTTCTTAAGCACGAAATATTTTATCTCGTAAAAATTCTCTGCTTTAAAATGTTAAGGAAAGTGAATCGATATTCTGTCACATCGCAAAATTACATTCCCCAATGAAAATGAAGTCAGTTTCTCCAGGTTTATTACTTTATCCCACTTTTGTATCTCAGAAAGTAAATTTCTTTGGATGAGACACTTTTTTCTTTTGTAGCTTCATCTAGCAGAAAACTAAAAAAAAAAAGGAGATTTGAATTTATTGTTATTATTTTAAAACGGATTACCATTTTCTGAATTACCAGTTCTGCTGTCTTCTTTTTCTGTAGCTTTACCAGTGACTGCGCCACCTGTGACCCTTTGGATCACCCTATTATTATAAATTATGAAGGATTGAATTTAACTTTAGTGCTGCTGCCAAAGAGAAGATTTATTTTGTAATAATTTAATTAAAAGTTTATATGTTTCTCTCTTATTCTTAGAGAGGTAGATTTAATTATTTCTAGTTATTTTAACTTAAAGTGGCTTTACAAAGTGTTAATTTGATTATATTTTTGGATTGTTTAGCGTATTACGTAACTTTCTTCTTTTTATTTCTTACCTTCCTTTGTTATCGATTCTGAATTTTTTTTACTTGAAGAAGGAAAAATACAGTAAATAAAATTTTCCAATATTTCAGTCTCCAAATTTGTAAATAAATCCACTTTGCATACTTGAAAACAGAACAACAGTTTTTCTCTGAACGATCAAAATATCATGGAGTTTTATAGTCGATATTAAACCACGCTTCTAATAACCTTATAAATTTGCAATTATTTACTGTTTCTCTTTCGAGTAAGTGCTAAAAATAAAATGGCGAAAACTAATAATTTTTATATATTAACAAGAACTTTACTGAACAGACGATTTGTTCTCATTGATAACTTTTCTCTGTATTGCAGTTTTTTCCTATTTTTAATATTTAGAAACACATTAAATAAATCTCTTTAATGAACATATAAAATATAATTTGCAAATCTCATCTCGTTATGAAGTATAAAATATTAGACTCTCAGAAACTAACATTCTGAACCCTTTTAAAGTTCTTGCTGATAATTATAAAGAGGAATTAATTCCCTAGTGGTTCTTTCTGATTTATCTGTTTGTTATCAGCAATAAGTTATAAAAGTTCCAAATGCCAACCAAATATTTGTCTCTAAGCATGTCACAAAATTAAAATAAGACCAATCTAGTAAATTTAATTACATTGGAAAATAGACTTTTGGAAATTTTGAGTTTGTTAAATTAAAATTAAAAAAAAAAATCATAGAACTGTTAATTTTTAGGATTATTATAGAGATTAATTGAAAAAGCGAAATATCGCCAAATGGAAACCAGATTATAATACACAGCCTTAAAATTAAAATTAAATATTTCGATTTCAAAGGAACTTGTTTAGTTTCAACGTAAGTCTGTCATATTCTTACCAAAAAGGATATATTTTAAATATGTCATCTTCCAGTTAATTACTTCTAAAATTTGGCAGTAATACTTTAAACCTAAAAATGGTGAATTCTCGCGTCTAGAGACATAAAAGCAGCGGGAATATAAATATGTATATAAATTTGAATCACTTATGATTTTTCCCACGTTCCCTATAGTACTTATCCGAGATAGATAGCTTCCATTTTTTTTTATTTCGTGCAAAAAAAGCGTCCTTCTTCAATGGAAGTCTAATGATGCAATCAATACTCCCATCATATGATACAAGCTCGAAGGAAGAAAATTGAGACGTCAGAACCTTGACAGTTAGCGTGACTGCTTGCGACACACACGCTCCCCTGTGGTGAAAGGTGCAATCAATCAACTCGACTGAATGGTCTACTTGGCTCTGTTCATTAGAATCCGATGTAATTCACCGACAGATATAAAAATATGGTTGAAAACCGAAATATTTTCGCCATTATCATTTTATCCTGTGAAGTCGTCTGCTTTTGCGAAAAAATAACGTCGGGTGTCTGTGTTTGGTAGTGAAATAACTATCTTTACACCGAACCATAAGTATGATGTTGTCCTTAGCAAAATTGTTAGATTTATTGCAAATAAATTGGAATAGTACTGAAACTTTTTATTAATAAATACTTAGATATAAATAAAGTTATTTTAAAGAAATATTTAGGGAAAAATCGGATAAATTTGGTTATTTTGTGAAATAACGACATGCAATGTGGAGGATATTTTAAGTTGGTATTATCGTTTGTTTCCATGATGATGATATCATTTATAGTATGACGTATATAATAATTTGTGTGTCAATAATTTCTTTATTTATATTGTACACGTTTCCTCTCAATTGTTCTTCCCATTAAATAAGCTTCATTATGGGTAATCATATTCATGTTAAATATTTCAGTGTATTTTTTAAAAAACTTTATCCTTAATAAACCAGTAAAGACAAAAGTTTCCTTCTGATTTGGGGTATTCTCATTAAAACTTAAAATATTTTACAAACGAAATTTCTTTTCTGTGGCATTGTGACTAAACTTAAAACTAAGAATTTTTCTATTTTAATCAAAATACCTACAGCTTTACAACATTTACTAAGCGTAAATATGCGGAGTATTTCAGAATTTTAGGTATTATTGTATTAATAACTGATATTCATCTAGTCTAAAGGTATAGGAGTAGTCAGAAAACAATATTTTGATCCAATAACTTAAATCTTAAGTAAAGGTGTCTACGACTGAAAAATAGTTTAAAATAATATCACAATATTATTAGTACACTTTTCCTATGGCATCTTCCGTATAGCAAGTATTCGAAAAAGTAATTGATATTGGAGGTATTCAGTCTAGATTTTATTCATACAAAAGTAGAATAATGTATAATATCAATGCATCTATATATGTGATATTATAGAACATTGGTGTATAGGAGAAGATATATATCTATACTAAAAGTATGTATACATAAGTGTATATGCGAGTGCTGGCATTTACATATAATTTAGGCACAATCGTGAATCAATGATATTTCTTTCTCTTTTGTATTGGACTGTATAACATTTATATTACAAAGTATAAATATATCTATCAGTTTTTAATAGTTGTAGATACTAAAAAGGGGATTATGTTGCCTTGATAAGGTCTCTCCGGATTAAATACTATCTGTAAACATTTCGTGCATTTTTCTTTCGCTTCAAAGAGATTTTCCCTCCATTAAGAGGCGTCACCTCTCTTTTAACAAATATTTCTTTTTTGTTTTTCTTTAGCGAGAAGAGGGCGAAGTCGATACGATCCCGAGAAAAACGCCACTAAATAAATTTAAACATCTCTTTCAAGCACTAATAATATGTCATACGCCCAGTCCATTTTATCCCTACTACCAGGTTCATTTTTTCCAAACGTTTTAATAACGAACCTTTCGCGTGCTACACTTTTACCCACACGTGCTTTGCCAACCTATCATACCCGGCCCTAATAGAGCTGTTTCCCCCCGTCTGTCCATTGACATGTAACCGTAATTAGATATCTCCAATTTTTTTCTCTCTTTTATTTCCCCCTGGTTTATTTTATTTATTTTTTGTACTATTCGTTCACGGTGGCAACGCAGCAAAATCTCGACGTCTCCGGAATATTGCACTTTACATTAGTGGCAACGGCGAATTTTCACATCCGATTTTTTATTTTATTTATTTTTTTTACTTCTGTTGTGATTATTTATGAGGTCTGGAATCAAGAAAACCACGCCTACTTTTTTTATATATATACGCTAATGGTTCTTGTAACGGATATATATTTCGATCGGTCGAAGTGGCAACCTCAAATTAAGTTTTTAGTGGGGAAAATAAGGAAGAGAGGGAAAAAAATGGACCCTGTGTGTGTTATGTGGACATATTTTTATTCTATGTGTGGTGCTGAGAAGCAAATGCAGTCACGGTAGAATAAAATTTGGCAACTATGCCATGCTTCTTATTAAATGATATATTGTTAACATTTATTCCCAATTTTACGGTTTAACTGAATATATTGGATTAGAAACACTTTTGTTCACAAAAAACCCCACCTTATACCTGCAGTATCTACTATCCTTTCATGGATGATGTGCACATGCTTAGATTCTAAAGGAAGTCTAAATTTTCGATCAAAAAAGAATTCTCTTTTGATCGTATTTTTACACTTTCCGCAGGTAAATTATAAGAATAATACAGCCAAGAATTAATTAATTAGCAAGTTTCTTTTCTGCCAATTTGTTCAAAAATGTGGACTATTTGATTAAAAATAAAACAATTTTTAAAAAATGTCGTTTGGTTAAATACATTTAAATCAACAGTCAATATTGTTAAAAGTATTGAACATATTTTTTATGCAAATTTTTATTTATCATAAAAAATTTAGAAAAAAAAATAAGGCAGATTTAATTAAAGTCCCCCTCTCCTACCGTCAAACTAACCGAACTGTATTAGATTATCTTTAAAAATACAACCTAAGATAGTTGGTATTGGTTACAATTACACACGTAAGCAAAAGTGTATATTAACTACGAGGAATTATAACCAAAAATAACAGAACACCGTCTTACTCTTGTTTGAAGGCAACACTGGTTTGATATAGCACTAAAATTTATGAATTAAAATATTTATAATCCAATGAAATAACACATAACATGCCTTGCAACACACACAAAAAAGGGGCGAGGGGAGGTTGAAAATATAGGCTATAATCCCCGTGTTAAAAATCTAAGGCAGAGTTTCCAGGATATTCCAATCTTACTATAAGGAACAAAACTAGGCGGAAGTGGAAGGAAATTTGAATCTTTCCTTAATTTCATTCTTGAGAATCGTATTTTGGTCAAATCCGTTTTGCCATTTTTCTTTTTCTTGCACATGCATTTTGTAACGTCCCACTAATAATGGAAAGGAATTTAAAACATAATTCAATGTTTCCTTTAATATTAATTCCCCCCTCCCATCCATAAAAGGAAAAGAAAAAATCCCGCGACTCCAAATACTTGATAAACAAACTCATCGCAGGAAATGGAATTCCCTATTTTTTAAATCTGATCTGGGTTTACTATGATAGAGAAGCGTATGGTCAAATCAAGAAAGTTACTTTTCCGAACAGCATGCAAGCAAAAGTTCGAGGTGGTTAATGCTTAGCAAAATGTGGTCGAATATCTACTGGCATTAAATATCCCTTTCCACTTTTTATAATAATGTCTTGTCTTGATACATTGGCACCGTTATAAATCGCTCGCGGTGCTATTATGCTGGGTACCTTTTATTTTTCTTCTAGAAAATGAAAAGAAGTGGCAATCCACATAAATTTTAAGAATTTAAAAAGTAACAGCTGCAGTAGAATTTAGTGAAAGATTGATCATATCTCCTAAATTATAAAAGTGCAAACTTTAAATGCAGACAGAGTTTTTCCAAAAGACAATTTTTAAGACGGGTTTCAAAAAAATTCAACCAAGTAAACGGCAGACTAAAACTTGTAAGATTTTGAGATAATTACCGTTTGAAGAACAGTAGTTATTTTAACATAAAAGATTTAAAAAAGACGTACTGTACAAGTTTTCAAACACACCACAGTGTGTTGTTAAACTAAACTAAAACTTAAGAATTTTTTTTTCATTCATGACTTTAACATTGATAGAATGTTATTTTCTGACTCTGATCTAATGATTGTATGAATGTTCTATAACACACACACACACACACACACACACACACACACACACACACATATATATATATATATATATATTCTCCTTTTAGCTTTGTATAAAATTATATTTATTTCCCGTAATAATATATTTTAACGATTTACGTGCAGAATATGGATATGTTTGGTAAAGATTAAGAATAAAGAAGTATGTGTAAAATAGTAATAAACTCTGCTTAAATAAAAGTTTTATGTAAATAATTACTACAAGTAAATATAATTGCTTTGTCCTAGGAGCATAATTTTTAGTTCTGATTGTTTTTACGTGTTTAGTTTGTGCAAAGAAAACTATCAGCACAGACTGCAAAGATAATTTAAATGCTGTTTTATATTTCAAACACTAAACATAATTTTCAGTTTCTGTGTTTTTAAGCTTTGTGTGTGTATATGTATATATACACCCTGGCTTTATTATACTTTTACTTCATAACAGTAAAGAATAACAATCAACGAAACGGCATGACATCGTTTGGATTCGCCCATTAGCATTTGCTTTTACTTTTTCTGAAAAGCTCTGGAGCTAAATTAAGTTGTTAGTGTGACATTTCTAATAACTCCCATTCGTACCTGGACATTAGCATAAAAACGTTCACGAAAGGCCCTGTCATAATTTTGTTCTTGCCTTTTCGTTCTTTCTGTTTCGATTTTGTCTTTGGCTTGCACCACACATAACACGCGACAGCTACAATCGTACAAAACAAGGAAAGGTTTAGCTTTTAAGTTATGGATGTGGATTTTCACGCAGCTGGGAGTGATGGAAATGGAGCTATTTCGTTGTTTATACAGGGATAAACGAATATAACGTAACTGTTTTCCGGTTGTAGTTACGATTTTCAGGGGTTTTCTGTCGTTTGCGGGATGGTTACGATAACAGTATTTCTTTTCAGAAAATGAAATTAGGAAAAAGGTTGCAATCACATAGTAACTTTCATTAATACTCTAAAAAGCAGTAATTGGAGAATTTTTGTTTCAAAGTGTACTAATTTTGGCGTGAATAAGTAATTTTGGCGCTACTTTACAGCTTAACGGTTTCAAATGTGAAGCCCACATATACTTAACGTGACCTAACGGAGTTTTTAGATACAATAGCAATATATTGTTTGGAAAAGAGTAATCTACTTTAACAATTTGATAAAAAAAGACGAAAAATAATTACGAAATCCGAAAATTTTGTATTATTCGAAGTGGTTTATGAATCATAACCGACGCACTAAAGTATTTAATAACTATGAAATTATTTCTAAATGCTTTTCACTACAAAGAGGGGCAGATTTTAAATACTGGATTTTTTCCCTTTTTCTTAGAATTACTCAAACACTCATGTGAACTGATAAAATGGTACGAAACTTCCCTTAATAATTTAACAGATTTTATGTCTGAGGAGAAATTATATATACCTTGATGAGGAAATTTCACTTATTAATAAGTAGTATACCAATATAAACACTACTGCAATAATAATTGCCTAAGATATGAAATTCTGCCAATTCTTATTTAGAACCAAAACTATATATTTAATTGTATGTAAAGCAATATGTATTTTTTACTCAGTTTTAATTTTTAATTCAGTTATCAAAAGTCCTGTTATGTTGTTTTCTCACACAAACCAAAGGTGAAAATCAGATTAGCAGTGAAATTAGATTTGGCGATACGGAAGTAAATTTAGGCGACCTTCAAAATTGTTTTTAAACGATATGTAGTACTTCGTGAAAAAAAAAAAATCATTCTAGACTGTCGACCAGCGTTCTCCATTCTACGTGTGATATTACTTTCAATATAATTATGTATCGAATGCTTGATTAAGTACCGAATTGATTAATATACAGTAATTAATCCCCAATTATCTATAATTGACTGTGGTGAGATTGATCGTAAACGAAATCAAAATAATTCGCCTTCGGTTATATTTGGCGTCTTGCGTTTGTGGAACATTCGTTTGGCGCCATTGTTTAAATTATGACTTGATTTCATAATACTAACCACAAAATGGCCATTTTAGATGAAAAGGGTTTATAGCTGACAAAAAAAAAAAAAAAAAAAAAAGCATCGCAATAAATGAAGGATTTTTGTTGACCTTACTGGTAGTTTAAAACAGACCTCACAATTGTGTATTATTTTTATTATTTGACTTCCAATAGATCTTCTTTTATTTATTATATCGGCAAGTTTAGAACTACAATATTTTAGCTCTTATTACGTAAAGGGTTTTTGAAAACAAAATTGCTATATTAATATTTTTTAAGAAAGTTCTTTATAAATCAATATTTTTCATGCGAAAGTTAGACATCAAATTGCAAAGTACATTCCATATAAAATTCTCGTAATATGTTTGCACAGTGTCTTGCGGAAACATTCGTCTAAATTCATTATTTCTAACCATTTGTTTTATTACTTGTTCTTGGCAATTTAAATTATCGGCAATTTTTTTTCGTCTGCCTTAGATTTGATATACTCCATATGGTATTCCTCTCGATTATAAAACAAATTTAATAATAATAATAATAATAATAATCAGTTGAAGATATTTCATCAAAAATCGAAGTTGTGTGTGTTTGTATAACAGTTATCAAGCTGCAATATGTAAAGGCGGAGCAACAGTAAAAGACGATGCTCCGTGATTTTGAAGGTTACTACTAGACTTTAACTAAATTAGGTTTTGGCAACGCGGAGAAGCGCCCGCCACATAGAGAGTAAAAATAACGTAGAACTTGGGTGGGAGTGATCGTTAAGGATGCCTTTATCACAAGATGCCTTTATTAATAATTTGTCGTTCATTTTGTTGTGAGAACTTTGTGCTTGATGTTGTTTTGCAACATTACAAATACAAACACGTTTAATATTTTCGCATGAACTCTTTTGGAACAATTTCCCTGAATTGCTTAATATAACCAAAGTTGTATTTATTACTTGTACGTTGCTTTCTTTGTTAATTTTTATTTCTAAGGAAGAGAAGCGATTTCTTTTTTTATTATTTGGATCGGACTACAACTCTGTATGTCTGCCCTGGCTTGCGTTTCTGGTTTGGCACGCGCCTAAAAGGAACCGCTCTCGATTATATATATATGAAAAAAAAGGAAATTCTCGTAAGCGCGTGTGTGCATGGATCACGCGAAGAACAATAATAGAGATATGGCAGTTGGCGGTAATTGCTGCCGAAGCAAGCATACTTGTGTGTGGGGGAGGGGTACGAACGTTTCTGGGCTGCAGGGCAGTGTACACACACAAAAAAAGGAAAAAAAAAACTAGCGTCCTGGCGACCGCTTCAAGAACTATACCCGCTTATGCATAATGATCTCCCGAGGCGGGGAAAAGGATAGCTTGGCGTGCTGTTAAGGTTTGACTGCTAAAGTATCCCAGGCACGAAATGTTTTGTGGTAACTTTCTCACCAGAGGTTTGCTTTGGGATATCGTGGAGTTCTTTTTTTTTATTGTTATTATTTCGTACTGTCCAGAGTAGTGGAAAGGCTCGAAATTAATGGGTGGTCCTGAACTGAAACTGGTGGTGGCCACACAGAAGTTTGAAAATGGAAAAACACATGACGGGTAACCCTGGTTAAACTTAGTTCAGGGTATTGTGTCTAAATTATACCCTTTTCCTAGAAGACCAAAAAGATTTTTACCCCATTATGGAAAGCAATTAAGGATTTCAGAGAATCCATTTATTGCAATGACAGATGGATTTTTGAAAAGTTTTACGAGGAAATTAAACTAGCATGTGTACGTATCTAAAAGCGACTTGAGGCATACAACCTTTTAATTAGAATTCAAAATTTAAAAAGACGCCATTTTTGGTTTCTTTCAGTGTTAAAAGTTAAAAAGTTAAGTTTTAAGGTAAAATCAATTTAACGTAGGTTGAGGGCTTGTAGAACTCAAAAAAGAGTTTTCCTGCCTTGTAAATAATTTATAAGCCTTTTTTGCAATGTAAATTTTAGATATTAAACTTTTTAATCTAGTGAGTTAATTTAAAATTACAGCGAATGGCAACGACTTGCTTGTAAGATAGTTTCGCAGACGATCATGTACATGAACATTCTTCTGCCATGTCTTTAAAACTGAGGGTTTTTTTTAAAATTGTACCCATATTGAACAAAAGTAAACATTAATTTTATAACTGAAAGTTTACTGTTTAAAAATTTTGATGCCCCGTATGTTTCGTAGTAATGGAGTTCTATAGTTTAAATTTCTTTAAGCATGTAATTCTAAATAACTATACTTATTATATTATGGAATAATAGTATTAGATGTTTTCAGTTTTAATAATTAAATAATAATAGTTAAAAGAAAGATAAAGTAGATTAGCAAATGAAGTTTTTTTTTGTGTGAAATTTCCTCCAATTTAACCACTTTAAATAGTAGTTAACTTTCATTTATAGCTGCTAAATTTATTTTCTAAAAATCTTGTAGCTCTTAATAATTTTTTTAAATTATATTTTTATAATAATAAAATTATGAGGCAGTTTAAATTTCTTTAAGCAATCGTTTTTTAAAAGTTTATTACTTTCTGAACTGGAAAAATTTCATATTGAATTTCTTT
Source organism: Pardosa pseudoannulata (assembly GCA_032207245.1). Lineage (NCBI taxonomy): Eukaryota > Metazoa > Arthropoda > Arachnida > Araneae > Lycosidae > Pardosa > Pardosa pseudoannulata. The sequence goes on along the minus strand of CM063498.1, from coordinate 23,664,711 downwards.
GTGGAATAATGGCAATAGATGTTCTCAAATTTAAGAAATAAGAATATTAATATTTGATTAAACATTTATGATATTGTTTTCACGAGGTCTTAATTAATTTTCATAGTATATATATAAATATTTAAAATGCAGTGTATAACTGCTAAATTTATTTTTTTTAGAAATTTCGAACCCATAAATAAATTTTTAAAGTTTTATTATATAATAGCAAAATTATAAAATTTAAAGTGCTTTTTTTATTTAACTATTTTTTGAGTGTAAATTATGTTATGGAATATGTTATATTATGTTATGGAATAACGGAAACGTGTTCTCATTTAAAAGATATAAAGTTTAAAAATTATATAAATAATAATAAATAGCTTTTATTTATATTGTACTATTGTAATCATATTAAATAATGGTTTATATTCAGTTTTAATTGCTGTCCTTTTTTAAAAAAAATATTATGACACCCTAAGTTATCTTTTTTCTTAATTATGTTTGATAGTATTAAAATTATGTAGTTCAAATAGCTTTAAGTAGGCTTTTAAAATAGAAATAATTAACTTTTTATGCGTGTAAACTTTTATATTGTATTATGTTATGAAATAACTGTAATATATGTTTTAAATTTTAAGTTAAGGTTTTTATGAGTATGTTTTATTCACCGTTAATTTTTTTTCTTTTTTAAATTTGCAACGACTTAAAATATTTCCCAAGACGCTTTTTATACGGTGTCACTGGCATCCCCCTCCATTTATGTAGGCTGTCCTTCCCAAGAACTTCTCAACTCCTCTCGGTATTACGAGGCGCGTAATTCCCAGCGCCCCCAAGCTATGTAGTAGAAGAGTTGCGAGTGACCGTATGGCACTAAGCCCAGAAACGCCTGCGAAAAAAAAAGGGGAAGGAGTAATCCCCGAGGACTTCATAAAGCGAAGAAAAACTTGCAGTTGAATTTTTTCTTTTTTAAAATATTCTTTTTTTTTTTACTACCTTCTGTTATTTTTTTTCTTAGGGAAAAAGACCTTTTAGTATAATTCCCTTTCGCTCTCAAGCGCGTTTCTTTACATTCGGAAGTTAGGGGAATAAAAAGGTTGCTTTTCTTAAACACCGTAATTTTTTTAGGGATTTTTTTTATCCCTATCGTAGTAGCGTGGACCAAAGTTTTTAAGTTTCCGGGATCTTTATTCTCTGTTCGGAGGGTTTTTCTTCTTTTTTTAAAGGGTGATCTTAGGGAGAAGTTCTAGGGAATTTTGTTTTGTCTTTTTTTCTAATTAAATAACTTAGCAAAGTGTGCGAGTAAGTCCGGGGCTTAGTTTCCGCACACATTTGGAAACCTAATTAAAAATAACTTAAAAGTTTCGGTGAGTTTGTTTTTCCCTACCTCCTTTCCTGGTCTATGACTTAAGATGTCTTTTCATAATTTATACTCTTGAGGTCTAAACAAGAATGACCTTTCTTAAGTTGAAAATAAAAAATAGTTGATAACGATCGAATGCTTATGTATACAAAAACATTACGAAAAAAAATTCTTTTATTAATATGAAATTATATAAAATAAACCAGTGCTCTTTCAGCTTTAAGATTTACGGTACCCTTGTAACTATATGACCTTCTTGTAAAACCCGAAACTGAAAAATAAACAAAACAGAAGTTGAGTTGTCTCGAGCTTCGGAAAATCACGAGTTGAGTTGTCAAGTCTTTTTTATTGTGGTTTCAACAGTGATAGGGTCCTTACACAGATATAGGTAATAGAACGTCCATTCTTTACAGTCAAACGAACAGCTCAGTCGGCATAGACAGCGATTTCGTAGTTAATAGGTCGTCGGTTTGCGCTCGATCTGGCCTAAGATCCTCCGTGTTCATTAATGGTGACTGGGGGTATGTAAAATAGGTTCGTGGCCATAATACCTTCCAAGTTCTCAAACGATACCTCTGGGGTCGCAGTCCCAGCCTGGGGGTCATATGCTTGGTCCCTGCTTCTAAATTATGACTAGCAAAGTCGTTCTTTCACCCTAGTGGGGCTCTTCAAAACATAAGGGCTCCTTTGCCTTAATTCGAGTAGTCTCTGGCTCACAGACTTAGTTTGTCCAAATGGCATCCCCTATATAATAAGAGCCTAAGTTATCTGTCCGTCTGTCCTCGTATTTATGAAGCGGTTGTATCTGGAATGGATAGAGACATCCGTATTGGATTCTTGATGAGTTAGGCTTAGCAAAATTCAAAGCGAGTAAAGTTTATCTTCTTCTAAACTGTCTATCCGATTCTAAAATGAATTGGTATAGATATGCTTCATATCACAAGGAAAAGCACTGTCGTCTTTAAAACTTTCGAAATCCACTCTTTCCTCTCTTTTCGAGCGTTTAATGTCATTAAATCAAGCCTCATTTTAAGAGCAGGCTATTAAATTTATCACATAATAAATAGGTAAAAATAACATTTTTTCTAGTATTATGACGTCATTCCTTTAACCATCTCATTTAATCGTTTCTTATTTTAAATTATTTAAATATCGTCTGCATTATTTTCATACGTTTTTTCACTGTACTTAGATATTGCGTTAATAATTTTCTTTTATATTTGGCTTAAATAGATTAGGTACATATGTGATAATTTAAAATTTAATCATCGATAATTTTTTGTTGAAAGATAATTGTCAACCAAAAAACAAATTATTTTCTCACCTGCCTCATAGGTTACTTTACAATTCTGGAAAATTAAAAATTTTACTGATCCCGCCATATGACGGGCTATATGCTAGTTAATTAGAACAACAAAGCAGATTAAAAAAAATTCTTTTAAATATTAATTTTTATTCTAAATAAACCTAAAATTTATTAAATATGAGAAAAAGCATTTTTAATTGTAAATTATGAATGAACGTGAGAAATAATGCAACTAATTTACTTCGTTATAACTATCCATTCATTTGAAATAGTGCAAAATTAATGGTATCAACCATGCAGAAATGTTTGCATTTCATAGCGTTCGGAATCTACTATAAACCATAATCCCATGTTTAAAAGTTTCTCATATAGTCAGTAAGTTAGATGTAACGTTTTTATTCAAATCAAGGTTAACCTACGTATTACTCCTATACTATGTTTCACGTGTACATTTTATAGCACACAAATCAGTTTATATGTTTCTTTAAGCATTAAATTTTTCATGCATGTCTATATTTTTAAAGAAGTATAATTACTTTCATACTCAACATATATCCAAGCTACTTTTACAAAAAGAAGGAAATGGGTTTGAAAATGGAACCTCGAATTTTTAATTGTACCTAACGTTAAAACGTATGTTGATCTTAGACTATGAACGTATTTTTATTTTTATTAACGTTCTTTCCAAATATTCGGGATTCTTTGAAAGCATTTCGTAGTGGGAGAAAAGGTAGAATGTCTTTTCAGCAGAAGCGTTTTGTGTATTAATCAAACAAATTGTTTCGCGTTGCCACTTTTTAAAAGTTAAAATCTGCGACTTCCATCCATCTGAATTTTTTGTGCAAATCAAAGGTTTTCACCTTAATGGAATATTCTAAAAAGACACAAAGTTTAACTTTTAGTTTCTTTTTTTTTTTTGTTTAGTTACCTTTTCTTTTTTTCTTTTTTAAACTCTGACCTCTTTCGTTCAGTTTTATTATAAACTACTTTTTGTAACAATAGAAACCAGAATTTAGAATATATATGGTACTTGTTAAGTTTAGACATTGTTTCAAAGTATAGAGTGAATAAAATGGTAAATGAACTATTTTGAGTTATTAGTTAATTTTATCAAAATACTTTCAGTGGACTTTCAGGTGGATGAAATTTAACTGAAAATTCAATAATTCTATCTCATTAAATTATAAAATTCAGTCAAAAATCAAAAGCAAAAAGATAGTTGTAACATGTCTAATCCTAAAACTATTAATTTTAAACCTTAACAAATATTAATAACTCTAAATATCTGTAATTTACTCCGCAAAATTATATGTTTTTCAAGTATAAAGGTGAACTAACTTGTATTGTTTTCGGCTTGAAAATTTAATACAACATTGGCATTATATTTTTGTAAAAGTAGTCAAAATTTTGAATTATTTTAGAAGTTATTGCTCCTAAAATAAGTTTCATTTTACATTATTATGACTATTTACTTATAGGTTATTTATTTAATTATACATTTTAGAGCTTGGGAAAAAAGACTCAGTTATAATAAACATTCATGGAAATATTCGTGACTTACTATTTATCAACAGGCGACCCTCTTTTATAAGGTTCCTGGGGTAATTGAAGCATCTCTGAAAAATGCTGGTTCTACAGACTACCAGAAACCGCTTTGGCATATAAAAATTTTGTCACCAAGTAAGGCAGTAATCCATGACTCGACTTTAAAGTTGGTAGAATGAAATCCTATAAACGTGTACTCAGACGAGTCAGTGCATAGTATCCTTAAAAGCGATAAAAAGATAATCTTTTTAGAAATAACACCTGTATAAATGTATAATTTGTAATAATAATAAGAAAAGTAATAAAAGGGAAAATTGCTGTTCAAAATGTCTGTAATAGTTCTTTAAAATATAAAATAGTTTATCGAATCGTGTTTCGAAATGTGCAAATTTTAATTAACTACTATAGACTTATAGTAAGTAGTTGAGAAATTTCTATTAGATATAACTTGAATGCTTATTGGGTGTTTCAAATATTCTTAAATTACAAAATATTTTTTTTTTATAGATATTTAAAGTTATTAATAGTAATTATTGTATGTTTTGTTACGGTAAAATTATTAGTAAGAGGATTAAAGATATTAAAATTATCTTTTTGCTTTTGATTTTTAACTAAATCTTATAATTTAATGAGATAGAAATATCAAATTTTCAGTTAAATTTCTTCCACCTGAAAGTCGACTAAAAAGTATTTTGAAAATAAAAATAGCTAATAACACAAAATAGTTAAAATAAGATGCCATTTTTACTGCTAGGGGAGATTAAGAAATGTAATTCTTTCTATGATTTGAAAATTTATTACACATTATGGCATTCGATTTCACGCTAATTTTTTTATTCAATCTTTTCTAAAGTTAAATATATATTTATATGATTTAAAATGTTAGTAATTTAATATTTTAGGAAAGATTTTCTTAACACTTCGCCCCTTAAAAAATAAATAAAATAAGGCTATAAAAAAACGTCACAGGGATTTTGTTTTCTTTGTAAACTGTTAATAATTTGACGTATTTCAGCTTTATCGGATTCAAGTTTTAACATAAAGTTGAGTTGTAACTGAAAAAATAACTATTATCTTAATAGCTCTAAGATTAAAATAACATTTTAAGTCCCATGCTGACAGCAGAAGGATGAGACAATCTTCAGATTTCGTTCCAGTTAAAAAATTTACTCCTTTTATTATGGGGCAGACGAATAATTTCTTTTTTTATTTATTTCTTTTTCTTATCGTCTGCAGTGATTTAAAAAGATTTTTTTCCAAACGATTTTAAATTTGATTTTACACTTTATTTATTTTTTAAAGGGACTTTTCAGGCTTGAATTAATCCGATATATATGTGTTTGGAGGGTAATAAATTTGTATTTTAGATCGGCTTATAAAATTCTCCTCTATTTTTTTCACTTAAATAAAAAAAGAAAAGAATTAGAGATGTAAAACGATATTATTCGCCTGCAAGTAAAGAAAAAATGCACGTCTAATCTTATTTTGTGAACTATTTTAGCGTTACTTGTTTTATTTCAAACTGTTCTCTCTTCAGATATATCCTTGCGCATTTAGATTTCCCCCCTTCTTCGCTCAAGCCTTCCTGGATAAGCCTTCTAAATGACAGGATGACTCTATGGCTCTCTAATACGGGAAGCGCCTTGAAACAGTAACCCCGTGGGATGTCATAAGGCGAGGAAAAGTTCCGTCCTCCTTTCTTTTATTTTTATTCCTTCGTTCGTTCTTTTACCGGTCTCCGTTGAAGAAAGCCCTTTTCTACCTTTTTTCCCCTTTTACAGATATTTTCCCTATAATGGCACGGAAGGTTCGTCCAACTTTAATTCTTTACTGCCTGGAAATGTTTTTGTCGTGATTTCGTTAAGTATGGAATAGGAGACTACAATTTTTTTTTTTTAATAATATCAAAGAAAAATTCTCAATTCGGTCATGTATTTTATTTGATATTTATCATTCCGTTTCGTGTTCTTTGAATCGTTGATTTTTTTAAATTTGGTTTTTTTTCCCTATGGCGATTAAATATCACGAAAATGATTATATTAAGATTAGAACATCAAGTTTCTGACTAATTTTTCTTTTTCATTTTTCCGCAATGGGTCACATATCCGTCGTGGTTACTCGTTGTCAGATATAAAAATAGGATTACGGATACTAATTGAGTTAATTAAAAATAATTAAAAGTTTCATCGTTAATTAGTTTAAGTATAGAAATCTGGCTCCATCAACTATAATTTAAGAATCATCTGTCAAAATCTTTCCGGGAACATCCTAACCGATATTACGAAGAATTTGTGTTATTGCCATTCATCACAACTGAATTATCAATATGAAAAATATTCATTATGATTTATTAATGTAAATGTAACGATAAAATATGCACCTGTTTACCAATATTATACATTGTATTATAATATTAAAACATTGTATATTATAATATTAAAACATTGTATTCCAAAATTAAACATATTCCAACATCGTGGGAAATATTATTGAACAAGGAGTTATTGAAATACAAATGGTAAAAGGATTTGTTACCAGAATTATCTAATTTTAACATGATTGATTCAGCTTCTCCTGCCACTCTCGATCAGAGTGACTTCTTAATTTATATTTTAAATGCCGTAAGCATTTCAGAATTTATAACTTCAACCGTGTGTTGTCTGATAACTGGGGTAAGAATACAATTTTATCTCTCCATAAATTCCAGTGATTTATGGTTCTTCATTCAACAGGACCAACACAACAGTTGGCTTAAAAACTGAAAAGAAAAAAAAAGAACCATCAAAGTTCATATTATTTGGTTCTTTTTTTTATATACACACAGTGAGAGGTTTTAAATGATGTGAAATTTCTCCCTCTTCTATTCCAAAATTTTAATCTGATATTTATTCTTGAGAAAACAGTTGGAAGAGGAGAGACATTCTTTGTTGGAACTTTTTTTTTTATTCTTTCTGGGAGTTTTAACTTCGTAACCGATGACACTAATAAAATGCAATCGTAAATAAAGGATACTTCTCTTTTCCCACCCCCTTCACCCCTTTTTCTCCTTTTCCACTCCTTTTGTGACTGTTTTTATAATAGCTAGCGGCTATTTATTCTGAAAGTACCAGGTGGCGATATTTGCAGTGATGGGGGAAGGGATTTTCCCTTTCCCCCCCTTCTCCTTTTCTACGGAATTAACTGTGGTTAAAGCTTTTGGATTTTCAACTGATTATTTACGTCAAAAAAGAAGTGCAGATGTTACAGCATCGTCACGCTAGGCATCACGTGTTGAAATTTTTTTTTACCCTTTCTCATAAAACATATTCTGTAATTATTTTTCTTTCCGGCTCGAAACTGTTGAAAGAATTTTTTTTCTATTCCTGCCCCCTCCCCTCCCCTTTAAACTCTCCATATTTTTACTAATTTAAGAAAATTTTCTTTTGTGAAGTGTTATGCATTTTTCAGGAATGTTTTTCAGTGAGGTTTAATCTCCATTCTAGAAAGGTTATTATTATTTTCTTACGTTTTTCGAGTCTTTTTTTTTTTCGTCTTTCTTTTCTATTCCTGTGGTATATAGAAATTCTTATCGAGGCATAGTATAACTAATTAAGCACAGCGCCACTTTTTTATCCCCCGAGTTGAAAGAATTTTTTTCTTTAACTTTTGTCTTTTATTAAAATTCTGGTAATCACTTATATTCTTAATGATACAGTATTTTAAATTTTTTTGACTTATTCTTTACGCATTGTTAGAGAATAATTAGTTTTTTTTCACTCTTCCATTAAAATTTTACGCTGAAAAAAACTGCCGTAGCCTGGTATACCTGGGAAAGAACGAAGATTAAAAATGTCTGTTATCTTTGATATCCGATATTGTAATGAAGTTTTATGTTTAAACCTTAAAAATGGTAGTAGTGTTTAGTCATTTGATAGCTTAGTGCAAGCATTGAGTACAGTTGAGGTGTTTGATACCAGCCGTATTGTATTTCTTTAGGTCAGAAACGAATTGTTTAGGGCAAGAAAAAAATTACATTTGGTGGGATAGGTAGCAAGCTGGATTAGATATATTTTTAATAGGTACGTCAAGAAGAAAAATTAAATTGCTTGCTGTGAGGTGATATCTTATTCTGATACTTCTAAACAAATAGAATCATTTTTAGCTTCTTATAGAATGGTGAAAATTTATACAAGTATGAATAATGAAATTGCTTCTTCTAGAAGAGTATTTCACCATACTAGATTCTTAAAGCACTAATTCCTATGATTAAAGAGGATTTTTAAATTGTTATTAGTTAAGGATTTGCTGGGAATTTACAAAGAGCGTCGTGAGACGTTATATACTCCTCTGTTGCCAAAGAACAACTGTCATTGAGTAGTATTTCACTCTATGTTGAACATACAAGTAGCACCATCTTCGGTCGTTATTCACAACTTATATTGAATAAGACTGGCCAATTTGATTTACTAGCGCGATGAATTGCAAACAGCTGGTGGAGAGTATTTGTCAACCCCTCATCTAGCACGGTTGTAAAATATTTTTAAGGAGCGACGAGTTGCATTTTGAGATTTCTTTAAGCAAATCTGATCACGTGACCGAATAAAAATTTCTGTGGGTTTATTTCTGATTTAACGTCTGAAGAGAGTGAGAAAATATATTTCATTTTCAGTTTGTTTGTAAAACTTTTGATATTTTAAGGGCTTGAACATAAATATAAAAATTTAAGCAACATAATTTTCGAAGATAGAAATTACATTCCTTGTACAAAATTTTAAATTCTGTCGCGTGGTAAAAAAAATTTTCTCAAGTAATATTTAAATGCGAGATAGAAGTATTTTCCCTACAGGTTAAGATATTTGATCAGAAGCAAATGGTTACTTGTAAAAGATAATGATTAAATTCAATATCATAACTTTTTACAGAATGTAATATTCTGATATTTGCTTTTCGACAATTTATATGTGATAGGTTGCATATGTTGACATTCCTCATGTGATGCAATTTTTATGAAAACAGTAATTTCATCATTTTTGTTTCATTAAAAATAAACCATTTTTGACATTTTCCAGGTATAAAATTTTCATAATATTGAAAACGAAACATCTCCACTCACCCCAGGCAAGTCGTTTATAGTAACACAAGGTAAAATTATAACGACAGATAAATTATTCTTTACCCAAGCTTGTAATTAATAAGAATCGAAATTTCCTTGGCAAAATATTTGTTTTTAAGATCATAATTAACGTCTTTTAAATGAGTAGGGTAAGGCAAACACATCAGTAATACAACAACCATCATTAATTCAATATTTTCTTAAAATTCCTTGAAACTCAATCAAGGAATGCTAATAAATAACACGAACAAATATTTGCTCATAAATCCCCCCGCTTTACGTCATATTTTGCATTTATTTTAAAAACCGTTTTCACTACCATCTCTGTTTTAAAGCCCGGCATCTTATCGTTTGCAAACAAAAATACGCTTTTAATCCCCCATTTATTTTCAAACGGTCTTTTCCGTTGCCAAATACAGTCCACTTAACTCTGAGTGCGAAACGTTATTTTCGGTCCGCGTGTGTTTACATTTAATTGCAGCATATTCACAGCTAAGCACTTCCATATCAATTAGGTCCGTAATACTTTAGAAATTGTTTAAATATGTAAACCACTTTAAAACCCATTCAGGTGCGCAAATAAATGAATATCCGTATTTTATTAAACGTGTTCCCGGAAAAATCCTGTTTGCTTTAGTGTTTTCCCGTGTTAGTAGTGGTAGTGTGTTTAACGGAGAATTTATAAATATCTTTCGCTATTCTTACGTTGTGTATCGGGTAATTAGGCCTAATTCTCCCTATTATTCTAGTTTTGAGCATCGAACGTTTATTTTTCTAGCCGATCATCGTAATAGTAAACAGGTCCTGAGATTACATATTTTTAATTGCTTTCAATTTTTTTATGTGTTTTCGGTATAGACGTAAAACGACTTGTTCTGTTTTGGTTTGCGATTTGGACATAATGCGATTTAATTTTATTTTCTGCATCAGTCGAATGATTTTATGTCGTTTTAAGAAGGCGATTATTGATCTCGTGACAAAATGTTTAAAATTTACTGGCCGTAAATGTTTGTTTAGAAAAAGAAAATTTCTCATTTTGTTAATCACCTGTAATATGAACGTTTATAATGCGTTTTTCATATAACGATGCTTCTTGTAAATGTAATTTACTTCTTATACAGTGATATAACAGTTAGAGTTAATTCCGAGTTATCAGATAAGTAAATAGAATAAATAACAATATTAAATAAATAATTTTATTTTTAAAAAAATAATACGAAAACTTATTAAATCTATGTTTTAATGTTGTTTGACCGGTCATATGTTCACTGCGCACGCCGAAGCTGTCAGCAAAAATCTTTCTTTAAAAAAAAACTAGTTTTGTATTCTTTTCAGGGTGTTTCTATCGGGGGAGGTATTTATATTGTTTCAGCTTGAAGAGAAAATTGTTCAACCAGATTTCACCCACTTGCTTTTTCTCTGTACTCCAACGTATCTTCCCCCATTCTAAAAAAAGATTAGTTATGCAAAATGCAGCTCGATTAGTTTGGTACTAGTAAGCGGACTTAAAAGTTACTATAATGTATGAAGTGGTAGGGTACAAGTCAGACAACTGATTTTACACAGCACACAGACATTTATTTATACACAGTACATATAAGATACATTTCACAAACAAAATATCCCTCCGATCATCGCAGACGGCTAACTCCTCATCTTTGTTGCCAACCGCAAACCTAAAATTTTATGAGAGTTCGGCACACAGTCATCTTGTTGCAAACGGATTCCTAGAACTTATAAGAGTTCTGCACATTACCTTTTAAAAGATTTTTTAAAATTATGTTTCCATAATTGTCTTTGTTTTTCCAAGATGAATTCTACAAAAAAGAAAAGAAAATTGGTTCACCATTAATTTTTTATGGAAATGGTTTAGATGATTGACATGTTCCCGCAAGAGTCTTGTTAAAAATCCTACTGGAGGAATATGTAAAAACGTGAAAGTGTTCCGTTTCCAATATTTTCTTACTGGCTCGGAAGGCTTTATTCTCCGACTTCTGCATACTGTCTTTATGTATTGTATCAATACCAAATAATACATATGAATATATGGTGGAATAAAAGTGTAATGAAGCCAATTAAAGATAAGCTTTAAGGCTTAAAGATGCTGTTAATATACGTGCTGACAGAAAAATGGTCTTCTGTGAAGTATCGCAGACAAACAGACGACGCCGACCGGGTCAATTGGACACCGATACGCTAAACCTCTGGGCAGACAAACAATCCATTACTCTGTTCCGTTAATGATCTCCATTGATATTCAGGCTTTTGAATGTAACTATCCATAAGAATTGTTACGAGAAACAAAACGGTGAGGCTTCAGGTGTATCGTAGGTGGTCAGTAACATGTGAAATCCAAATTGGGGGAATTTAAAGGAAAATAACTGTAAACGTAGCCGAGTAGCAAGGAAATAAACCTAACTGGTATACGGCCCTAACTGTTGAATGTTGTTCACCAGTTAGGTTTATTTCTTTGCAAGAGGTTGAATAGGAGAAGGTGGTTTGTGACTTCTTCAAGCCGAGTTTTCTTCGAAGAGGTGTGAAAATGAGAAAGATGAATCGGAAGGAATAAAGAAGTTGAAGGACAATAATTGTTGCCCCTTTTCTATTCGTTAATCTAGCGGTTTCTTTAAATGTGTTACTGAGGCAAAGTGTTTCTAAATAATAAGTAGTTTTTTTTCTTGATGATGGTTATAACGATAACCATCAATTGTAAACCTTAAATTGTTTTTGTTTCATTAAAGAATCACGTCATTTTCTTCATGTGTAGTCAAGAAACCCACTGAGTTGTCCCAGTTAAACCGGCGAAAAACGAATTTTTTATCAGGACCTCCCGGCCAAAGGATTTGCAAGCGCTTCAGTTGAAGAGTTTATACTTCGATTTTAAACAAAATATTAACTCCATCAACAAACGGAGAACATTCCATTACAAAACCTTACAATTATCACCGGCTGTTATGTAATAAAAAGATGGTTCATTGCTTGTCTTTTACATGTGTCAAAGATTATACACAGGCAAACGATTGGGTTGATGACACCCCAAGAAAGGGGAGCTTTACACACATACACACGGGTATGTATGTATAATCTATTTTCGATTCCAAACCTTATTTTGACCTTATCCGGAAGAGGAATTTCTCCCGAATATAGGCTCATCTCTATAGGGTTACTGTTAGTAGCAATAGGAAAATTGAACCTGCTCACCTACTTAACTGGAGCAGGTACAGTTGGTTATTTTTATGTTGTTAGGATGCACAGATTGCCTCCAAAATAATTTGGACAACACAAGTATTTATTTACAAAACATTGATATTAAAATGTAAAAAGGTAACATCATTCGATGAATTCCGGAGACGTCATCGCATCAGCAACCAAAATTCATGGACGAGCGGTTTCATATATATCTAGTATAATCAAGCTTTAGATTTCAACTTCTTTGCTCTAAAGAAAAAATTCAATTCTCGAGAGAAGTGTGACTCTCCTATGCCCACTTTGATCTTCACTCTTCTTTCTGCTCTGTCGCTTTCACAGGACTCCAACCTTCGTAATCTCTGTAACATAACGTGTGCGTCTGCGTCTGTCTTTCCCAATGACCGTACTCCTCCTTTCTGCACCTGCTCGCCTAGTGTTACTGGAGAAGGTATCAACACTGAAAGCCTATCTTGCGACAATTAAGTACTAAAATGATTAAATCCTAGATTAAATATTTATTATTTACAAATTTGTTGAACCTATGTACGCTGAACATCGTTAACCACAAAAATGGCTGAAAAAAAACCCCGATAATGACCAAATAGTGTCGAGCGGCCGGCGCCTCTCTCGGTCTCAGCTCTCCTTCATTTTTTTAAGGCGCTAAAGAGCGAAGACGGACACGTCGAGAGTGGGCATACAAGCCCTACCCTGCTTGTATACCCTCTCTCTACGTGTCCGTCTTCGCTCTTTAGCGCCTTAAAAAATGCAGCTGTCCATGTAACACAAACTCGAGTCTTGAGTCTAGTATTACAATCTCATTCACCAAAGAAACCGTCACTTCAGAAAAACCGCTTTTCATCCCCTTATCGAAGAGTTTTGCCGAAAACTCCTGCATCAGTATCTGTCGGAAATGTCAAGTTGGGATTCTTAATGAGTCCAGTAGCCGGCTGCTTTGCATTTCCAAAGAACAGAGGATGAAGGGGTTACAGGATCGATTCTATGATTTCAGGGGGGGGGTGCACATGTTACAAACACTGGTCATGGGCTCAAAACCAGGGCTTCGAACCGAAACTGAACCGAAAACCGGAAAAAATCGTTATTTTGGTCGGAACGAAAACCGGAACTGAACCGAAAAAAATATCGGTTTATTTCGGTTCGATATATCTTTCAGTCATTTTGTTACTGTTACCAACTTATCAATATTTTCTAATTTAACGTCAACTTTATAATTATCATTACATGTATACTGCTTCTCGATTTCCTATTTTGATATTTGTTGAAAGAGCGTTTTCAGGTTTGAAATTTATTCTCCGAGACAACAGAAGTAATCTCAGTGAAACCACGTTAGAAGATATATTAATAATTAGAGGCAATTTTCATATGTTAAATAAGTAATATATTTTTTACATAATTATTGCAAGGCCAAGTGCACGATGTGAGAGTCAAACTACGAATGTGGGTAATCATGAACCTAGTTGTCAAATGCGATTTTGATAATGGATAACAATGCCAATGCTCGCTGCTCTTATCGTACCTGCTGTTTGTATCAATTCACATAGTGTACCAATTAAAAAAAGAATAAAATCTTCTAAATTTTGATAGAATTACATTTTTTGCTTATGATAGAATTATATTTTTAGTACAAATAAGAATATACATAAAATGAAATTATTCATTTGGAACTGAAACGAAAACAGTTATTTTTGGCGGAGCGAAAACCGGAACTGAACCGAAAACCGTTATTTTTGGCGGAGCGAAAACCGGAACTGAACCGATATTAATTTTTTAGTTGAACCGGAACGAAAACCGGAACAAAAAAAATTACGGTTCGAAGACCTGCTCAAAACCATATACTTAACTGTTAAGTTAGCACGGGAAAGAAAAAAAAAAAGCTACAGGAGTAATGTGTAGTGTTCTCTAACGTACAGGCAGCTGGACGATGGCCGAATGGTAGTCGCTGTTTCTCGGTACCAGAGTCCGCGGATTGGAATTCCGCTTCTGTCATGGATGTTCGTAGTCGTTCGAAATCGCCTTTAAGCAGTATGTCCTGGTCTCATTAGTCCTCATGTGTAAAACAGTAAACCGTAGTGCTCCAAACTAAACCAATCATAAAATCTAGCTTTTATATTGATTAATATTTAATTATATAGATACATAAATTTTAAAATTGTGTCGTTTTTTCCACAGCTGAATATTATTATATTTCTTTTGTATTTTTTTATAAATTTATCTGATAAATTAGGGAAAATATTCTGATACATTTATTTTAAAATACTTCTTTGTTAATTGTACTTCATTGTTAATTTTACTTCAAGTGGCATTTAAAAATGAAGAGTTTAAGCAGTAGGCCCAGGTCTATTTAGCTTTATTTTAGCAATTAAGTTTACTGTAGCGTTCCAAATCATACCATATTTAAGGGCAGATAATAGATACTACATAACCATGAAGTTTCTACGAACAAAATCAGTTTAATGTTCTCCAACACCATTTAAAAAAATTTCATCAAGTGATAAATTTTTAACTGAAATCCAGTCTGAACATCTCCGGCGAACTCCGTTCCTTTCTAAAATACTGCAAAATTCCCGATTCGTATGGCATCGAACACATGCTGTCGGAACAGTGCAATTTTATCCCTGTAAATGTGATGTTGCATTTCGTTCGATTAATATTCGTCGATAAGCCGATCGATTGTTAGATGGGGACGTCTTATAATCGATATTTTCCGGTCACTTCCGAACTCGTGCAAAGAACTTCTTGGACCAGAAAATTTATTCTGTTAATATTTATATTTAAATTTTTCGTATTTGTGTTCGGGGAAATAGAAAATGTTCAAAAGAAATAATCGAAATTGATAGCTTGCATTCTGTAAAGACATTTTGGGTTTGGTTTTATTGATACTGCACTTATCGTCTGCAAATTTAAATTTCGCATGTTTTGAGTATTAAATGAAATATATTAAGGTTACAGTTATCTTTCAAAGCTATTTTTATTTAAATTTTTCGTGATTTTTTAAAAATATTGATATATTTGTAAGCGCAAATATTTATAATCAAATTACCACGTTAATATCCTAAAAATATTTTAACTATTATGATTTAAATATTCAAAAATTACAAATTAAGAGCACCTTTTAAAACCCTTAGAACGTATTTATTATGTATGCAGTAAAGGCATTTTTAATTGCAGATACTTTTAAAATTTTCTGACGAAACTTTGTATGTATCGTAAAAATTAATTGCTTGTATGGGATAAAAACTAATTTTATTAAAGCATAATTTTTTTTTCGATTTCAAATACCATTGACTTCCAGAATTTCAAATATTTGTCTTTACATGAGCATTCAAATCTGGCATTTCGTAAATATTACATTTTTACGACAGTTATTTTTCTAGCAATTATTTATTACGTACTGGTTGTATAGAATAATTTTAAAAGAAATGTAACACTTAATAAATTATCGTTAAATTGTGTGTTGAATTTGAAATTTAACATATCTTCAGCTTTATATAATGCTATTAAAAATTGTTTGTAGTATTAATAGATTTTTATATTTTTATAATTGAAATTCCAGAGTTTCAACGTTTTATTTATTTTCTTTTGTTTTGCAGGTGAGTTACTTTTAGATGTGCATTCTGAAGACTGAATTTAAATCTGTAAGTAACACAAAATCGTCTTTTAGAGTAAAGAAATTTATGTAT
>CM063498.1:23622202-23644702 GCA_032207245.1 Pardosa pseudoannulata | reverse complement strand
CGGAATCAGAAAATGAATTATCTATAAATGATAGTAGCGAAAGTTTACTAGATGATCTGGATAGTGGTGACTCTGATAGTAGTACAGATGAAATCAGTCAGGCAAGGCAATTTTTTTTAAATTAATTGTGATAATCCTTCGCATCCGCCTCCTAGATTTGCTTTCACTGGACTTCCAAAAATTAACTTGGATATCGTTGAGACTAAAGGTAAACTTTAGTTCTATGATGCTTTCATAGAAAGAAATAAAAGTTGTAATAAATGCTTAAAAATATTAGTAATGCTAATTTTAATAACATATCTTTACTTAAAAATGCAAAATGAACAAAAAAACGCAATAAAAATATGTGACAATTTTTTGACCGAATTCTGGAAAAAAATGAAACTGTCAAAGGGTTAAGGGTTAAACTAAAACATAATATTCTGAAATAAGAAATAAAAATACCTATTTTTCTAGCACAAGATGATGAGTAAAATTTCTTTTAGTTACAGAATCAACAGACCGCCTCTGCACACATATACAGGATCGCGCAGTAGATTTTCTCAACATGTTGGAAGTTTTCGAAATGCTGTCTCTCAAACGTTTTGATTTCCTTGATTGTGCCACCTGTCTGTGTTATGACATTACACGGGCCCTGCGTATTCAAGTGAATATATTCAGAAAGGGCATTCTTGAATAAAATTTCGGCTAGAAAAAACCCGTACATTTGTATGCATATACATACAAACACACACGCTTATATATATATATATATATATATATATATATATATATATATATATATATATATATATATATATATATACATATATATACATATATATATACATATATATATATACATATATATATACATATATATACATATATACATATATATACATACATACATATGTATATACATGCATATATGTATATATATATTTATATGTACTTACATTTATATGTATGCATATATACACACACGCTATCCTGTCAATGAGCCAAAGAAAAGACAACACACGCGTATAGATAACATACAATATGTGTATACATATATAATAAATACTTTATACATTCATATGTAATTTCATAGAAAGTGAAACAATTAAAATCAGGATATTAAAGTTATACTAAAAATAGAGCATAAAAGTCATATAGACAACATATATATATATACATATATATTATACATATATAAATATATATTATATAGAAATAAATAAATATATATATAATATATATATATAAATAAATATATATATACATATAATATACATATACATATTATATACATACATATACAAGTAATAATACATATATGTATATATATATATTTATATATATATATATATATATATATACACACATATGTATATATATATGTATAGATGTGTATACGTATATATAACACTTGTACGTAGATATGTTTATACAAAAAAGAGTGACACATATATAAATATATATGCAGTTTGCGTATACGTAATAAATGTACGTGATATGTGTGTAATTAGAAGTTAATGTAATGTAATTGTAATGTAATGTAATAACCAACTGCAGGGAGAGATGAACAAGGTTTCGAATTACATATGCCACAGGAGAAGTGTGGAAAACGATTCCCCACAAGTTAACACTTTTTGCGAGCTACCCCTTTCGCCCCGCGGCGTATCACGTTCTATATGGCTTCGTTGCTTCTCGTATTGCCCACTAGATGTATGCTTATGGGTTAGGTAGATATTCTATGGACAAGCGTATCTGTATTGATACAGAGAGCCTATAATAAACTATGGGAGATACATAGAACACATGAAAGATAGCGGTACCGTAAATCGTTGGTTTGCTTTCGAGATCTAGGCTGAATGTATTGGGAAAGAAACAAGTATATGTGTGTGTATGGTATCTGACCCTTTAATTCCGCTGCATATATCTCAATATATGGCTTCATTGCTTCTCTTCATAGGCTGCTTCCTGATCTCATAAAGCATAGGGCCGCAATTCTCTAAATGACCCCCTTCGGCGGTTCCCTGGGATGCTGTGACAGAATGCCAGGGGTGACATGGCAATAGGTTTGGAAGAAATCGTACAGTCCGGGTGGTGCTTAATTTTAGAAACTGCGTATCCGTATTGATACGAATTATCGTACTATAGTCGTACTATGTGAGATACATGAAACACGTGGTAGGTAACGAATCTGTAACTCTTACTCTGGACGTTGCGGTTCGATTCGAACGTTCGTTGTGACATCACATTGACGTCAACTTGCGGACATTATACGAGCAAATGAACAAGCTGACGTCTCAACGAACGTTCGAACCGAACCGCAACGTTCTGAGTAAGGGCCTCTATGACATTAACACTCTCGTTCCGGAGGATATCACGATACTTTTGGACCTTGTACAGATTACGGATTGGGGGACAAGGGTGTGACGTTTCTAATAATGCCGTGCCATGTCGTACTGTGAGACAGAGACATCACTTTAAGGGACCGACATAATCAGAGACATTAAAACATTGGAAGGGTGACATTTTGAAGACCTGTATCATACTGAGAAAATCTACAGCGCTGTACGGGTTTCTATAAACACCTATCAGGAGAGATATGCCACGTGGATGGTAACAAGACTATATTGTTTCGCTTGGTTTATACGTTGATTTTTCTTTTACATTTTTAACACGAGAGTTAACAAGGTTTGCGATTGTATGATACATAATCACATGATTCTTTCACTTCGAAGAGTATAAATGTATATGTAATACACGTTTTTATAATAAATAGGGAATGATGTTTCCAATGCTACATTATATACGTTAGCAGTCGTATTTTCTATGGAAAGATTCCCTCTCATAACTTTATTAAAGTGCTGAATCTAACTAAATAAAAAAATGAATACAATAATATTCATAACAAAGCAAAAGAAATAATAAAAGCCTACAAACTACAGCTGTTAAACTCTCCACCAATTTACTTATAGTTTTATCACTTTTAGTAAACAATGTACAAGGTAATTGTCTCATCACTAGCATTGTATTGTAGGTATTTATGCAGATATGTACAAGTTATGTATATACGCATTTATCGAAGGTACTATAATTAACCGATTTGATAATAAAATAGATTGTAGCACTCGTATAAACAGTGTACCGACTTGCTAACATCACAAAATAAAATAAACTTCCCGATTTCCACCCCCCAATGCCTCGAAAACATAAACAGTCCCGTATTGTGTTTATTTCAGACAGAAAATGCAGGGAGGGAGGGGGAGATTATCTACCCTCTGTCTCACATCTGTAATACTACGTGTTTTCCCAAGAGCACTAAAAGCAAAAAGAATCACGTTTTTTCTCTCTCTCCCTTGGTAGACACACATCCATTACAACACCAACAAATCAACGGCACATTAGTTTAAAGCTTCAGGGAAGCAGAGATAGAAGGGGAGGGATGTTAGGGAAATTTAACCATGAAGGAAGTCGAGATAGGAGGGAAAACTGTTTACGTAATTTCCAAACAAAAACGGAGTTATTCCAGACCTTGGGAAAGAGACCTTCCTCACAGAACACGCGCAAACAGATCCGACGAGAGCTGAAATCGCAACATCGCTGATTACCCGCGCTGACAGAAGCGTTCGACAAAAGATATGCACGCACACACACAGTAGCGAGACGGCGGTTTGCGGAGGATTATTTTGTCAAACAATTAGTTCCTCTCTTGTAAACAGGTGACAGCATGTATATATGGGTCTTATGAAATAAACAATGTGCCTTTTGTGCCCCTGCGGGCATTCAACTTTTGAAAGCCTTCCAGGTTTTTTTTGATAAATAGAGGATTACAGTGTAATGTTATATAAATGAGTGCACAAAGTCAGGGCAAGCAGTCCTTTTTCTTGTAATATTGCATTCAAAACAACCGCTGAGCTTTGCTTTGTAGCGCAGTACCAATTACACGCTATAAACCAAAATCCGATATGCCAACCTTACCGGTACAAATTTGAAAGATATATTTCATCAAATATAGCGGGTAAACTCAGCTAAGGCACATTGAAGAATGTAGAGTTTTGGGCTTTCACTTTCAAAATGGCGTAAAAAACAGAGTTAGCTTTGGTTTGGTTATGATCAACTGTTTTGCTACACTAAAACTAATGAGACCGGGACTCACTACTTAAAGTCCATTCCGACCTGCTACGAACATCCATGACTACAGCGTGATTCGAACCCGCAAACTCTAGTACCGAAGAAAAGCTCCCTTACCCATTTGGCCACGTTCGGCCACTAAGCTTTGTATCGTTCTTCATATACTATAAACAACTGGTACATTTCTAAGATGTGTTATGTAGATTAAAGTGGGTAAACCCTACTAGTATAAGTTGTGTTGCGTAGAGTTAAAATCTAGAGGTAAGTTTTGGTATTCAAGATGACCGCTTAGTTTTGTATTACGTATATTGTCAAAAACAACCTGTGTTTTTTTCTAATGTTTGTAATGTTACATAAAATGTAGTGGGTAAAGTATGATAGGTTATTTAGATATGTTAAAAAATACAGGTAACTATACAATAGAGCATAATGCTACATTTAACCTAACTAATCCGCTATGCGACGGCACCTTATATTACATAAATTATAAATGATCACTCACCATTAAGCTAGATCAAACAAACAAACAAAAAAAAATATAGAGATATTGGTAGCACTGATAACATCGCAAAACACAAAGAGAGGTCAAAGCTGCCATCCATAACGGATCCTCAACACTTATTCGCAGACTTATTCGATATTGTGACGATGCTATCGTCGCAGCGTTAAGTATTAACTTTAAATGCAATCCAAATTAATTCTATTTGTCAATAGAACATCTAAAGGCAGTGCACTTACTCAGAACAGTCCAAGTGTGCTACCATTTTGCAGCTAAGACTTCAGCGTCATAATGATGTCAATAGTCACGAAAGATAGGAATTTGGTACCTTAAATTCCCCTTTCAGACGCGTCATAATAACGACATCCGACATCCTGACATGGATGTCACCTGTATCATATTTCGACTGCAATATGTTAGCACAAGTATATCGGCAAGTCACAAATATTAATTTAGAGGCAGCAAATTTTCGACTTTGGGATACTTATCAGTTGGGAATGAAGACGTCACAGCGATGGTAGATCTAAAAGATCGTATAAATAGAGTTTTAGGATTCAAATCATCATGTATGCATGCAGGCAGATTTGGAAAACGTCTTCTAAGACATAAGCAGGTCAAACATAAACGTGGCAACACTGTAAAAGATAAAGGTGGGCATAATCGAATTAAAAAATAAAGCATTATGTCCTTTGGATAATATTCAGTTGGCAACACATTTTACTACTTAGTTATAAGTTGATTCTAGTTCGGAAAGAAATACAGTGGCAGGTGATGACAACAATTTGAGTTGTCAACGTGATGCCGCGTGGTTTGGAGCTCTACGGTCTACTTTTTTGTAACAAATACTAATGAAACCGGGACTTACTCCTTAAAACAGATTCTGAACGGCTACAAACATTCCTGCTACAGCGGGATTTAAACCAACGAACTCCGTTACCGAATAGCAGCTCCCTAACCATTCGGTATATGCCGCGTGTGGTTACAACTAATGCCATACTATTCTAACAATAGGGATACCAATGACGGCACAATTATAACAGTGCTTGAGAGAGCCTACCATGAAATGCTAATCCAACGTAAGAAAAGCACATATATAGAGAGAAAGTAAGCAGACAATTGTTTTGTTGCTTCGAGCGAGCAACAAAACACACTCTAGCTTGTAAAAGCATACTGATTATGTTTGTACTTTTTTGTTACTCGAGGGCTAGTAGAATCGAGATTTTTCACTTAAAGCTGATTTCGAACGGCTAGAAACATCCATACCAAGAGTGGAATTCGAATCCAGGAATTCTTGTGGCAAGGATCAACGCCCTACTTTTCTGCCATCTTTTAGTGTAAATGCAGTCTGAACTAGGAACTCAGTCTGCTCATTTTATGCACAAAGATTATACATTCTCGTTCACAGACAATCAGTGTAGCCAATTTAGCGTATTTTCTATTACCAAGATTTTAACGATAAAAGGAACGCTTTATTTTTTTTAAACTTTAAAATAATATTTTTTTCATCATTTCAAAACTTTTTCGTGAGCGTATGTAAATAGCTACGAAGGTCACAACTTTGAGAAAGCACGTGCTACACCAATCAAAAATAAAGATAAATTTTCTATGAAGAATGCCTTTTTGTTTCGTAGAATATGCTTCTCGCAGATCAAACCAGAGTGGTCAGAGTGATATAATGAGAACAAGGAACTGAATTTCAAAGCAAACGGCTTTTCAGATAAATCATGAGGTAAAGAAATAAGGAAAGAACAAAAGGCATAAAAATTAACGTAATATAAACTGTCTGCATCGACAATACCACGCGAACGAAGAAAACTCATTAAAAAAATCTTATAATGGCAAAGGTAACATAAGTATAATAAACCCGGCGAGAGCAAATGGATCGACGAATTCTTAGCACAACAAAATGATTCCGGAATGTTTCATTAAAAATTATATTTTATTTGAAAACAACCGATGGCTACAGTGCTACTTCGAACCCATCGACTATTCTCGATTGCAAAACACCAAGGGCATCAAAGAATCGTCTATTATCCAGCAAAAGGGGTCATTAGATAATACTATTCTTTAACCATTCCTGGGGACACTTTTCCTGTTCAGAGATTTCCTCATGCATATTCACGGTTTGTTAAACTGGTAAAACAGTGGTGATTTATTTTTTTCCTTATGCAGGAGGACTCTCGTAATAATAATAATAATAAAAGTAATAAACCCTCTACCCAATGATAATACCTATCCTCACCTCAAAACTCGTTATACCGGCAGTTAAAACCTATGATACAAATCTCCTCACCGTGCAGTCACAGTGACTCAAAACTTCCAAAAACGATGCATCTCTCCATTATCATTAAGTCCGTACGATGGCTATTACAAAAAGGGGAGACAAATTGCACGGCGGCCGTACGCGCCGAATCCCAAATGGCGCTAAATCAATAGTTTCCAAGTCTCTGAGAGAGACTATTTTTTTTCGTTTCATTATTTTCTTTCTTTCCCGCTCTTTTTGGACCTCTTTTCCCCTTGCCTAGCGGTACGCAAGCTGTTAAATTAATAATTTATAGCACGGTATTATGCTAATTGCCGATTCGTGTCTACGCCAGATATTTGGCGGGCTAATTCCGCAAAATGAAATAGTAACACGAGAAGTTTCTGAGCGACAAACGCCCAATTTTTGGCGATAAATGGTTCGTTTTTCGACTCATAGGCGCTGTGTATTAAAAACGTGATTTAATCACATTTCCTGGGTATATACTAATATTCAAAGCGTAGGTTGGTTCATTTCAGCGACTTTTTATTTAAAGACAACCACGGAAATGATGTAAAATGTCATGAATTATATTTTAGCACGATTTACCGCTAGACTATATAAAATACTAGTAGTGTTGAAAAGCATTACAAACTGAAACAAATATTTCAGTTTGTAATGCTTTTCAGCCCTATTTAAAATTATATAAAAGCAAATTAAAAATGGGAGGTTTTATTTGGTTTAGTTTTTAGCGATATGGTCTACTTTTTTGCAACACGAGGGATAATGAGATCGGGACCTACAGTTTAAAGCAGATTCAAAACGATTACGAACATGAATGCCACAGTGGGATACGAATCTACGAACTCTGGAACCAAAAATCAGCGCCCTAACTTTTCAGCTATCGTTCGGCCAGAAGTGGGAGGAAAATTCGAAAAAACGGAAGAATCGATACCCCAAATTTCTAGTTCTTTGGTGTGGTAGTTTGGGCTTCTGGTTTTCAGTTAGACAGTTTACACAAACACACTCCTTTTACGGCATACAAGAAGCCTAAAATAGGCAAATTTCTTTGTTGAAATGGAAAAAATCTGAGAAGGACAATCTTATTTATTCAACCTCATTTACCATCTTAAAGGCTATTTCGTTTGGAGCTCTACAGTTCCCTTTTTGCTACAGAAAAGCTTATGAGATCGGGACCTACTGCTTAAAGCCGATTCTAAAAAGGCTAGAACATTCATGATACGGTGGGATTCGAACCCACGAACAATGGTACTGAAAATCAGTGCCTTACAAAATCGGCCATCCTTCGGCTGCAAATGTATTTGATTAAGGTCAAGAAACACCATACCCACATCACCAAGTTTATATACCATTCACTTTTAAATGTCATGATTTAACTTAACATTTCTTTTACTAGTTACTTTCAGAGATTCTCCTTGGAATTCGCCAAACGGCGATCTAGAATCCGCGATTAGACTATATCCACTCGAAATTTGACTTTAAGCAGTTGGTCCCGGTCTAATTTACCTTCATGTCATTCGAAGTTGAAAATTGAAAAATTTTTTATTGCACTTTTCTGATGTAATATGCATCAGTATCAGAAATTTAAGTTTCAAACGCCTCGTCTGCTTTGACGATGAACGGCATTTGACTTTTATTTAAATAGATTTCATCACTGATATATTTTATAGCATGGCTTATCGCTAAAGTGGTTTGAAATATGACTTTCAGATTTGCACTCCATTTTTGCACCATGACTTAAAAGTACATTAGTAAATAACCCCCTATAAAAACGTTCACCCCATAAGACACAATCTTAGATGGGGGAGACTGGAGGGAGAAAGTTCTACCGATGTTTGACCACGGTACCCGTGAACAGAGTGAAGATGTTGCTATTAAATTATTCAAACGGTTACTCCGATTGGGACTTTACGAGCAATCGAATTGAGCAACCCCGGCAAGGGCGCAGACAGAAAATAGGAGTAGCAGCAGCAGGCAAGGAAAGCAAAACAAATTCGGAGGGGGATGTTACCAACGACGCACGTAATTCCAGGGAGGTTAGAGGGTGGGGGGTTTCGAAAAAAAAAGTAGAAAATCTATACGCGGCTTCTGCCATTCCGCCCGAGAAACGACACAAAACACCGTCTTTTTATATAAAGCGACGCTTTTCCAATTTGAGTTTAGGGGGTTTTCCCCCAAAAGCGTGGCCACAGCTCCCCAGGGGTCGGCGTCACCGAAGCATGGGGGTATTGGAACGAAGAAAGAACCACCCCACAAAGAACACCGAAAAAAATATAGGATAAAAAGGAAAATCACGCTAGATATAACAAGGTAGATACGAGAGATAGGGCGACGTTCTGAAGATTCCAGAAATGGCGTCTGTTTTTTCCCGCTCAAAATGCTTATGGGGGCTGGAAGGGGGAGGAATTGAGTATGGAAATAATTTACTTTATTCGTGAAGCGTGTAGGTTTAACCTTTCATTGTAGGGTCTTTGAGAAATCTTTGTATACTTCAAACAATGCAGCTTTTGTTGCAATTCCCCTAAAATAGAGAATTTAGCTTCCTAATCAGGTAAGTGTTTTGTACACAAAAATAAAACAGCTGAGATTTCTGCAGATATATATTTAATTTCAATTTTGTGTTTAAAGTACATTTTTGCGGAAATTATTGTTGCTATTTGTATGATAACGAATAGAACATAAAAGAAGAAAAGAAAATAATTTGGAGATAACTAGTGTTAATAACTAAAGGTACCGCAAAGCCCATTCTACATGCGGACAAACCGGACATTTGCCTACAGAACCAAAATTTAGGGGCAGCGTATTGCCGGTAAATGTGGGGAAAAAAAAAAAAGACCCAATGAAAAAAAAAAGAAATTTATACATATCTTTTTTTTTCTTTTGCTATAAAATCCTCAGGTCATATTATATTGTTTGTGACTAAAAGGTTAAAAGTTCCTTATTTTAAAGAAAACGACCGTGAGAAAGCACTATGTTTAATCCAATAACCAAAAATTCTATACATACGTATTACATTATACATTTCTCGGAAGAACGGAAAATCTCAGCATTTGTTTTGTGAGATTGATTTTTCAGTTATAGACAGATTCTAAGGAAAATATATGTTAAACGGTGATTCTTTTCGTTTTTCAGTGCATTCATGTTTTTCAATTAATGCTTTTGACTGCAAGAACTATTCAACTTTCATAAGTTTATTTCTATCAGGAAATAATCTCTTTTAATAATAATTTTAGTTGTAAGAGAAAATTATTCGACATTTTCTTATGGGGGCAGAAAAACTGATTAGAATGAATCCTTGAAGCACAATCCATATTTAAACACAAAAATATGAATTTATATATATATATATATATATATATATATATATATATATATTAGGAGAAACGTCTAGAATTATTTTCTCTATGATCTGAAGTTAGCATTAATTTTACACAAATTTTACTTCCGTCATTTACGTCCCTTTGGTTTTCCTTGCTCCAATTCTACTTACGGAGGTGCAATAGCACAACGTTTACTTTCAATTTTAGATGTAAAACCACATTACATTTAAGAAATATTTAAAAATTGTAAATAAAAAAAAAGGAGTTTATATAAAGCTGTTGAAAACAACACTGAATGACAGATAAAATTACTGTATTTGAGATGCGTATAAGATAAATTTCATTTACTGGAGGCCTTTATATTTAACTTTTAACACATTGTTCGTGGGTACATTTAGCAGAGGAATTGTACTGGGAGCTGGCATCTTGCTCGTAAATTTAGTTATGCAGTTAAATCTCAATGTTTCGAAAATTATTTAATTTTTTAACCAACTTTTCGTATTTTATATTGATATATATAAACAAATATATAAATAGAACTATATAAATAACAACCATAAGATTTTCGCAAACAAAAAGTATATTTTTTAGTGGATAAATTTATAATGGTATCGTAAATATGAAAAATCAAATAGAAATAGTAGTATATAGTTTTAATTTTTTCAAATTATGTTATATATAAACATTTTTACATTATAAAAAAAATGAAAAGAGCAATCAAACTAATAATGATCCTGTATATACCGTTATTTTTGTATCCACAAACAAACCATGTTGTTACACTAAACCTTACTAGTACGTGGCCCGCGCTCAAGAATCAGTTGTCAGAAAATGTACTAGTATATGTCCCGCTTACAATGTATTACCATATCTAATCTATTAAAACCCATGAAAACTGAAAAATAAGAGGTTTTCATATATCCTTAGTAACTGTCCACAAAACCTGCCTGCAAAATATTCAAGACAGCTAAGATACCCGTGCGGTATACTCACTAGGCGGAGTAATCAATTGCCTATGGCTTCACGCTTTTTAGAGAGCACTCAACATCAAATTGTATGTAATTAATTCAAATTCGCAAATGAAATGATTAATTTTATGTACTTCATATTGGAAATAGAAGATTTTAAAAATGAAGAAACGGTACCAACATCGCGATCGTACTAACTATTTTCGAAAACTTAATGCAATCACCGTTTTCCAATGTTAAGATAGCATTAAAAATGTATAGGTGTCTCGTGATAGCAAACGCTACCGGTGAACGAAGCATTTCAAAGTTATAAGTGCTAATACACTGCCATCTATCTTCAATGACACGGGGAAGACTGAACTTACTTGGTATTTACGGTAATTCAATACGACGTTTCACAGAACATAGAATTCCAAGACGTTCTAAAAGAATTCAAGACCAAAAAATTACGAAAACCAAATATTTAGTTATTTTAATTTTTTTATTGTATATAATATTTAATAATTATCGTTTATTTATGTTTTATATTAACACATTGTGTGCTGGTACATTTCGCAACTGAATTGTACCGGGAACGGGCGCCTTGCGTGCAAATTTAGTTATTGAGTTAAACCTCAATAGATCGAAAACTATTTAATTTTTTAACCAACTTTTCGTATTTTATATTGAAATATAGAAACAAATATATAAATATACAAATACACAAATATATAAATTCAAATATATATATATATATATATATATATAATATAATATATAAATACACACACATTATATATATATATATATATATATATATATATATATATATATATATATATATATATATATATATATATATATATATATATATATATATATAAACATCTTTCTCGAAAGGATAAATAAAAAATTAATTTTAAATCCAAATTGATTTTTTTTAATCAAACCTCCCGTTCTGTGGTTTCCTTATCAGCTGATGTAAAAACTAGTTTTGTCTAAATGTTTCCAGAATCTATGTAGTAGACAAGAATATACGGCTTGATTTTCCTGTACATACGGTTATTTTTGTACTAACAAACAAACCATGTTGTTACGCTAACCCGCACTAGTACGTGCTTGCGCTCAAGTATCAATCATCAGAAAACGTACTAGTACGTGTCCCGCATACAATGCGTTAATTTGTTGATAGTTTGTTATTTTTTTTTTAAATAAAATTACATTCCTAAATATTTCATGTAATAAATTTCATGCGTAAAATTATTAAATGACAAAGCTCATAGATTTCAACTGCCTAAGGCCCTCGATCTCGTTTAATCCGTCACTGTATACAGCTCTCAAATATTAATACATCACTGTATCGAATAGATCTGTATATTCTCCTTCTTCCCATCTAGGAATGGCAACAAGGCGTAAAAATGCCAAATACATCTACTTCTTCCCTTTTGCTGACAAGATCTCATTCGGCTCCATGCAAAAGCGGTGCGTCAGCGACGAGAAATGAGTTCATAGACCACAAGTGTTCCGCAGACAGGTAGGTAACTGCGGACGATAAAAGGAGGTCTTAAAAAGTAAACCACAATACTACGAAGTTTTTTTCCCTTTTTCTTCTTTCCCTTTCAGAAGCAGAGCGGAAGAAAAAGAGGTCTGTACCGGATAAACCACATAGTAAGAAATCACACACATTGTTTGTTCGGAAAGATGGAAAAAACTAGATAATTTCGAGTGAAATTTGTGGTGTTTGTCAGAAAAAACTGCTTGGTGACGTCAGAAAAAAAGCACATTATATATAAATATATATACATATTGATATATATTGTAAGGAAGAGTAAACTAGATCAGGAAACTAATGTATTCATTTTGTATAAAAACCCTAAGACACCCCGAGAAAATTCTCAGGAATTTTTCAAATCTTTAGTCAAGGGAAAAAATTCCAGCGTCCTTTTTCTTTTTCACCCCTAACATAAATTAACCACTAGGGCTGCAGTTTACGCCCTCAGAGAATAGGCCTAACCAATTATAACTGTACACTGCCCTAGCGGACAATTTGGGAAATGTCCAAACAAAAAGGAGATGCACGCTATCGGAGGCAGATTTCCTTAGAGATTTTTCCACAAATTTTGACTGAGATGTTGACCCAGGTGTTGAGGGCCTGTTACTTAGAACTTCATATTAGCAGACCCTATCTATCTATCTCTCTCTCTCTCTCTCTCTCTCTCTTTATATATATATATATATATATATATATATATATATATATATATATATATATATATATATATATATATGTAAAAATTCCCGCGTCATTTTCCATTCCCCTTTTTAACCCCTAACCTAAATTGACCACTGGGGCTACAGGTTACGCCCTCAGAGAAGGGGCCTGGCCAATTATAAACCTACATGGCCCTAGCGGACAATTTAGGAAATTTCCAAATAAAAAGGAGATACACGCTAGCGGAGACAGATTTTTCTAGAGATATTTTCCCACAGATGTTGACCCAGGTGTTACTTGTCTTGTACATAGAACTACATGCTATTTGACCCTTCAGTTTGTCCCTATGATGAAGTGGGAACCCGTCCTTCAAAGTTATCTTAATAAAGGTCTATAGCTGAAACGGTATCATTTTTATGGCCATGACTGCAACCCCCCATCGAGAAGTCAGTCTCATTACAGATTTTATATATATATATATATATATATATATATATATATATATAGATAGATAGATAGATAGATAGATATAGTCTACTTGAATCAGAAAAGTTAGCATATATTTTTTGTGCTCCCTAATTTTTAATTTTTCATAAATTTTCATTCTCAAAAAAATTATGGCCACCATTTTAATCAGAACTGCTGTTCAGTAACCCTAACCAGACAATTTTCCCGGATTAAAATCGCAACAAAGTTTTCTTCATCTACAAGCCATATCTGGAAATTAACAGATAAAGCTGAAACACCTCGTGCATTTTCCCAATGAATTATAACAAATCGACAGTTCTAACGTTAAAATTAAGACTAAATGTAATGCAAATATGCGTGCCTCTCCCCCTCCCTTTTCGAAATGCATCGTGATTTTAACAGTGCTCAAAAGATTTAATCAAGACCACAGGTGTTTTCTTCACAGGCCATTAACGAGCTTACTAAAAGACATTTCTTAGTCGCCTTTCAGAACGTCGGCTAGAATGGGATTTCATTCGCCAAAACGTGCTGCTTTAATAATAAGAGTGCAACAACATTCCTTGTCAGTATTCTCGATTTCGCATAAATTCTAAACTGAAGCAATTGTCTTAGGGTAGACGCTATCGGCTCACCTGCGGAAGGGGAACTAAGGTGTGCATTTCTTAAATATCTTCATATTAGTACACCTACCTGATAACGTACATTTTATTTCCCTTTTTATTGTGAAAAATATTTAAAGAGCATTATAATTTAAAATGTATTTAGATTATTTTAATATGTACTATACATAAAACATGTTAATATGACACATGCGAGAAAATCCAATATGTATTTTTATTCTAAGAGTGCTTCAGTACGAAGTATAGTAAGAGTACTCTTATTCGTGTATACATAAGTAGTTTCAGTACGAAGTATACTAAAAGTAATTCATTACGAGGTGTACGAAAGTAGCTTCATTGCAAAGTACACTAAAAGTAATTCATTACGAAGTACACTATAAGTAATTCACTACGAAGTACACTAAAAGTAATTCACTACGAAGTATACTAAAAGTAATTCATTACGAAGTATACTAAAATAATTCATTACGAAGTGTAAAAAATGTACTTTTTTATTTATAGATTATTTCAATATAAAGTATACGTACATTATCTCAACGTGGAGTATAAAAGTAATTCATTACTACTAAAAGTAATTCATTACGAAGTATACTAAAAGTAATTCATCACGAAATATACTAAAAAACACTTTTGTATTAGGTATAAATAGATTATTTCAATACAAAGTATACGTCCATGACCTCAACGCGAAATATTACAAAACTAATTCATTACGAAGTGTACTACAGTAGATTCAATATAAGATTTACATAAATCATTTCAATACAAAGTAGAGTATTTTGATGCGAAATGTACTAAAATTAATTCATTACGAAGTAAGAGTACTCCAGTACATGTATACACGAGTAATTTTAGTACGAAATATACTATAAATCATTTCGAAATATTTTAAGAGTACTTCATACTAAAGTACTTTTTACATACCTCATACTACTGTATACACAGATTATTTCAAGATCAAGCACCCATAATACACGAAACACGTATACATACAATACCAATTAAATATATAACGAAGTACTTTAATTCATATACGTAATATAAACAGAGAATTTAGATACAAAGTAAGCATAGAAAACCTAAATGCGAAATATAGAATAATTATCATAGTACAGATATTGTAACGTTTAATATTAAGATAATTTAGAGTAAAGCGCGAAGTTTACATTGTGGATTTTCAAGTATTTTAATCCTAAAATTTTTTTTCTTAAAGATTTTGTAGAATATCGAAAGCTTGTCTCACTGTAACCCAAGATATCTTTAATTATCCCTGTGCTTATGTAGGAGTGTATAAATACAATAACTGAAAAAAAAGTAATAATCTAGATAAATGAAATTCGTCGTGTGTTTTTCACCTCAAAATTATATCAGCATCGAAGTACGAACCCGATGAGTCAAGCACGAGAGCTACAAGATTTTATTGGTTACGTTGAATGAAATTTTCTAAGTTGAAATATTCGTGTAAGAAATTTGTGTCCGAAAAGCAATAAATAAAGTAAACAATTATATAAAAATAATATGTAATATCTTATTTTTAGTAAAACCAATGTGCAGAACTATTTAAAACCACATATATAATAGCTAAATATGAAATAGTCTTTTGTATACCACAATTTTCATAAATCAGGCGGAGCTGTTATGACAAGCTTTCGAATCATTCTTAAGCGTAACTCTTTAAATAGTAGATGATATGGATATATTACTCTTATATCCACACATTATTCATATGCTTCGTTTTAGGGTTAATACAATACATGTATTTAGGGTAATGTAATACATGTATTTAATATACAACATTTTGACACAAATTAAGTATTTTAAATTTATTTATACACATACAATAAAATATTTTCAACGTATACTCACATTAGCGACAGATTTACTTCACATATTTGAAATCAAAAAATCCTTTTTAAAATTTAAAATAATTCAAGTCATTAATTCTTAGCACACGATCATACACTCGTATGCTACGATTAACACATTGTATGCGAGACAAGTACTAGTATGTTTTCTGACGATTGATACTTAACCGCAGGTTACGTACTAGTACGGGTTAGTGTAACAATAGGGTTTGTGTATGGGTACAAAAATAACGGTATATACAAGAAAATGAAGCCGAATGTTCTTGTCTACTATATAGATTCTGGAAAAATTTAAACAAATAAAAACTAGTTTTTTACATTATTAGTTTTATGATTGCTCTTTTAATTTTTTTTATAATATAAAAGTGTTTATATATAACATAATTCGAAAAAATTAGAACTGTATACTATATTTCTATTTCATTTTCAAATTTACGATACTGTTATAAATTTATCCAATAACAATATATTTTTTTGTTTACAAAAATTTTATGGTTGTTATTTATATATTTCTATTTATATATTTATTTATATATTTCAATACAAAATACGAAAAGTTGGTTAAAAAATTAAATAATTTTTGATCTATTGAGATTTAACTGAATAAGTAAATTTACGCGCAAAAGTCCGCTCCCGGTACAATTCCGCTGCGAAATGTACTCGCACACAATGTGTTAAAATCAGTACAATGTTCGCCAAAAAAAATCCCTAGTAGCATTTATGCCAAGAATTATTATCCATCGTCAATTACTGAAAATAATAAACTAAAAATGACTTATCCACATACTACTACAATAAACTAAAAGAGTAAAGAATGTATTAAAAGAACTTATCCCAATTTTTTAATGTAATAAAAAAATATAACTTAAATACAAAAAGTGAATTACACTAGTTTGTGAGGCATTTTTAAAAATAAAGTGGGAATAAATTCTTTTATAAACCTTACAACTGATATTATTACATCATCTAACACATTGAGTTAATCAATTCGTCGTTTAGTGTCATTAAATTCTACTTTATCGGAACTCAAATTTCGGATCTATCGCAACAATCTGCTTATTATGGAAATATAAATCCTGACTGATACGACTGTATCCATTGCTAATTGCTGTTTTGTGGATACTAACAATAACTATGATTTTGTACATTAATCAGTTTTATATATATATATATATATATATATATATATATATATATATATATATAAACATGTAAATACTTTGAAATAAGAATAATTAAAAACAGAATCTAAAATAAAAAAATGCATGTTATATTAAAGAAAGTTGATTAGAAGTGACACATTAACACGTTGTATGCGGGACACGTTTTACTAGTCCTTTTTCTAACGATTGATACTTTAACGCCAGACACGTACTAGCATGTTTTCTGACCATTAATACTTGAGCGAGGGTCACGTACTAGTACGGGTTAGTGTAACAACATGTTTTGTTTGAGGATACAATAATAACAGTATATACGGGAAAACGAAGCCGAATGTTCTTGTCTACTACGTAGATTCTGGAAGATTTTAGACAAATAAAAAGTAGTTTTTACATCAGTCGATGCGAAACCACAGAACGGGAAGGTTGATTAAAAAAAATCAATTCAGATTTAAAATTAAAATTTTATTTATCCTTGCGAAAATGATATATATATATATATATATATATATATATATATATATATATATTATATATATATATATTTATATATATATATATATATATATATATATATATATATATATATATATATTATATATATTTGTATTATATATATATATATATATATTATATATATTTGTATTTATATATATATATATATTTAAATTTATTTGTCTATTTATATATTTGTTTATATATTTCAATATAAAATACGAAAAGTTGGTTAAAAAAATTAAATAATTCTTGATCTATTGAGATTTAACGGAATAACGAAATTTACGCGCGAAACGCCCGCTCCCTGTACAATTCCGATGCGAAATGTACCCGCACACACTGTGTTAAGTGTATATTCTTTAAATTAAAATACATACTTATATTGATCGAGATACCACAGAGATAATCTTTCATGAACTTTTCTATAATAGTTTAATTAGCACACATATTTAAGTATATTTTGCATACATTATACAAACACACATTGTTAAAGATATATGTACCATTTTACAAGCGAAGGATTCTCAACCAAATTAAACCTAGTTCACTCCAAATAGTTTATGGAATATGAATCTTAATTCATGGATATTTAAATTATATTTTAGAAAATGTTTTATAAACTAGGGAATTTTTTAATATGTATACATACGAATACAAATGAAATGACACTTTATTAGACCTGGTAAAAGGAAAAAATAGACTTTGCTTAATCTGATTGCGATATATATATATATATATATATATATATATATATATGTATATATATGTATATATATATATGTATATATTATATATATGTATATAAATATAGTATATATATATTTTATATATATATATATGTATTATATATATATATGTATATATATATAATATATGTATATATATATACTGTATAATATAAATATATAATATATAATAATGTAATATAAAATATATGTATATAAATATATATATAATATATTATGTATATATTATATATATATATATATATATATATATGTATATATATATATATATATATATATATATATATATATATATATTGTATATATATATATATTGTATATATATATATATTTGTATATATATATATATGTATATATATATATATATATATGTATATATTATATATATATATTTGTATATATATATAAATATGTGTATATGTGTATGTATATTATATATTATATATATATATATATATATATATATATATGAGCATAACAATAGTTCAATATATGTATAAAATATTTAAATCTAAATTTTCTGAAAATAAACATGCTATAAAATAAAAATTATAGAATTTGAGGTAAATATACTCGTTTAGAAAGAGACTCGTTGTTAAATGGTCTAAAAAATTATCGCATATTATAATTCTTGAGTCATACTAACTCTTTAAAATAAACGAATTTATTACGTGCGCAACAGCCTTAGAATACCAGATTCAAACCCTCGAAGTATCAAAAGGATTTTCGAAGGTAATATTTGCCAAAAAATTCGACTGTATTTTTAGATAGGGACAAAATAATGCCATCAATAGTGTAATAAAGTTTCTGAAGATATATAAATTGAGATATAGAGGGAAATTTTACATATATCTGCTAAGACTCTTTTCACTCCCGAGTTTTGCTTTTTTATTATTTATTTATTTATTATTTATTTAAATGAAGAAAATTGCTGCCTGAGAATTGTCAAACAAACAAATCAATTAAAAAAAAATTAAACAAAATTACAGTTACAAGGTACATTTGAACGGTTTTTATAAAAACTTTGCTAGTTAAAAGTACAAAAATAAACGTTTAAATAATATTTCATAACATTTCGTTTAAAGAAATGAATTTAATCACATCTGAAACGTCCTGACAATACTTTGTTCAAACTGTTTCCATTACGAATTTTATAAGAAAATATATGAATTCTATTTCCAGAATAATAAAAAGATTATTCTATATGTCATGCTAGCAGAAGAAAAGTTTTAATGTTCCCGTGAAATTTATTTTCGTGCAACAAATAGAATATATATTAATACCATTTATATAACGAATATTCTCAATTTCTAGGCGTCTTATATTAGTAATTTTGATGCCTACGTGAAATACATTACAAAAAGGTCATTTCAGCAAAATTACGACTTCTGCATAAATCTAGAAACGCCAAATGCATTTTTACATTAAAAGTGCTGAACGCCGATATATGAATCTAAATATGCGATACTTTGGCGTACAATTTTAGCACAGTTACGGAAATCCTTAGGGTTTGAATATTTTCTCTTGGTATGACGCAAGTGTCATAAATATATTATTCATAAAGCTAAAATATTATTGCATTTTTGACGCAGGTAATTGTATAAATTAAACACCCCAAAATGTTTATGTTTAACATTTGTTATTACGTTATACTTAAAATATTATTCTATATGTCATGCTTACAGTAGAAAATTTTAGTGTTACCCGTGAAATTTTTTTTCGTGTAAAAAAAAGAGTATAAATAAAAACCATTTGTACAAAGGATATTCTCAATTTCTAAGCATCTTATATTAGTAATTTTGATGCATACGTGAAATACGTTACAAAAAGGTCATTACAGCAAAATTACGAATTTTGAATAAAAGCCAAGAATATGATTTTATAATGTTAGAATTTTTATATGCCAGATGAATATTTACACTGAAAGTGTTAAAAGCTGATATATGAATCTCAATACATGATACTTCGACGTAAAATTTACGCACAGTTACGGAAATCCTTAGGGTTTGAATCTTTTCTTGGTATGACGCAAGTGTCATAAATATATTATTCATACAGCTCAAAAATTATTGCATTTTTGAAGCCGGTAACTGCATAAATTACACACCTAAATACGTTTATCGTTTAACATTTATTATTACATTATACGTTAATTCTGTATGTCAGGCTAACAGTAGAAAAGTTTTAAGTGTTACCCGTGAAATTTATTTTCGTGCAACAAAAGGAATATACATAAAACCATTTATATAAAGAATATTCTCAATTTCTAGGCGTTTTATATGAGTAATTTTGATGCCTACGTGAAATACATTACAAAGAGGATATTTCAGCAAAATTATAACTTCTGCATAAATGCTAACATGTGATTTTATAATGTTAAAATTTGGATACGCCAGATGTATATTTACACTGAAAGTGTTGAACTCTGATATATGAATCTCAATACATGATACTCTGACGTAAAATTTACGCATAGTTACGGTAATCGTTAGAGTTTGAATCTTTTCTCTTGGTATGACGCAAGTGTCATAAATATATTATTCATACAGTACAAAAATTATTGCAATTTTGACGCAGATAATTGTATAAATTAAGCACTCAAATACGTTTATCGTTTAACATTTATTATTAAATTATGCGTTAAACGTTTGTTATTCTATATGTCATGCTAACAGTAGAAAATTTTAGTGTTACCCGTGAAATTTATTTTCGTACAACAAAAATAATATACATAAAAACCGTATATAAATGATATATAAAGGATATTCTCAATTTCTAGGCGTCTTTTATTAGTAATTTTGATGTATATGTGAAGTACGTTACAAAAAGGTCATTTCAGTAAAATTATGACATCTGAATGAAATCCAAATACGTGATTTTATAATGTTAGAATCTGGATATGCTACATGCATATTTACTCTGAAAGTGTTGAAAGCTGATATGTGAATCTCAATATATGATTCTTTGACGTAAAATTTCAGCACAGTTACGGAAATCCTTAAGGTTTGAATCTTTTCTCTTGATATGACGCAAGTGTCATAAATATATTATTCATACAGCTAAAAAATTATTGCATTTTTGAAGTAGATAATTGTATAAATTAAACACCCAAAAAAGTTTATCGTTTAACATTTATTATTATGTTATACGTTAAACGTTCATTATTCTATATGTCATGCTTACAGTAGAGAAGTTTTAGTATTACCCGTAAAATTTATTTTCGTGAAAAAAATAAATAAATAAATAAATAAAAACCATTTGTATAAAGGATATTCTCATTTTCTAGGCGTCTTGTATTAGCAATTTTCATTTCAGCAAAATTACGACTTCTGAATGAAAGCCAGCATGTGATTTTATAATATGTTATAATCTGGATACGCCAGGTGCATATTTACATTGAAAATGAAACTGATATATGTATCTCACTATGTGATAATTTGAAGTAAAATTTACGCATAGTTACGGAAATCCTTAGAGATTGAATGTTTTTTTTCAATATGACGCAAGTGTCATAAATATATGATTTATACAGAGTAAAAATTATTGGTTTGGTTTGAAGAGCTGCGGTCTACGTCTTTGCAACAAGAGAGCTAATGAGACTGGAACCTATTGCTTAAAACAAATTTCAAACGGCAACGAACATCCCTGCCACAGTGCTATTCGAACCCATCAACACCGGTAGCGAAAATCAGCCCCCTTACCATTCGTTCATCGTTCGGCCACAAAAACTATAGCATTTTTTACACAGATAATTGTATACATTAGGCACATAAAACATTAACCGCATAGAAATAC
>CM063498.1:23602202-23617202 GCA_032207245.1 Pardosa pseudoannulata | reverse complement strand
TGTAATTTTCGCACAACAGTCATACAGTCATCGTAAAACTGGTACAATAAGACATCTGTTGAATTTGAGATTTTAAAATTGAAAAACTTGTTAGGACAAAAAGGATACCCAATAAAGTACTAAACTAAAAATGTTATTTTTTATCAAGTGCTGTAAATCTGATAATTTTCTACAGCGTCCGAGTTTACATTGACCATTTTTTTATACCACATCTATCTAAAAAACTACGCATTTTAAATAAAAGATCTTTCTGTAGAAATATTATTTAATAGTTTTGTCTTATAAGTTAAAAATGTACAAATATTTTCACTTTAAAAGCCGCAAACTGAATAGAAAATGCTTTGTGTATCATTTTTAATTTGACTGACTGCATGCAATCATTGAAAAGTCTCAGCAAATGCTAAATCCATGAAATTGTAGTGTATTTTGTCAGCCATGGGGTAAAACTTTATAAAATAGATGACATTTTAAATTTTATACATGTTATATTCTTGCACTGTATGTAAAAATTGTGAATTTAATATTTATATAATTAACTTTATAGAAATACATTTTATATGAATGTAATGAATTGAGTGGCTAGTTCATTTAGTATTGTACTTAAAATATTTTGTTATCTCCGAGTTATTTTGTTATGACAGTGATAAAATTTCATATTATTTAGAAAGAACATTAAACTATAGCGTGATATATATTTATAAATGTATTTAAAGAGAATTATATAAGCATAAATTTAGATATCATGTCAGCGCGAAACTTCAAAACAACGCTAGTGAATAATGTTTCCAAACAAGGCTGTATTATCTCTTTCAAAATAATTCATTATAACGATGTAGTAGCGAGCTATGTGATAATTATTAAAATGCATGTTTAATAACATATTTAAAATATTAATGTGCTTTAAGTTCCAAACAATGGTTGCAGGTAAAACAGTTTTTAAAATGAAACTTCAAAGTGATACAACAATGAATGCATAACGCTAATGTTTCGTGTATCTTTACCATTTCTAAAGTCTTATTCGCATTAAATTTTTAAAAATGTTCATAAATATTAAGCAGCAAATATTTCTTACTTAATTCTAAAAAAAAGGAACTATATTAAAATATATTTAAATTCTTCATATTCAAATACGGAATTCATTCAAAATTAAACTACACACAAAATGCTATCGTATATCTGTAAATTTATTTTCCTTAGCTATAGTGTTAAATTTCTAAAAAATATTAACAGAAATTCACTATAACATGTGTTATTTCAATTTCCAGATTAATGAACGCCTTTAATTCAACTTACATTTCTTAAAAATAAAGGGGCGTTTCAAGTGAAAACAGACACGGTATTCGTATTCTAATGTTATCGATATTAATAGACTAAGTTTTTCTTGCGATAAAGGTGCTTCGTAAATTTTATATTCCCTACGTTATTTTAAGCACGTTATAATTTTTCTACATTTAAAATCTAAGGATAATATCTACATTTCTATCATGCGTTTAACAGAACGTAGAATATTTTGACTTAAGAAACAAATTAGTCGTAAATTATGCTAAATGTCGCGAGCAAAATTCTTATCAAAAATACTTATTATCTAATTCCGATTTATTTTTCATTGAAGTCGAGGTGAATACCAAACTGTCTAACATTTCACAGCAATTTATATATACATTACACTTGTTTTAATAGAAATGCTTACAGGTAAATAGGATTTTAGTTACAGCATCATAATTTATCAGCTTGTTGATATTACTAGTACACGGTCATTATTACATTTCAATCTATACTATTAATGCAAAAGTAAATTTCTGAAATATATAAATATATTGAGATTACAATTTAAATACATTGATTGTAACTTTATCTAAAAATCTATGTCAACATTCTATAAATACTTTAAATATGCAGTCGAACTTTTATTTTTCGATATTTTCCTCTCACGACATTTTGCGAATTTCTTCGTAAAATCGAATGATCTAATACAATTTTGACATGTATTTATTATTATATATCTATTATTGCTCCCTATTTCTTAAAATATTTCTGGCCATTTCAGTTTTATTATTTGATTTTACACATTTTATGATGGTTAATGACTAAACTGATGCCATTAAAATTACTTGATTTTAATATATTTTTTAACAGAAAATATAGTTTCGGCCAAATGTTAAGCTTTATTTTTGCTTTCCTCGGAGATTTGTTTTTGAGCGGTAAGCTACGCAAAACAAGTAGATATTAAAGTATACCAAAAGTTTCAATATAAAAAATAATATTTATAAGTTTGAAATTTGTTTCATGTCCTATGAAACATGAATTAACAAATTTTTATTTAGGAAATCAAGTGAGCCTGTTGAATAGAGATCCGATTGTATGTACCTGTTAATTTATATATATATATATATATATATATATATATATATATATATATATATATACACATATATATATATATATATATATATATATATATATATATATATATATATATATATATATATATATATATATATATATATATATATATATATATATATACGCATACATATACACACATGCACATATATATTATATATATATATATATATAAATATACATGAGTAATATGTATATATTCTAGTTATGTATATATATACACTAGTGTACTGGCACTAGCTTTTTACATCATTATGATACGATTCAACCAAATGCAAAATATTATAAATATATAACAACATACACACATATAAATATCTATGTATGTATTATGTAATATATAATAGTTATATATATATACACTAGTATACCAGCACTAGTTTTTTACATTATTATGATACGATTCAGCCAAATGCAAAATATTATAAACATATAACAACATACCACATATAAATATATATGTATGTATTATGTAATATATTCTAGTTATGTTTATATATGCACTAGTATTTTACATCATTATGATACGATTCAGCCAAATGCAAAACATTAGAAACATATACAGTAATTATCGATGTTTTCAGGTGCAGCATTTACCTGGCAGCCTTCATCATCATCAAAAGTAACGAAAAAAAATGACAAAATGGGAGATGAAAAAAGAAAATATATTTATCTCCTTACCTTTTCTGATGATCCTGTTGTGCAGTGGATTCACCGCCAAAACAGCAGTAAAGACGGCAAAGCCTAGGAGCATGATGGTAACACATGTCCGTTTCTCAGAAGCCACGAAATCTGGATAAGCCATTACCGGTCTGTTTATTTTCGCTTTTACTTTTTCAAGATGATGCCAAAGTATTTGATATACTAAGAACGATTATTTAATCTTTTTTTTTTGTATGTTTACCACAACAAAGAACACAGATTTTACACAACGAAAACACGTCACTACTGTACAGTGCTGAGCAATTTCAGGTGGTTCGATAGGTTGATATAGACCATTAGCTTTTCAAAAGATGACAACGAATTTCTCAAAGCTAAAAATTCCTAAGATTTCAATATATATAGATATATATAACGATTATTCAGCATCAACAGACGATTTGTTTTATAGCTTTTTTTCTCTTTTGAGTGATATATTTTTTTAAAAAGCTGATATGGAGGAATTACCTTTAAACTACTATCTATTTATTGCTACTGCTATTACAATATATTTCAATTTCTTCCATGTCGATGAAATTATACATATATATATTTAGTAGATATGCCAGTGCTGACTTTGGTAACGCAATTACAAAAAGGTGATATATATGAATATATATATACGTTAAATCCAATGTTGTTTATATTCAAAAGTTTTTCTTCTCGCAGACAATGTGTAATACAGAAGAACGAAAAAACCTTGCAGTTTAATGCACTTGGTTTTTGAAGTAATAAGAGTGCAACATTCAAATCCAGAAAGCAATCGATATACAAAGCACACACACGGATAAAACACAAAAATCACCGTTTCCGACAGTAAAATTTGTCGTGATATTCTTTTTTACGAGCAGCTTTCAGGTAGCTGCTTCTTTTTCCATCGGTGAAATATTCAGGGATAATTTTTTTAGGATAGAATATCTTAAGACTTGATATGTCTCGGGGATTTTTTTTTTGAATTAAATATAACTTGTAAAATCAGATAAATTATCCAAACAACACAATCTTATAGAATCGAACACGATAAAAATTCTTGTAGTTTCCGTTCGCTACTGCAGCTTTAGAAAACGTCGAAACGAATGTTGTAGTTTAGAGTGCAGCAGCAGGCCTTTCGAGAGAAGAACAAAAACACCATCCGAGGAATTCAGGCGGTTGCCACGCCGCCAACAGCAGCGGCAGAAATAAATAAATAAAAAAAACAACGCACACTCTCCTTTCTCATTCACGCAGCACTACGGTGTAAAACGCCTCGGCTGGTGGCGCGCAGACGAGTCCAGAGCGAGACAACTTCTCTCCGTAGCGTGGTCGCTCGTTGTAATCCTTTCTCCAGAATGAAAACCCAGCGCTTGTTCCGTTTTTAAACAGGACGCCGTGACTTGCGCAGGAGCGATGCGCAGTTCGGATTTGTAAGGGGGGGGGTCGAGAGGAAGGTGCGTGGCGGGGAGGTAGGAGGAATCGCTAGGTTTCTGCTCAGTCTCAAAGTCCACTTCAGCGGTGTTGCTTTTTTGTTGCTGCTTTTCTTTCTTTTTCTTTTTTTTTTGTTTCGGTTATATTCCTTTGCTGTTTTAGTTTTTTTTGTTATTATTATTTTTCCACCGCTGGTTACTTTTTTTTCTTCGGGGCTGAACAACTTCGCAGAATGTTTATGTCGAAGCTCACCACTAGTCGAAAACTCGGGCTGTTATCTGGAAATAGAGAGAGAAAAAAAGAGTGAATGAATGGTGTGATACACATGGAATGCGGTGATGCAAATTTATGAATGGTGGTGGGGTGGGAGAGAGGGGTGGATGAAAAGACTCTTTTTAAAGAGTTGTAATTATCACTGGCGGCACACAAATATAGAATGACTGACATCTTGCATCTTATTTATAGCAACAGATACCGTGGCCATTTTAGAATGACAGGAGGGGTTAATAAATTGATATAAATTGCAGAGCACTTAAAATTCTTTAATGCAGTAACAACGGCGATGAAATATTTTATAGCCTTGTTTACTGAATTTACCATCACACCTGGTGTTATATCCGATATCTTTATTTCATTGGTAAATATATCGAAATACAGTCTACTTTCTCTTTAACTGGCATCCGTTTCATCGGATGTTTGCTTTAACCGGCCGTAATAATTTAGTACAACAGTTTATAATAAACTATATAAAATTTGAAAACTCTGTAATTATGTACTTTTTGGGGTATAGTTTGGAGCGATACTGTCTACTTTTTTGCACCACGAGATCTTATAAGACCGGGACCTACTTCTTAAATCCGATTCTGAAAGGTTGGTTATGAACCTCCAATGACATCAGCGTAATTCGAACCCGCAAATTTCGGTACCTACGATAAGCAGTCTAACCTTTCAGCCATCGTTCAGCGTATTTTAAGGAAACATTTAAACTTAAAAAAAATTGTTTTTTTTTTTATTTCTGCATTTTTAAAATCTCAGTTCATTTCTGAATCTTATAAACTAAACTCCATTGAAAATTTCGAATTAGAACTTGTCAAACTATAAAGCCTTTGCATTTAAGAGCATAGCTTTTAAGATTTGGTTTGGTTTGGAGCTCTACGGTCTACTGTTTTACACACGAAGGCTAATGAGACCGGGAACTACAGTTTAAAGCCGATTCCGAACGGCTACAAACATCCATGCCAGTAACGGGATTCGTACCCGCGAACTCCGGTTCCGAAGAGCAGCGCTCTGCCATTCGGTCATCATTCGGCTTATAGCTTTTAAGAAAACTACATGTTTAGTTCTTTATTTTCCCTCTCTCTACTCTTCATGCTCACTGAAAGAAACTTGGCACTGAAGGGCTTGACCCACATATTCCTGTTGATTCATTTACTGATGGTACTGAAACTGAAAACTTCAAGCATATTTTACTGAAAATGGTGTTTTTTCAACTTGAGCGAACTTCAAATAAAAAACTGTTGCAAGTATTAA
This sequence comes from Pardosa pseudoannulata, assembly GCA_032207245.1. Taxonomy (NCBI): domain Eukaryota; kingdom Metazoa; phylum Arthropoda; class Arachnida; order Araneae; family Lycosidae; genus Pardosa; species Pardosa pseudoannulata. Next base: position 23,611,166 of record CM063498.1, on the reverse strand, counting down.
TTTAAAATTTTTACAGAAAATACGTTATAGACCTACAATTAAACGTTACCTACTTTTTTATTGTTGCTTACCTCATATAGTAATTATTGTATTTGAAATAAAATTTTTAAACATTATTTCAACTTTCCTTTGAAGATTCAATGCCCTGGTGATATTTATGACACTTTTTAAAAATTAAAACTCTTTTTAAATATCGCATTTAATATTCTGAATTTTGTATTATTTATTTATTAACTTTATAGATATGTATATTTTTTAGATATTATGTATACTTGCTATCCCTTTATGAGTATTTCAATGCCTCTATTTACTTCAGAACTTTCTACAGTTCGGTAGGATAGCTTCAGCTACCACCGGGAAGGGTGGGGCGCGATTACCACTGGGAATCTATAATTTAAGCTATCCTTTTATTTGAAATTCGATTTATTTATATGTGACAGCAAATGTGATTAATATGATAGCAAATATTCAGATTGGCAATATTTCGGCGTTCTCTTGAAAGGATTTTAAAAATAATTCCAAGGTATGTAATATTATGTTTATAATCCATATAAATCCAATACGGCCACCAATAACCCTCCAACCCTTCATCATCCACAAAACCTCTTAAAGTGGATTCCTAATACATCCAGTGTAGTGCCGGTACATTCCCGGTACATCCAGGACAACATCAGGATTCTCAACAACGGACTCCAGTATACATAGCCGGATTTTGACTGAGTTGGTAAGGTGCCGCCAGAGTCTACAGATTCGAATCTAGAAGCTGTCACAAATAACAGTAGATACCGGTCTCAGTACACGTGTGATAAAAGAAGTGAGGATTATGTTAGTTCTCCAAACCAAATTAATCCGGTTCTGAAAGGAAGCGCCCTACATATTCAGACATCTCCGGCTTTTTTCCCTTTAGAAAATATTACATTATTCATATTGTAACGACCCGTTACATATCCAGAAAAAAAAAGAAGAAACCCCAGGTCGATCTAAAGGTTCTTCGGAGAGGAGACCTATTAGGTAGAAATGTGCGCTGACTAAACAGTACGAACAAAGCCGGATTTTCGTACACAAACAGAAGTTGTCGTTTAAGTGGAGTTAAATTAAAAAAAGTGTCAATACGCCGGAGCCGGGCTGTCTTCCGCTTTGTGCCCATGGACTCTGATGACATCATTAATTCGAGTAACTGATGGGTTCACTATTCCCAACATATGAACGAAGTTAATGGTGCCTCTAATGCCTTGATGTTTTGCCAGTCGGTAAACTTAAAAATGAACTTCGGCCACAACTGGAAACGAGTCATCGGAGTCCAGGCGTGCCTTTCGACCGTAGAATTGCGTCCTCCCGTTTCTGGAAGGTTCCGGAAAGAATCACTCAAGAAGATTATATGAGAGGGGAAATAGAGGTTTTGTTTTTAGCTCGAGAAGAGTTCACTTGTCTCTCCGAATTGCCGGAGCTTGCTTTTCGCCAGACATCTCCAGCGTCTCTGCTTTCCGCTACAAAGTCGACCCTCGACTTCGGGATATCATTCTCGCTACTTTATTTTTTTACTTTTACTTTGTGCTTTAAAGTAGTAGTTGAAAGTGACCCTTACTCTCACCCCGGATCGTCGAGCATCCACGAATTTCCACGGGACGTCAGCGACATACGTACTCTGAGCGCTTTGAGAGTCTGAAACTCCGTGTGGAAGAAAGCAGTTCCTACTCCATCTGACAGGTAAATCATCGTAGCAGAGTCCTGTACTTGCACTAATTTGTGAACTGTTCCTGTATCTGATCATTCCAGCTTCACTGTATCCATGTATTTTTATTTTTTAATGCTGATCTCGGCACGGGATTTAGAAATTAATTGCATTTAATTAATTCTGTATATAGATACACATAAATTATTCTCACGAATATATTATTTAATCAAGATTAGATAGAATTTAGACTCTATCATTGACGGCCTCGCCCACCACCTCGGCCACTTCTCCGGTACGTCACAATATCTTGAACACATTTTTGGGAAAACTGAGACTTTTAGGAGTTAATATTACTTACTTCATGCCTAAAACTGAAACATCTAAAAAATTACAGAAAAACCTGATTAAATGTTTTTGTCAGTTTTTTACAGCTACGGAAAATGTGAGTCGTAGCAAGATTTGCTTTGGACAACCTTTGGTCAACTTTAAATCCCAAATTGCAATCCCAAAGGCAAATTAGACTGGGACTTTGGAGTGAATCTAATCACGGATTCTAAATTAGTGGCAGGCAAACTTTAGAACTTCAAGGACCACTATATATATAATTTTTATTTAGCGGACTACCAGTCATATTAATTTAATATAAAAGAGGCAATAAATATATTTATAAAATAATAATCAGAAACTTTCGTTTTATTAACGCATTGTATGTGGGACACGTACTAGTACGTTTTCTGACGATTGATACTTGAGTGCGGGCCACGTACCAGTACGTTTTCTGACGATTGATACTTGACCGCTGTACACGAACTACTACGTTTTTTGACGATTGATGCCGAACGATGGCCGATTGGTTAGGCTGCTAGCCTTCGGTACCGGAGTTCGTGGGTTCGAATCCCACAGTAGGATGGATGTTCGTAGCCGTTCGAAATCGGCTTTAAGCTGTAGGTCCCGGTCTCATTAGCCCTCTTGTTGCAAAAAATAGACCATAGCACTCAACCAAATTTTGATGATTGATATTTGAGAGAGGGATCACGTATAGTACGGGTTAGTGTAACAACATGGTTTGTTTGTGGTTACAAAAAAAAAACGGTACATACAGGAAAACGAAGTCGAATGTTCTTGTCTACTACATAGATTCTGGAAAAATTTAGACAAATAAAAACTAGTTTTTACATCAGTAGATGCAAAACTACAGAACGGGAAAAAATTAAAACTATATCTTACTATTTCTTTTTAATTTTTCATATTTACGATACTATTATAAATTTATCAATTAAAAATATATTTTTTGTTTACAAAAATCTTACGGTTGTTATTTATATATTTTTATTTATATATTTATTTATATATTTCAATATAAAATACGAAAAGTTGGTTAAAAAATTAAATAATTTTCGATCTATTGAGATTTAACTGAATAACTAAATTTACGTACAAAACGCCCGCTTCTAGTACAATTCCTCTGCGAATGTAACTGCACACAATGTGTTAATATAAAATGCACATATTAGAAGCAAAAACCTTATATCGTAATAAAAAAAAAATTACTTATGCTGTACACATTTTCAGTGTGAATCTATGTTCTTGCTTATCGACCATTCGTATGTAGAGTTCTGTCTCCAACAACGTCACTGCAAGGCGCAGAGCTACGTACATTTCAAGCCGAGAGCGATTTCAAGTTTTAATTTCTGTGACAGATGAAAATGTTTTTTTCGCATAAATATGTTGTTGAAAATTGAATTAAAGTTTTCAGTATTTTGTCTTACTGAGTAATTGGTATTCACTTTTTATAAAAAACTAAAATATGAGATCCCAACAAAGATGATAGTTTTCATTTTTTAATTTGAATGTTAATGAAACTTTTTGTTAGTTGTGTTGAAGCTTATAATAAACTAGCAGATAGCCCGTCATATGACGGGATCAGTAAAATTTTTAATTTTCCAGAATTGTAAAGTTTCCAATGAGGCAGGTTAAAAAAATGGTTTCTTTTTTGTCTGAGAATTATCTTGCAACAAAAAATAATCCATGATTAAATTTAAAATTATCACATATATACCTAATATATTATTTAAGCCAAATATAATAGAAAATTATTTATGTTATATTTTAGTTCAGTGATAAAATGTATGAAAATAATGCAAACGATATTTAGGACGACCGCGAACAAGATGGCTTGATGATGTCGAAAATGACCTTAAAATATTAAAGATAAAGAACTGGAAGAGAGTTGCAGGGGATAGACTGGGCTGGAGGAGGCGAGCTGTAGAGGCAGCTAAGACCTGTTACAGGTTGTTAAGCTTTTAAAGAAGAAGAAAGAAAATAAGAAATAATGAAATGAGATGGTTAAAGGAAGAACGTCATAATGATAGAAAACTGTTATTTTTAACTATTTATTATGTAATAAATTGATAAATTTAATTGCCTGGTCTTAACCGGAGAAAATAGGGCATTAAACGTTCGAAAAAGGGGAAAGAGGTGGATTTCGAACGTTTTAAAGACGACCGTATTTTTTGCTATGATATGAAGCATATTTATACCAATTTATTTTAGAATCCGATCGATAGTTTAGGAGAAGATAAACTTTACTCACTTTGAGTTTTACTAATCCTCACTCATCACGAATCCAATGTGGATCCTTCTACCCATTCCAGGTCCAACCACTTCATAAATTCGAGGACAGTTGGACAGATAACTTAGAGTATTATTATACAGGGATATGATCTCACTCTATTCAGTAAGTTTTACAAAATTTTTCCCTAAAATCCTACTTTTCCAAAAAATAAATGTGTTTGCTTTGTATTTAAATCACATTCTTTAAAATAAACTGAAGATATTTAATAGAATTTAAGTTTGTTGAAGAAGTGACCACCTACACTGTATTGTCTGGTTTTGCGTTTATAACATCCATTCCGTCTGAAAATAAAAAATTCTAACCCATCAAGAATCCAATATGGATGCCTGTATCCATTCCAGGTCCAACCGCTTCATAAATTCGAGGACAGACGGACAGATAACTTAGGCTATTATTATATACGGGAAGCCGATATTAAATATAAATTAACGATTACAAAAGTTTCTCTATACCAGTAAGAAAAAAAAATAAATACCATGAAAAGATGATAAGTTTTATTATATACGGAATAATCATCCGTTTTTTCTGCGGACCAGCAAAAATTTTTCTTGTACCACCAGTGGTACGTGAGCCAACATATGGCTATTGCTGATCTTGATCTCCGTTTGGCAAATTCAAGCAGCATCTCTGAAAGTTGTTGTTTTAGATGCCACTTGTTCAAACCAAGAACGATTGAGCCATACGCTACTGAACCTTTGATTTCATTTGACGAGTGAGACTTGTCCTCTACTTGGGCGAAGTTACGGTGGACGAGTCTGACTCGTCATCTGAATTTAAGATGCAGGCTTTGATGTTTGCGGCACCCCATCCAGTAGGCTTTGATCGGTAAAAATTGCCTGACGTTTGTTTATGGCATCTTACAGTTGGAAATAAGGTTTATTCCACTTATCTTTATTATTACACCTTTTTGATACGCTACCCTACGATGTCTGGACTAAAAAATTCATTATATGTCTACGAAAATGATAGTTCTAATGAAGTAGAATTAGAGATGTATGATAACAGTGATTATAGTGAATTGGAGAGTGAAAATGATGAAAACGACAATGAATTGGAAAGTGATAGTGTTGATAGTGAAGTAATACCAGTAGGCGGCTTTTATGGAGTGATAGTGAATCTTCAATCGAACAATTGCAAGAACAATGGATTTGGGTTTGGTTTGGTTTGGAGCGCTACGGTCTACTGTTTTGCACACGAGGGCTAATGAGACCGGGACCTACAGTTTAAAGCCGATTCCGAACGGCTACAAACATCCATGCCAGCAGCGGGACTCGAACCCGCGAACTCCGGTTCCGAAGAGCAGCGCTATATCATTCGGCCATCGTTCAGCCAATGGATTTGGGAAGAAAATAAATCTTGCTGTTATAAAACAATTTGAAGATATTGTTGGAAAGAGTGGATTGTGCCTGCGTAGATTAGGTGATAATCCTACTCCATTGAAAGTGCTAGACCGAGTTCTTACTGATTTTTTTTGGAAACGGATAATAGGAGAAACGAATAGATATGCCAGGCAAATAATTGAGAAAGAAGGCTGTGCAAATAAGAGAAAAGCTAAAGTGATTTCTCTTAATTGTGGATGAAATGAAAGGATATATTTCATTATGTATTGATATGTCTCAAGTAAAAGAAATCTAAGTTGAGTTCATATTGGTCAAAAAGAAGTATTAGAAATACTCCAAATTTTGCAGCACCTATGCCACGGGGTAGGGATTTTGATATCTTAAGATTCCTTCACTTTACAGGCAACGAAAAGGTGGATAAAAATGACAGAATTAGGAAGATAAAAAATTTAGTTGATTATCTGAACAATGTATTCAATAATCTTTATATTTCAGAGAGCGAATTATAACTAGAGGAATCTCTCATGAAGTTCAAAGGACGTTTGAGTTAAATTCAGTTCAATCCACCAAAACCAGATAATACCGTAGTGGCGTAGTGGCTCCGAAATACTCCAAATTTCAGAGCCACTACGTCACGGGATAGGTATTTTGATACCTCAAGATTCCTTCACATTACAGACAACATAAGGATGGATAAAAACGACAGAATTAGGAAGATAAAAAATTTAGTTGATTATCTGAACAATGTATTCAATAATCTTTATATTTCAGAGAGCGCATTATAACTAGATGAATCTCTCACGAAGTTCAAAGGACGTTTGAGTTAAATTCAGTTCAATCCACAAAAACCAGATACTTAAATGTATTATTTTTACATATTAATCCATATAGAGAGTACTCAAAGGGTTAAGGTAAAGGGGTACTCTTTTCGTTTTAACCCTTCCCGGTTTTACCCGAGGTGAACTCGGGCAGGCGAAATGTACCATCCTGGCTCATCCCGAGTATAGCTCAGGAACTGTGAAATTTTACAGTGTGCAATCAGTCTTTCCTGAATTATCTCACATGTGCTTTTTGTGGTTACGAATGCTTTTATTTACTTTTCTGGCTACTAGATTATTTGCTGCTCAAAGAGAGACAGCAGAGGGAAGAAGGTAAGGAGAGAAACAATGTTCTACTGTCCAGAGTGCGATGTTGGACTCTGTGCAGTACCTTGTTTCCGATTGTATTATACACGATCAAACTTTGATTAATAATATCATAATCATTTATGTAAATGCAAAGGATATAAATAAAATTTAATTCAAGATAAAAGCTACGTATTCTAAGCTTTGTATTTACAGTTACTGTGAATTGACTCCAAAATCTAATGATTTCTGACGCACAGAAAGCCAACTATACAGGTAAGCTACTCATTTATTTAAATTGATTTTACATTAATTACATTATTTTTTAGGGAATTTTGTATGCGAATGATGCTATTATGTTTAAAAAGCTATGTATGAAAATAAGCATAAAAAAATTGACATTTTTTGACCCATAATCCCGAAATAAAGTGAACCTGGAAGGGGTTAACGAGCATCGCTAAGAAAATTACGACTTATGCTCAAGTGGGTCCTCGTAATTTGGTGGTAGGTCTAATGCCTCTTCGTTATACGAAGTCCGAATGAGCGGCTGCTCTTCGAATTCAGGCAGGAATGTACGCTTTTCGTTGTTAACGAGCACCGTTAAGGTGAAAGTACGACTTAGGTCGAACGCAGACGACACTTATTAGAGGCCAGTCGAATTCATTCATACACACATTCGTCCATCCGCAAGTCAGAATTTAGATCCAAAACAGAGACCGACTCATCCCTGATTCAGTAACCCCAGAGTTAGAATTTGCTATGGGAACTTAGAGGACTTTGCAGTCACGCCGGTCTTTGGTCGAGACGAGGACAGAACTCGCCACCTTTTGGTTACGAGACTGATGCTCTACCAAACGGGCTACCGCGGTACTTACTCCCTCGTAATTTAGAAGCAGGGACCAAGCAGAAGACACATAGGGTTGACCTGCATATTAATTGAGAACTTCGTAGACATTGTGACCATGAACATATTTTACGTGCCCCAATCATCTTTAACCCCTTCCAGGTTCATTTTATTTCGGGATTATGGGTCAAAAAATGTCATTTTTTATGCTTATTTTTATATATACTTAGCTTTTTAAACATAATAGCATCATTCGCATACAAAATTTCCTAAAAATTAATGTAAAAAAATCAATTTAAATAAATGAGTAATTTACATGTATAGTTGGCTTTCTGTAAGGCAGAAATCATTAGACTTTGGAGTCAATTCACACTAACTATAAATATAAAGCTTAGAATACCTAGCTTTTATCTTGAATTAAATTTTATTTATATCCAATGTATTTACATAAATGATTATGAAATTATTACTCAAAATTTGGTCCTGAATGATACAATCGAAAACACAGAGCACAGAGTCCAACATTACAATCTGAAAAGTAGAACCTTGTTTTTCTCCTTACCTTCTTCCCTCTACTGCCACCGAAAGATAGCCGATTAGTTAGGGTGCTAAACTTCGGTTCCAGAGTTCGTGGGTTCAAATCCCACTGTGGCATGGATGTTCGTAGCCGTTCGGAATCGGCTTTAACCTGTAGGTCCCGGTCTCATTAGCCCTCGTGTTGCAAAAAAAGTAGACCGTAGCACTCCAAACTAAACCAAACTCCCTCTACTGTCTCTCTTTGAGCAGCAAATAATCTATTAGCCAGAAAAGTAAACAAACTCATTCGAAACCATAATAAGCACATGTGAAATAATTCAGGAAATACTTATTGCACAGTGTAAAATTTCACAGTGCCCGAGCTACACTCGGGATGAGCCAGGAGGGTACATTTCGCCTGCCCGAGTTCAGCTCGGGAAAAACCGGGAAGGGGTTAACGATCCCGGCGGATCTTAGGCAGGCTCGGGCTCTGAACCCGCAACCTTCCTGTTATAAGAGGGTTACCTTTGCCGACTGAGCTACCCCAGCACGCTTCTCTGAAACTAACTTGTAAAAGAAATTTTCAGTTAAATCATGACGTCATTCGAAAATAAATGATATACAGACTTAGTGATGAAGGTAGTGATGCCTCGTGCCCTTATTCAAATGTATTTGCAGGCTGTTTTATTTTCTGATAAATCATGCCTATTAAATTATGATAGCCTTATTCGTCGCCTGTGATTAAATGCGAAAACTTTAAATATACTGTCATTTGCTAAAGCAAAATGTTGCGGGGAAAGCAATATATACGGAAATGGGAAATTTAGTAG
>CM063498.1:23587202-23597202 GCA_032207245.1 Pardosa pseudoannulata | reverse complement strand
TGCTAAAAATCCCATGTATTTACGATAATAAGTAAAAAAGATATGATATAGCACAAAAAATATTCTTCTAAAGTGTCTTAAAAGTCGTTCTTAAAGGTGCTTAATGTTAAGTATTTACCATATTCGTATTCAAAATCATCTTCAAAAACATAAAAAAGAGAGTATTTACTGGAACGCGATTATCAAAATAACGACAGATAAATTCCCCATAGATTAACACGAGAATCGGATATCACTGCAAATCTGAAATACAACCACCTCCTTAAACGAACGGAAATCGAAGTAAATGAACTGTAAATAAGTACGTTAGCAGAGTTCAAAGTATTTCATAACAGAACGGGTTTTTATATTTTTGGTCTGTATTTCTCAAAGTTTCCCGTTGTAGAAAAGACCAACGCAGCCTTTTGATTTCTTCTTAATGGCACCCCTGTGTGTCTCATAACTAATGGGAAATTTCCAGTTGGGTTGTTTCTTTGCAGAATTTTTCTGAGATCCGATTATTTTAATTTCAGCTCTTTCGATTTCAATTTTGTAATTTTATCAAACATGTTTTGTTTCTATCAGATAAACAATTTTCATCAGAAAATTTAACTCTAATTTTTAATCGCTTTTAAAGTTGACTTCACTTGTGTAACAGTTTGTATTCTAAAATCAATAATTTCTTCTGAATATATATTTGCAACTATCTTAAATCTAAGTTATATTGGGCGCTCTGAATGCAATTTAAAATAAACCTAAAATTCACAAAACTTTGGAGCTGTAATTTCAAGCATAGTTTTAAAAACTTTTATGAAAGAACAAAATATTTTGTGATAACAGATTTAATTTTTTTTATCGTAATCTAAAGATAATTCTATGAAAAGGAATTTTATAATATAACAACAATGATAAAAATCATTGAAAGAAATTGAAATGAAATTACACACTATTTTTAATCTTTCATTACGTGTGAATTGGTATTTTGAAGTCTCTTTTTAACTATCTTTCTGACTACCAAGAGATCTTGAAACTTTTTCATCAGAAAATGAAATTTTAGTGTACATATGTTTAGTTTAGATAACAATACAATATTTATGTATTAGTGTACATAGATATTTTAGTGTATTATTGTACGTAGGTTCAGTTTAGATGACAATACAATATTCAATCATATAAAATTAGTTTGGAGAAAAAATATCAGTTTGGTGAATTCAAAATGCTGTTCAGCGTATTTGCAATCCTGATTGCAGAGATATTATACTAGTATCGCCATCTGTGTGCAAGCAGCATAACTAAAAACTCAAACGGAATTTTTACCTTTTAGTGCATTTTTAGAGCTTTTTTTGTTATTTTCTAAAAAAAAAAATACTTTTTTACATTTACTAGCTTTTTCTCCATTACCATAAGATGAAATGGAAAAATACATTGTAGTCTTGAGGAGAAGTGTAACTACCAGTTGCACACTTTTATTTTTAATAAACAAACGGATCTAATTAAAAATATTTCTACCCCTTAATTGCTGCGGGTGTGTAGACACGGTTTGTGCAGTGTTTAACTGCCTAGTAATGCGTATGCATATACATCGTGTGTTTTAACTGTCGTACAAGCGTGTGAGCGTACCTATGACTAAAAAATGCACTACATGTCAATTTATATACACGCCCAGCCCCCAGGGGCAAGTCTCCTTTAGGTGTGTACGGGGTTCACGATCCCTGGTTACCTGAGAGATCTTGCTCTAGCGTTCTTCCTGGTAGTCACGAGCTTACCTCTGTAGTGTTTGCTCCTTACTGGGTTGGACCACATTAAAATCGGACCACGAAGGGCCTCTCGTAGCTCAGCTGTGGCTTGGTAGCCATTATGGAGTCACTGTCGCGGCACGGTCATCAGGAGTTGCTGCTGTATGTCTTCGGATGGGTCGGCGTAAAACACACTTATATACACGCCCAAGGTAGTTAAAGCAATGACTAGGCAGGTCATGTATATATGCCCAAAGAAATACAATGATTAAGATAAGCAGTTTAATACTTTTTAAAGCGTTTCTTTGGATCCCCACGGTCCATTTTAAAATGTAACAAGAGTAAAAACTATTTAAGCTGATTTGAAATTGAATCTATTCAGTAGCTTACAAATCCTGAAGTATTGCATTAGTACGTACAAACAGAAATAATGTTCTAAATAAAGTTCGGCGGTGCATGTGGATATACCAGGCCACTATGGCTTAAACCTCTTTTGGGGGTTTACGGTTGCAAACCTATTGTGGTCCTGACAATCAGTCAGTCAGTCATTTTTTACTTCCTTTTATGATGTAAAGGAAATGTTATCTCGAAAATTTTCAGTTTCAGATTTAAACAGAAATACCAAATCGACTATGTCGGTATTGGCAAATTTCAACTACACATCTGTAGTACGTGCAAAGATACTTTGTCTGTCAGCTTTGTCCATCCCTGACGGAACGACTAAGAACAGGAGTTCATGAGGTGATTAATTATTATGTTATTGCGGAGAAGCATTTTTGGTTTGGTTGGTACGTTATGATAAATTTTGTGCAATACGATGGCTGATTAGGACCTACTACTTAAGACATATTTCAGCTGTGCACACTCATACAAGCATTCGGATAGGATCACACCAGAAATTTGGTCCTTCGAACGCAGGTACTGACACCAGTAAGAGTTTTAAAGAATGTTGTTGGTTTGGTTTGGAGAGCTACGGTCTACTGTTTTGCACACGAGGGCTAATGAGACAGGGACCTACTGCTAAAAGCCGAATCCGAACTGCTAAGAACATCCATGCTATAGTGGGATTTGAACCCACGAATCCGGTGCCGACGATCAGCGCCTTAACCAATCGGCCAACGTTCGGCGTAGAATGTTGCTGAAAAACTCACTTTTTAAGAAGGAATATTTCTAATTTAGATAAAAATTCTTTTACAGTAGATTTTAGTGTACAGTTAAAAATGGAATGGTTTCAAAATCGAGATGTCTCTTATCCGTTTACATTAAATAATAATATAAAAATAATTAATCTGTTGGTTCTATCCCAGTTTAAATTAATTTATATAATAGATCGAAGTTTTAAGAACAAGGTTTTAAAAAAAGTACATCATTTCTCCTTAAGAAATGATATTTTCCAAATCTTTTAGTATTTCACCCATGGAAAGTAATATGAGAATGTGAAATTTCCTGGGAATTTAAAGTTAAAATATTTATGTACATTTCTCTGACACGTGTATACGTGCGGCAGTTACGCTGATCGATTTTATCTGTGATTAAATGCATACGATCGTATCTCACCATGGTCTATTACAGCTAATCGGTGATTAATCACCGCGTAATTATATTGTAACAAATCGTTAATTATCTCCAATAGACTATGGTGATATCGGGTTTTGATTCTGCAGTATTTAATCCGTAGTTAGTTCAAACGGACTGTGACGACACCTGGCCTGACGAACCATAAACTAAACAGTTTCGTAAATCATTTTAACTGTCTATATCATAGTGATATGTTTACCCACACGGTTTTACTTACTTTAAAAAAAGAGAGGTAGCTTTGTAATCACGAAAACTTCCAGTCTTGAAATTTCAACCGAAATGCTCATTTTGAGATTCCTGAATCCATTTGGACTAGTTTAAGCGTTATGGCTGAATACTCGTACTAGGAAGCTTTAAACTCTATTTTGACTATCATTGACCCTCCGAGTGGAACACACCGAGGAAAAAAAGTCTCCAAAAAATACGTTTTATTGTGTCAGTGACCAAAGTATTCTATGATTTTTTACTTCGCCCTTTGTCGACTAGATTTGAATACGGGAAACCCACCCTAGTTATTGTTCCTTTACTTCCGGTTATAGATATATAAATAAACATTATAGATTGTTAATTTTAAATACACATAAAGCTCGTCAAGTATAGAAGATCATCCCATAAGAAATAATGGATTCTAAAAGTACGAATAAAAATATTTTTTAAGAGAATTATTTATATTTTTTTACGAATGTCATCCAAGATATTTAAGTGGTGCAATTAGAGATGCATCTGTTACCGCAAACGAAATTCTTCGAAATGAAGATTTACAAAGCCATGAGAAGCTATCAGCGTCTTTGTGCCTCAGGGAGTAGGGGTGCATCCCTCAATAAATTTCAGTCAAAGAGGGGTGCAGTTCTTAAACAAACGACCTGACCTTCCTACCTCAAAAATCCATGGGGGAAAGCACTGGCAGAAATGTACAATGCATCCATTTTCGGAACGTTTTTGGAGGTCGAAAATTGTACGTCACAACCGGCGGAATTGTACGTGATAACCGCTTAGAGGGTTAAATGTATATCGACTAGTTTCATCGTATGCTTAAGTGATATCGGTTTGGTTTGGTTTGGTTTGGAGTGCTGCGGTCTATATTTTGCAACACGAGGACTAATGAGACCGGGACCTACAGCTTAAAGCCCACGAACATCCATTCCAGAGTGGACCCACGAACTCTCCACGAACCCACGAACTCTGGTACCGAAGACCAGCACCCTAACCAATCAGCCATCGTTCGGCTAAATGATATCGGACTTTTATTATATAGTATTTTATCCGCAGCTAAATAAAAATAACTATAACGACATTTGGCCTGACGAACTGTAAATTAAAAACTACCAGTTTTGAAAATCAATGACACCTTTAAATAAACTAAATACCGATCATTTTGGTTTCTTTTAGCTAATGTTAGCCTATGGGGAAAAATATATAAGCTTCCAAATTTTTAATTCCATGGAAATGTTTCAAAAATATTTTTCCCTGAAGAAACAAAATAAATAAACTCTTCAAAAAGTATTTTTTTGCTTAATTATTAAAAGTTTTGGAGGAAATACTTTGATAAACCCTGAAGACTAATTAATTTTTTTTTAAATTAAAACTAACAAGAAAAAATGTAGAGCTATTGGTTCCAGGACTATAACAGATTTTAAATATGCTTGGCTTTAAAAATGTTATTTTAAAAAAATTAAATTAAAAAATTAATTAATTACTATGCAAATTAATTTATGTATAACATACATTTAAAAGAAAACTTTAATGAATATTTTGCATAAAAAAAAATTAAAATTTTGTTTTTTGGATCTTAACGTATCGGTTTGGTTTAGTTTGCTTTGGTTTGGAGCATTACGGTAGCATATCTCCCGTTATGCTACTAGAAGGCTAAATTAAGGCATCGGCTGCCAGCAATACGATAGCTCAAAGATCAGTCTAAAGTAAGGGGCCACTGATAACAATTTGGGTCACAAAGACAACCCTACTGATATTACCAAATTTCGGTCACCAGTAATCCCCATGGCGACTAATCTGTTACATTATGGCTGCCAACAATAATATAACTCATGTAAACACTTATTTCTTTAAAATAGATTTAGAAATGCAAGTGTTATATTCTGAAATACACAGTGACGAGCAGCGCTAAACGATTGCTGAAAATACAGTATAATCTGCCTATAAAGATACGCACCGATAAAAGAACCTAGAGACAAATGGGTCCTCCGAGCTGGAGAATAGGTCACCCATCCATCAACATATTAGCGGGTGTAAAGGTCCTAACGTTTCCGTTAACGATCTCTACTGACACTTGGACTTTTAAATGTCATTAACAATGGGGATTGTTTGGGAAACATATCAATTCCCGGAAAATATTTCGTTCATCTGTCTTCCCTATGGGTACCAATGTATTAAGATGCCTGGGAGCAAGATATATTGGATTGTTTTATTGCTCAATGTTAAATAATGGAGAAATATTTCTACCTATTGGCTGTTTGTTTTGAAAGATTTCTTTGGAAATACTCTTTCCCATGTGGCAGATAAGGAAGTTGGCAGAATGGGTACAGTAATGCCTTTCGGATTCGAATCTCGCTGCTGACATGGATGTTTGTAGCTATTTGGAAACGTTTTTAACTGCATGGACATCATGGCATAATGTATACAATAAACAATACCACAGAGTATGTACTGCACAGATCTCTGTTTAGCCAAATCTCTTCTCTGCATATCTTTCTGACCATGCTTGTTCTACTCTTGGGTCTTGGGAATTTCGTGTCTCATACAGCCAATCTTGAGAAACGCCTTTTATATGTCAAGAGCCATCTAGTGAGAATCCTTATAAATCTAGGCCAGCGATTCTCAAACTTTTATCGATGAGGCACCCCTGCCATACGCTCGGGGCTCTAGTTTAAAAACCACGGATGTTGATTTTCAGACAAACTTTGAGATAAAGAATAATTCTTAGCACCTTTCGACAATGTAGTGGTGAGAGAACAAAACTTAGTTAAGTATATTTATATATTCTTTAATAAATCCACAATCTTCGTTTATTTTCGATATTATTGTGGACCCCTGGCGTATGCTAGATGCACACAGGGTGCTGCGGTACTCAATTTTAGAATCATGGCTCTAGGACATGTATGATCGAAGGACATAACTTTCATACAGAGGATCTATCTTATTCATTCTATAAATATAACGATTTACAATAAAATTATTCTTTTTGATAAACCATACATTTTTACTTTAAAATTATTTATTACGCACAAAATTTTGTTAATATTCTTTCCAATAGCAAATCACATTTTATGAACATAAATTTTAAAAAGGTTAACAGACTCTAAAGTAGAGTATTTTCACATAATCAGGTTTGTTTAGAGAAATATTGTAATGTTAGTTGTCCATTGGTAGATATACTTTCTTTGTTATATAAAACTGACTTAAAGGAATCCAACATGGACGCTACATAGCTACTTTAAGGGTTGTTGTAAGGTAAAGAAACTTTCCTTTTTCTCATGCAAAGACACCGGTCTCAAAAACTGCTTTTTCAGTCTATAATTCTAAACAACGTGTCTTCTTCTTAGTAGATACAATGATCTTTTACTATGGCCTGTTTACATTCTACGAACTATTTGCCTGCGCTAAACAATACTTTAAATAGATGTGTTTATGCGGGGAGGACTCCACCCTTCTATTTATAAGATGGCGACGCCCTTATTAATGTAGCATTTCTTTCCGCGTTGCATTAAAACTTTCTCAGAACTCGGTGGAATAAATTGGCACAGAAACTGGGCAATCAGGAACGATGATGATTAAATGTCGGAGAGACAATATGAAGTGGAAAGATGGAATGTTCACAGAAGACAATTTAAACTCTTAATCATTAAGACAATACTGCATAAATCATTGTGGGTTGTTTGGAGTGCTACGCTTTCTATTTAAACTTGGACCTACAATACAAAACCAATTTCGAACCTGTACAAGCATCCACACTTGTAAAGGAATTTGAACACTTCGACAATTTTTAAAAGGCAACGCACTACCCCATTCAGTCATCACCTGGCCGTAAATCATTGTTATTTAAGACCCAGTGTCACCATTCTCGATTATATCATACCAGAGTTTAACCGTGAGAAACCGAAAACTAGACTTAATCGGGGAAAGCTAATCAGAGCTAATTTTCCCCATAAATGTACGATAATTAAACAGTGATTAACTCTTTTGGGAGGCCAAGACTTAACGTTGGTCTCACCGTATTCATATAATTATACACTGTCAATATAATTGTATGCTGTTTAATCTACTATTAGCTCTAATCAGCTACAATGAGGTAGAGACGTAATGAATCCCTGATTAACTCTAATTTATTTTCTGAAATGTTAACTGCCATGGGTATAATCATTATCTCTTTGGACACCAAGGAAAAAAAATGAACTAACTCTGAAGTGAATTAATTATTAATGAGAATTAATTCAATAAATAATTAAATCTACAAAAACTTGGCAAATGAACAATAATGTACCATCGATAAAATTTTGACACTTACCTACGAGAGGTATCACAAATCGTTCTATAAAGGGCCAAAAGGGAAGAATGATGCCACCCTATCCAGGAGTTATAAGCTATGTTAAAACAGCTATACATAAAAAGTAAAGAAACATATTTTTCCTGACGTGGTTGTGTATTGCAGCTAGTTGGCTGTAGGTAGGTTTCATGGAACAGGAAGTCAGCTCCAAAATGCACGAAACATCAGTTGCATACAAGCTTCCGAAGGATTTGTATTGTTAAGTTGTAACTCTTTATGTAATCATTTGGAGGTAGCAGAAATTTAATTTATTCATAATCTTATGTTTTATACAACAGTAAGAAAATAATATTTAACTAATTAATAATAAACATAATTATTTATGATATTATTTTAGATTACATTTACTTAACTTTTAAAGTTTAACTTTACATTTCACTACTTTATATATTTCTTTATTCATAGCTCAAGTTTCTTTTTAATCAAGCTTTTAACTCTTTTCACTCTTACTTCCGTAGGCTAACACATGTATGAATTTCTCAGCTGTCTTTCCGGATGACATATCTACAACCTTACATCTCAGATAGGTGTGGTCCTCTGGGTTCTCAAGAGTCATTAGTAGACATTTGTCTATAATTTCGAAGCTTAAAATGTAACTTTTTATCGAACAGGAATACTCCATCAAAATCCACGTTGGACTCGGAAACTTGGCTTAGAAAATGTTGGAGTGATCCAGCCAGTGTTCAGGATTGAAAAGTTTTCGAAAGCTTGCTGTTTTGGTTAAGTTCAAGTGATTCAAAATTGGTCAAGAGAGTGTGAAAGACAAATCATCTGCTGAATACCCATCCACGGGCAGAAAACAACAACAAAATATGTAACGTGTGAGTGATATGTTGAATTCAGACTGGCAATTAGGTATCCGAGTGATCACAGACTACGTAGAAATTGATGAAATATTTACCAAGGATTTGCAAGATGTCAATTAGAAGCCTCAACTAGACAATATAACTTGCTTCACTTGCTGCGAGGTCAACAACTGCCTGGCTTCGAACTGCATTGCAACATTTTCCCAGCTCCTTCACAATCCTTATACGGCCCCTTCAGTTATTTTATTGCTCACATGGGTGAAGATGATCCCAAAGGATACCAACATAGGACCGAGGCAGGGGTCCAAGTAGTTTCGACATGCTGATTGAAGGACATTCTGTAAAAGAGCTTCAGAGACAGCATTGGCAGATGTGTGTCGACGCCCAAGGGTTCTATTTTGAAGAATTTTAATAGTTTGTATCGATATCTCAATTATATACAATTTTTTCATAACCCTTAATTTGACAAGATGCTTTTTCAAATATTTTTTAATTTCTGTTATTTTTCCATGTCTGTATAGACATTAGGATCTCATTAAAATAAACAAAAAAATATATCCTTTTCCATTTTTGAGATAATTAATGTCCGCTGTGGCGAACACTGACAATTATGTTATAGAGTAGTTATATATACATGTCCGGTGTATCAGCCAGACTTAGCCAAATTAAGGGATAACTTGGTCTAATTACTCTTTACAGAAACTCTGTAATCTTCTCAGCTGCTAGACAGTATAGAATTGTTACTACAATGAAAGTTTCTTATTGGTGCCGTCCATAGGTTTGGCTTTACACCCAAATGCGTAGGCTGCAATGCCGTTAGTCTTCAAAAGAGGGTGGCACATGTTTAGTGTCACTATGTCAAGGTTTGACGTAAGGTTGTGTCAAAAACTGTGGGAACTGTTGTCTTTGATCAACAACTTTCTAATAAGATACCGTAAGTTTTTAGTGACACTGCATTGCGTAAATAATCGGCTTATATACTGCAATATGCTAGAATGCGGTATTAACACTTCAAGAATCTAAATATTCAAAACCGAACAATAAGAAAGGCACTGACAGACGTTACATACCAGTCAAAGTTCGACCAAATCGATTAATATCAATTATACAAAATTAACAAAAGAAAATTTAAAATTAAAAAAAATCACAGATTAACTTAACCAACCATATTCAAATCACGATTTAACTGATTTAGGCATCGTGTCACCACAGTCGATTAGTGCTAATCGATTACGGTGGTGACGTTCGAATGAAATCAAATATTGTACTCGAATCGATTATGAAGTTTAAACAAAGATCAAATATAATTTATTTATGATGTACATAATCGATGATTAACT
>CM063498.1:23574702-23582202 GCA_032207245.1 Pardosa pseudoannulata | reverse complement strand
GTGAAAATCCGCGCTTCGGAATTATCGATAAAAATGAAAGTCCACAAGGGAAAAATAAAGTACGAAAAAATACATTTATGTATATATCTATATACGTATATTATAATCACATCAGCGTCTTCACAGGTGAGGTGTTACTCTTATTTATAGAAGATTTAAAAGCAGAATAATCTGAAAGCAGTTTAAGACGATTATAAAACAGGAATTTTTGCAATTATTATTTTTTTTATCTCTCTTCCCATTTACTTCACAAATCTACGAAAATAATAATAAAAAAAATAATGACGAAGAACTCCTCCTGTTAATAATCAATCCATTTTCAAAGTAGGCTGTTGTTAATTATTTCACTTGAGAGACATCGGAGGAAACTAAATCAAGGAGAAAAATTAATTTAAATTAATTGAATGAATGGGTTTGTTGAGAGGGTGGGTGGGGGAGTCGCAGTAAAAAAAATTATATAGAGAGAGCGTTGCGTATATATCTCTTCCCCCGCATGATTTGTTAATCTGAAATTAATTTTATTTGATGCGAGTTCCCTAATAATTTTTCTTATTGTTCATTTAAATGGAAATATGGAATGCTTTTAATTAAGAGATATTTTTTTAAGGAAAAAAAATGTAAATTAAAAGCTTAAAATTTCGTGATAAAACTTAATTGCTTTCATTCCCGTCCATTCGCAGGTGGCTTTGTTGAATCGATGGAACAAGTATTACCACTTTATTTTACCTTTCTTCCTAATTGTTGGTTTATAAGCCCATTCAAGGCTTTTCTGAGATTGACGAAGTTCTTATATGAAGCAATAAACGCAGTGAGGTGGTGTAATATAACTCTTATTTAAAGATATTAACCCTTAAATGCATACTGTTTCCAATTGTCTACATACATTTTCAATTAATTTTATTCAAAAACCTTATTGTCTCCGTTTCCGAATGCTCGTTGATAACTACAGGCCAGGGGTTATTAACCAAGCTATTTCACGAAGCTATTTTTCTGTGCCGCGACTGTCCGCTATATACTATATCAGTATTCATATGGCCAATCCGTTACCGTCACGTTATTTTGTGTTGCCACGAAATCCATCATACTTTTAAAAAGAAAATATAAGCTGTAAAATTGTTGTACTGGCAATACTGCAGATTTTGATTGTTGAGCCAGTGGCTTCATTTTTTGTAAACATCCTGGAATTAATATTTCTGAAATTGCAAATTCCGTGGGGAAAGTTATTCAAGAAGAAGCATATTCCATTCTAGATGAGATTTTAATAATTCAGACTGATATTGTATTAATATCGTGCCGACTTAATGAAAATATTTCGAATCTATCCGAAGATAAAAAAGTATCCCTTTTTTAAAAGGGAGCTTACAAATTAAAATCCTGTTTCAGTTCCACATATTTATGTGAATCGCTGTTTTCAGCGTGAACAAATTTAAATCAACAACCATATCTCGATTTAATGATAGCGTAATCTCGAAGATACTATAAAATTGGGAATATCATCTTATTCACGTGACTTTGAAAAAATAGAAGGTAATATGTAATGCCAAAAATCGTATTAAATGTTACTATTTTGAATTTTTTGTTACGTTTTTGGAGTAGGATATTGTTTATGATGCTTATGACTGCAGTAAAATAAAGAAATATTAAGAAGCGTTATACTTTTTCTTTAGTGCGCCTGCTAGCAACTTACTGTTTGTTAGATGTGCTCAGATGGGGAATACGGTTAAGAACTCCTGCTATAGGTAATAACTCATGTGTGAAAGGAAAAAGTTGATATTATTTTTGGCGGGTAAGTTCCCACCAAAAGTAGTTCTCGAGTTAAAAGTGAAATACGTTTAACTCGAAAACGATTAAGACGAAATATTGGATAACACGAAATAATACAACGGTCCCGATAAATTACTATCTATTTTCATGCATATTTCCTTCTCTAAACACGAAAATATTTCCCTTCTGGAATTGAACAAAATACGGGAAATACCAGCTTAGCAGGTGGAAGTTTCTGTATTATTGGACTGTTCTACTGTATTATCGGAAAAATTCACTGCATTAGATGATGATAACATAAGTACAACCCCAATTATGGCAGACAAGATATTTTAGAGTTTGCTCAAAGCTCAAGAAATATCATTAATGCAGATCCTGAAGAAGAAAAGTTTTCCGTATTATTGGATTGTCCTACTGTATTATCGGAAGAAATCATTGCATTAGATGATGATGATGATGTAAGTACAGCACCAATTATGGTAGACAAAGACATTTTAAACTTTGTTCCAAACTAAAAAAGTATCATTGATGCAGATTATAAAGAAGAAAAGTTTTCCGTATTATTGGATTGTCCTACTGTATTATCGGAAGAAATCATTGCATTAGATGATGATGATGATGTAAGTACAGCACCAATTATGGTAGACAAAGACATTTTAAACTTTGCTCAAAGATCGAAAAATATCATAGATGCAGATTCCGACGACGAAAATGAAATGAACAATACAGCTCCTGTTCTTACGTCATCCAAAATGAGCAAAGCCACGAAAAGAATGTGCAATTCTTGAAACGCACATTCTTATGGTGAAATGAATAACAAAATAGACGACATCGAGCAATTTGTTGATATTTTGATGATATAAAAGACAATGCAAAGAAAATATCAGATTATTTTCCAAAAGATCAGAAAATGCATTTTTTTAAAAAAAGAACTTGAAATTATTGTGTTAAATTTCATTAAGTTTTTGTGATTATTTTTGTTTTATTGATTTTTATTAAATATATGCATATATGCATATTTATATAAATAAAATGTACTCCAATAAACTTAATTTTGTTGAATATATATTTTTTCAATATCTTTTAACATAAAATTCTTTTAACACAAAAAAATATTTCATTCCCCTGAGTTTCGTGTTAAATGATTTTCACTCTATATCCTTTTTTGATATTTGAATGCAGTAGGTGATGAAGTTCTATGTGTTACTTAAAGAGATAGTTTCAAATTGTCGAGTTCCCTATAAAGGAGTGATTTATCTAATTATAAAAAAATACTTCCTATTTATTGTCAGGTAAGCTATCAATGTTTGATGTTGAATTAAAAATTTTTTTTAGATACAAGCTAGATTTTTGGTAAATACTGTATGTTGTCAATTGCCTACATACAAGTTGTTTGAAAATAAATATACCGTAATATTACCTTGATTATTTTTTATTTATTTTTTACGTAACCTGCGACTATTTTCCTATAATAAACAATTTTATTTATTTCAAAATAAATAATCATGCATTTAAGGATTAAAACAGTGATTCTCATACGATCACTTACATCCCTTTCCTTTTTGGTGCATCATATAGCAAAATACGAAACGTGTTTCACCTATCATTTGCATTAGATATCTCCAAATTTTCCTTTCTGTCACTGATATCCATTTCCTCCTTGGTGTATCATATAGATTAAATACGAAGCATGTGTTTCCTATATCATTTGAATTAAATATATCCATATTTTCATTCTTGTCACTGATATCCTCCTTGGTGTATCATATAGATTAAATACGAAGCATGTGTTTCATATATTATTTGAATTAAATATCTCCATATTTTCATTTCTGTCACTGATATCCATTTCCTCCTTGGTGTATCATATAGATTAAATACGAAGCATGTGTTCCCTATATCATTTGAATTAAATATCTCCATATTTTCATTTCTGTCACTGATATCCATTTCCTCCTTGGTGTATCATATAGATTAAATACGAAGCATGTGTTTCATATATTATTTGAATTAAATATCTCCATATTTTCATTTCTTTCCCTTACATCAATTTATTTCACAGTGCATCATTTTGCCAAAATATGAAATATGGTGTCACCTATAATTTGCCACCTATAATATCTTGTTTAGTTCACATGCAAACTTTTGTAATATAAAACCAAACTTTTCGCACTCCTACTTCAGACAATTTACCTCGATCAGATATTTTAATAATTAAAAAAAATCATTTATTTCTCAATGTTTACCATTTTTTCTTTTTACTAACCTTTCAATACATGTTAGGTTTACAGTTAACCTCATAACTCAACATAAAATCTTGCCATTACTCAAGAAAATAAAATAGTTTTATACTTATATATCACCCACATTCCAAGAATTCGTTAAACATGAAAAAGGTATTCGATTGAATTTAATTTTCTTAGCCTAATTACAACTAAAAACTGTTTTATTCCATGTAAAGTCCAAAAAAGTTAAATTAAGGATTTTTTGTGAACGTGTCGAAATTTTAAATTTTTACTCATTGTGTAACACACTGTCTACTTTACAAACTATTTTTGGAGTGTTATAAAAAGCTATGCTTTTTTATAATTATCAAGTGGGAAATTCGTATGTTTTAATCACTTTTTGTGTTATGTGATATCAAATGCTACTCCCTTTATACGCTAAACAACAGTCCAAAAGAGTTAAATTAAGGATTTTTTGTGAACGTGTAGAAATTTTAAATTGTTTAATGATTTTGTAGCACACTGCCTACTTTACAAATTATTTTTGGAGCTTTATAAAAAGCTATATTTTTTTTTGATAATTATCAAGTGGGAAATTCGTAAGTTTTAATCATTGCTTGGGATATGTGATATCAAATGCTATTACTTTTATACGCCAAAGAACAGGCCAAAAGAGTTAAATTAAGATTTTTTTGTGAACGTATCAAAATTTTAAATTGTTTACTCATTTTGTAACACACTGTCTACTTTACAAACTATTTTTGATGCGTTATAAAAAGCTATGTTTTTTAGATAATTATCTAGTTGGAAATTCGTAAGTTTTAATCATTGTTTGTGTTACGTGATATCAAATGCTATTCCCTTTATACTCTAAAGAACAGTCCAAAATAGTTAAATCAAGATTTTTTTGTGAACGTGTCAAAATTTTAAATTGTTTACTCATTTTTTAACACACTGTCTACTTTACAAACTATTTTTGAAGCGTTATAAAAAGCTATATTTTTTAGATAATTATCTAGTTGGAAATTTGTAAGTTTTAATATTTTTTGTGTTATGTGATATCAAATGCTATTCCCTTAATACTCTAAAGATCAGTACAAAAAAGTTAAATTAAGGATTTTTTGTGAACGTGTAGAAATTTTAAATTGTTTACTCATTTTGTAACACACTTTCTACTTTACATTCTATTTTGAAGCCTTATAAAAAGCTGTTTTTTAGATAATTATCTAGTTGGAAATTCGTAAGTTTTAATAATTTTTTGTGTTATGTGATATCAAATACTATTCCCTTTATACGCTAAAGAACAGACCGAAAAAGTTTTATTTTCGAAGTAATAAATAGGAGAATAAAAATCCCAGAACTCCTATATAGAAAAAAAACAAACTACGGCATTTCAAACTCACCAGCAGAATATACAGAAAAGCAGTCGCAATAAATGTAACTATTCTATAAATCGAAATTTCAGTGAAGAGTGTTCCTCTTCATCCCTCAATCGTGAATTACAACTAAATTTGCCCCCGGAATATTTCGAAACCCACAATAGAAGGCTAAAGTAATTCTTTGTTGCCAATTGAAACCTGCATCAGGAAAATCAGTTCCCGGTATTCTTCAGATAGATAGAAAGAGTTTAGAGGTTTTAGCTTACAGGGTGGCGACCGAATTTATCACCATTACTCTAAATTCCGAAGTGGAGAGTTGATGAAACCATAATTGAATCCAGTACCGAGAACTGACAGAAACCAATTTCCGTCTTACGATTTAAAACGGTTGTAATTTCAAACAGATAATCGATTGTGTTTCTTCAAGGCGAGACTGTTTTTTATCCTAACTGATTATATTTATATCTTTTTTTTTGTGTAACGAATGGTTAAGGCGGCAGTTTATTCATTTAAGTTTTACAAAAATTTAATACTTTACTAACATGTAAATGAACAAATAGTTAATACCTACCTTAAAATAGCCATATGTAATTAATATAGCTCATACTTTTTTACTAGGTTCGTGCATGTTTATATTTAAGGCAATTTATTTTAATATAAAATTGAATCAACGATAATAAATTTAACGATACTAGTTATAAATAAAAGAATAAATCCTACCAAACATACTTCTAGAATCTATTTTTTTTTATATCGTATCTGTTTATATTGATAGAGAAGCTTCAAGCCCACCTTTAGGTCTGTGTAATTAAAGACTTTATCACACGTCGACATGTTTGGGCTGAAAGAATAACATATTCAGTTCAGGATATCTTTTCCATTGAATAGTAAGTAGATTTCTCATGTGAGAGCTCAAAAGTTTCAGCTGTTTACAAGCCTCATCACACATATACATGTAAGTGTTGAAAAAACAGAAGATTCAGTTTAGGATTCTTTTTCCCGTTGAAGAATAATTGGATTTCTCAAATAACAGAAAAATATTCAGACGTTTAAAGGCCTTATGTACGTGTTAAAAAAAGCAACAGATTCAATTTAGGATTCTTTGACTTGTTGGAGAATACGTGGACTTCTCAAATGAGAGCAAAAGAGCTTCAGCCGTTTAAAGGCCTCATCACACATATACATGTAAGTGTTGAAAAAACAGAAGATTCAGTTTAGGATTCTTTTTCCCGTTGAAGAATAATTGGATTTCTCAAATAACAGAAAAATATTCAGACGTTTAAAGGCCTTATGTACGTGTTAAAAAAAGCAACAGATTAAATTTAGGATTCTTTGACTTGTTGGAGAATACGTGGACTTCTCAAATGAGGGCAAAAGAGCTTCAGCCTTTTAAAGGCCTTATCACACGTCTACATTTAAGTGTTGAAAAAGCAACCGATTCAATTTCGGATTATTTTTCTTGTTGGAGAAAAATTGGATTTCTCAAATGAGGGCAAAAAAGCTTAGCTGTTTATAAAAATAGTAACACGTATACATGTACGTGTTAAAAAAGCAGCAGATTCAATTCAGGATTTTTTGACTTGTTAGAGAATACGTGGACGACTTCTCAAATGAGGGCTAAACAACTTCAGCCATTTAAAGGCTTTATGCCATGTCTACATGTCCGAGTTTAAAAAAACAACATATTCAATTTAGGATTATTTTTCTTGTTGAGAATACATGGACATCTCAAATGAGGGCAAAAAAGCTTCAGCCGTTTAAAGGTCTTAAGAAACCTGCACATGTACGTGTTAAAAAATCAACAGATTCATTTGAGGATTCTTTTTCCCATGGAAAATTCGTGGAATTCTCAAATGAAGGCAAAAAAGCTTCAGTACATATGTATGTTTGTACAATATACGATATACGTGTGTATATATATATATATATGTGTGTGTGTATAATATATAAATGCATATATATATACATGCATACATCTGTATATAAATACATATATATATATATATATATATATATATACATATACGTATATGTATATACATACATATACACATATATATATATATATATATATATATATATATATATATATATATATATATATATATATATATATATATAGAGAGAGAGAG
>CM063498.1:23542202-23569702 GCA_032207245.1 Pardosa pseudoannulata | reverse complement strand
AATAAGAGAAGCTAAGGTATTATTTGCTTCCTAAATAGGGAAACACTGTAGATAAGGGTTGGTGTAATAGTTATTCAATGCATGCATCAGCTTGGATGCATGTGCTATGTTTTAAAAGTCAGAAGGTCACAAAATATTGATAGGAGTTGCAGAGGTAGGCACTCTGATGTGCAGTTAGAATTAAATAAGAAAAACAAGGATATTATTTTTGCTAATTATGGCAACACTGAAGAAAACATGAATTGACGTAATAGTTACGACGTGCATAAAGGGTCAGGGATGCATGTGCTACTTAAAATGTCAGAAGGCCATAAGGTACTGATGGGAGGTGCAGAGTTAGGCACTTTGAAGTGTGATCATAATTAAATAAAAAATAGTATTTTATTTATATCCTAAATATGACAACACCGAAGAAAATAAGAATTGACTTAATAGTTGAGACGTGCTTACAGCGACTTGGATTCATGTATTACGTTTAAGATTCATAAGACCAAGATGTTGGTTTCTGTCCCATCACGTGGTGAAATTTGAAGAATTCTTGCAATGCAAGTCATTGATAGATAGAAATATATTCTCTATAAGTTCACATTGAGTTAAAAGAATTTAACAAGGGTCATACACAACAATTTAACAGCTTACATTAACAATTTTTTTAATTATACAACTGCATGTATATTAATGATATGAAATGATTAACGAGTCTAATGATTTTATTGTAAATGTCTCAGTAATTGGGAATATTCCCCAAACCCAATAATTTTGGTTGATACTATGATCGAATTTGGTAGATACTATGATCTAAGTCATTATATGACGATGATCATAGTATGTACCACCGATAGTAGTATGACGTCAATAAAATTTCTTAATTAATTAAAATTACGGTTAGCAGCAATTTCTTCTTCTTTAATAGCATGACACTTATTGCAAATTCTAAATGACCACAAATTTCTACGTAAACAGCGAGATTCGCACCAGATGACTTCAGAACTGAAAAGAATTCTACGGAATCGACCATTCTTTAGTTAACTTTTTCTCTGGTTGATGTAAAGTCAAAAGCAAAATGGTTTTAAAACTACAGGACTCATGAAAAAAGTAAAAAATAGCCAAGCTTATAATAAAATCCCTTTAAGTCCTGACAGTCACTTTAAATCTTTTTTTTTTAATCTACTTTGTAGATTGAACCATGCAGTCAAAAGCAGATTATAAAAAAATTTAAACTACGTCAAATTAGTTTCTTATATGTAAAATTATCAAGAAGTTAAAACTTGCTGGCTTTCAGTGAGATGGCCTATATTTTGCTACACAACGGGTATTTAAACCATGATCTACATAAAGATGATTCTAAGTGGTTACCTGCTCCTATACAAACAGAGAGATTTGTACCAGAGGACTTTAGAACCGAAAAGAATTCTATGGAAACTACCATCCTTCATCGAACTTTATCTCTGGTTGATGTAAAGTCAAAAGCAAAATTGTTTTAAAACTACAGGACTCATGAAAAAAGTAAAAAATAGTCAAACTTATAAAATCACTTTAAGTCATGGCAATCCCTTTAAATCTTTTTATTTATCTACTTTGTATATTGAACCATGCAGTCAAAAATACATTATAGAAAAGTTTAAATCTACGTCAAATTAGTCTCTTATGGTACGTAAAATTATCAAGAAATTAAAATTAGCTGGCTTGCAGTGAAATGGCTTATATTTTGCTACACAACGGGTATTTAAACCACAATATACATAAAGTATATTCTAAATAGCCCTGAAATTCTACGCAAACAGTGAGATTCGTAGCCACAGCGGGCTTCAGTATCGAAAAGAACTCTACAGAATATACCACCCTTTAGCTGATTTTATCTCTGGTTGATGTAAAATCAAAAATAAAATGGTTTTAAAACTACAGTACTCTTGAAAAAGTAAAAAATATTCAAACTTATAATAAAGTCACTTTAAATCTGTTTTTATCTACTTTGTAGATTGATCTATGCAGTCAAAAAGTAGATTATAAAAAGTTTAAATCTAATTCAAATTAGTTTTTTATGATGTGTGAAATTATCAAGAAGTTATAACTTGCTGGCTTGAAGTGCAAGGGTCTATATTTAGCTACACAACGGCTATTTAAACCGTGATCTATATAAAGATGATTTTAAATAGCCACTAAATTCTACGCAAGCAGCGAAAATCGTACCAGAGGATTTCAGTATCTAAAAGAACTCTACAGAGTCGACCACCTTTTAGCTGTCTTTTTCTATGTTGATGTATAGTCAAAAGCAAAATGGTTTTAAAACTTCAGGACTCTTGAAAAAAGTAAAAAAAAAAATGTTAAACTTATTATATAACCTTTTTTAGCTCAGGCAGTCCTTTAAATCTTTTTGCTATCTACTTGGTAGATTAGTTTGATTTGGTGGGCTATGATAAACTGTTTTGCCACACTAGGGCTATTGAGACAGGGACCTACTGCTTAAAGCCAATTCCGAACGACTACGAACATCCATGCCATTAACATGGATTCGAACCGAAGAGTAGAGATCTACCATTCGACCATCGTTTGGCTTCATTTGTAGATTGGATAATGCAGTTAACAGTAGATGAAAAATAGTTTAAATAAAAGCCAAATTAATTTCCCAGATATATTTAAGAATACCCATTATTCAAAAGACAATTAAGTTTTAGTAAAATATATGAAAATTTCAGTACATTTTACTTAAACGCCGGTAAAATATGTCCTATTTAGATAATAAATAGAGAATTTCTAAATTCATTTCTCTTTAATCAGCATAAAAGCTCCACTAAATATATTATCATCAATCGAAAACGGCCTTATTTAAAAGAAAGCTTTAATAAGAACAATGTTTAACTGGTGACTTTGTTTGGCGGGTATAAACGTCGTATATCAAAGTCACCGAAAAAATTATGCATAATATAAAGGCAACAATTTTTAATTCCTTGGTGAGCTTCGGAGCAGACTGACGTACCAATTATTAAAGAACACACAGGAATAAAATATGAGTAAACAAACCCTACCAGGCCATCATTTATTACTGGAGGATAATGTTTAATAAGGCAATTACTATCAACATATCCTATCAATATTTTTTCTCCGGGC
This sequence comes from Pardosa pseudoannulata, assembly GCA_032207245.1. Classification (NCBI taxonomy): domain Eukaryota; kingdom Metazoa; phylum Arthropoda; class Arachnida; order Araneae; family Lycosidae; genus Pardosa; species Pardosa pseudoannulata. The sequence goes on along the minus strand of CM063498.1, from coordinate 23,566,594 downwards.
ATAACGATTACTGTGTTTTACGAGCAAGAAAACTAAATTTATTTACTCAATAAAGTATTCATTAGGATTTCCTTGTGCTGGGAAAGAATAGGATGTTAATATTTGAGTGCCAGCTTACAAGATGTCAAAGCTAAAAATTACCTATATCACATTATTCATATTCTCTTGATTGTATGTCTTGTTAAACAAATGCCTGTCATGCATACATGACGTTCTATTTATAAAGTAGATTTGGTTTGGATTGGTCAACATTTTTGGAGATACGAGATTTAATTATACCAGGACCTACTGCTTAAAACCGAATTCAAAAAGCCATACAAACATCCATGCCATCTAGGAGATTCGAACCCTCAGAGGTTGGTATATATATATATATATATATATATATATATATATATATATATATATATATATATATATATATATATATATATATATATATATATATATATATATTATATATATATGTATATGTATATATATGTATATATATGTATATATATATATATATATATATATATATATATCTGTAATGAGACTGACTTCTCGATGGGGGGTTGCAGTCATGGCCATAAAAATGATACCGTTTCAGCTAAAGGCCTTTATTAAGACAACTTTGAAGGACGGGTTCCCACTTCATCATAGGGACAAACTGAAGGGTCAGCTAGCATGAAGTTCTATGTACAAGACAAGTAACACCTGGGTCAACATCTGTGGGAAAATATCTCTAGAAAAATCTGTCTCCGTTAGCGTGTATCTCCTTTTTATTTGGAAATTTCCTAAATTGTCCGCTAGGGCCATGTAGGTTTATAATTGGCCAGGCCCCTTCTCTGAGGGCGTAACCTGTAGCCCCAGTGGTCAATTTAGGTTAGGGGTTAAAAAGGGGAATGGAAAATGACGCGGGAATTTTTACCCTTGATTCAAGTTTTGAAAACCCCTGAGAATTTTCCTTACACACACACACACACACACACACACACACACACACACACATATATATATATATATATATATATATATATATATATATATGTATGTATACACACACACACACACACACACACACACACATATATATATATATATATATATATATATATATATATCAAATATCATTTTCGCAAGGATACATAAAAAGTTAATTTTAAATCTAAATTGATTTTTTAATCAACCTTCCCCGTTCTGTGGTTCAGCATCGACTGGTGTAAAAACTAGTTTTTACACCAGTCTTTGAAAGCATCGCAGTATCTGTATCATTTTCAAAATTTATTAATATTCTTCAATGGGCACTCGACCTATGCACATACTACATTAAATATATTATTATTCCACTTTTTTATTGATTAGAGTTGATAAAGTCATTATGTAATTACATATGTTTAACTATTTTTGTTTTAATTTATGAATCATAATAATAGTAAAAAATATAATTTTACTAGCATATAGCCCGTCCTATCACGGAATCTGTAAAATTTTTAATTTTCCAGAATTGTAAAGTACCCTATGAGGCAGGTAAGAAAAGGGTTTGTTTTTCTGCTGAGATTTATCTTGCAACAAAAAATAATCGATGATTAATTTTAAATTATCTCATATGTACCTAATCTATTAGTTAAGCCAAATATAAAAGAAAATTATTTGCGTGATATCTAAGTTTAGTGATAAAACGTATAAACATAATACAGCATTTAAATAATTAAAATAAGAAATGATATTAAATGAGAGGAAAGACGTCATAATGCTGGAAAAAATGTTATTTTTATCTATTTATTATGTGATAAATTGATAAATTTACTCGCTTGCTTTTAAGTGTGGAAAATAGGGCTTGAAATAAGGGCATTAAAAGCTCGAAAAGGGGGGGAAGGGGTGGATTTCGAACTTTTAAAGACGACAGTATTTTTTGCTGTGATATGACGCATATTTATGCCAATTTATTTTAGAATCGGATAGAGAGGAGAAGATAAACTTGACTCGCTTTGAATTTTGCTAACCCTAACTCATCAAGAATCCAAAATGGATGCCTCTATCCATTGCAGGTCCAACCGTTTCATAAATGAGGACAGACGGAGAGATAACTTAGGCTATTATTATAAGTGATTATCCATTACTATTACTATTCGTTGTGATGATTACTGATCTTTTCATATATTTAGTAAATAAAAAAGTAGTGGAAATGAAATTTGACATACGTCAAGTCTTATTACGTAGTATATTTCCTTGATCACTCACTGTGTCATAGATCAGAAAATACTCGACAGTGTGTTTGTGATTCTACTTTTTGCGAGTATCTAAAACGTCAATATTCAACAAAATCTAATGATTGAATATATTTTAAAGATTCCAAAACTCATACGAATATATACATTTTCTAATTATTCCTATGGAAGCAAGCAAAAATATATGAATTAATAAATAAATAGCATGGGAATATTTGACATTTTTCTAAGAATTACTACTCGTTTTAACGATTACTACTAACGATATCCCACATAAACTAATGATTGAATATGTTTTAACGATATCAAAAGTTACACTATACCAGTAACGTAATTTTTGCAATTATTTGCATTCTAGTAAGCAGAAATGTATAAGTGAATAAATAAATAGCCTAGGAATATACGACATTTTTCGAAGAATTATTATTTGATTTAACAATTAAAAACAACGTCGATATTTAACATAATGTAATTATTGAATATATTTTAACGATTTAAAAACTTACATTATATCTAACCATTATGTAATTATATAAGTTTCACCATTTTTGTCTTAATTTATGAATAATAATAATAATAAAAAATTAACTTTTACAATGGGTTACTATTACTATTCTTTCTAACGATTACTAAACTTTTCATATATTTAGCAAATAAAAAAGTTGCAAAAATGTAAAGGGACATACGTCAAGTCTTATTAGCTAGTATACCGTTTTCTTGATCACTCACTCTGACATAAATCAGAAAATACTTGACCGTGTGTTTGTGATTCTACTCTTCGCGACTATCTTAAAGTTGATATTCAACAATATCTACATCATTTACAAAACTTACATTATACGAATAATATACCTTTTGTAATCATATGTGTGGGAGCAAGCAAAAATATATGTCTGAATTAATAAATAGCATAAGAATATTTGACATTTTTCGAAGAATTAGAAGTTTTAACGATTACAATTAACGATATTCAACATAATCTAATGATTTAATATGTTTTGACGATATCAAAAGTTACATTATACGACTAACGTAATTTTTGTAGTCATTTGTATACAAGTAAGCAAAAATGTAAAAGCGGATAAATAAATAACGTGAGAATATACATTTTGCGAAGAATTAATATTTGTTTTAACGATTATAAACAACGTCGATTTACAACATAATGTAATTACTGAATATATTTTAAGGATTTGAAAACTTACATTATGTATAGTCATTATGTAATTATATAAGTTTAACCAGTTTTGTCTTAATTTATGAATAACAATAATAGTAAAAATATACTTTTACTATCTTTTACTAATAGTTCTTAAGATTATTAATCTTTTCATATATTTAGTAAATAAAAAAGTGGGGAAAATGAAATTTGACATACGTCAAGCCATATTACGTAGTATATTTTCTTGATCACTCAATGTGACATAAATGAGAAAATACTTGACCGTATGTTTGTGATTCTACTTTTCACAACTATCCAAAACGTCGATATTCAACAAAATCTACATAATTTTCTAAACTTACATTATACGAATAATATACCTTTTGTAATCATTTGCATAGGAGTAAGCAAAAATGGATGAGTAAATAAATAAACAAATATGGGCATATACGAGGTTTTGCAAAGAGTTACTATTCATTTTAATCATAACAAATCTTACCATATATTTCGCTTAAGAAAAAGTCAAAAACAAGACTTAACATACCTTGAATCTTATTACAAAGTATAGAGTTTACCTTGAATACTCAGTCTTACATAAAAAAAATACCTTATAGTGTGTTAGTGATTCTTCTTTTCGCGAGTACCTGAAACGTCGATATTCAGCATAATCTAAGATAGAATATATTAAATCCAAATCTTATGTTATACAAGTAATGCAATTTTAGTAATCAGTTGTTTATGAGAAACAAAAATATATAAGTGAATAATTAAACAGCATGGGAATATTCGACTTTTTTCGAAGAATTACTATTCATTTTAATGATTATAAACAACGTTAATATTCACCGTAATCTAATGATTTAATATATTTTAAAGATTCCAATATTTACATTATATGATTAGCTTAACTTTCGTTATCATTTGTATACGACTAAACAAAAATGTATAACTAAACAAATAAATAGCATGGGAATATACGACGCATTTCGAAGAATTACTATTCGATTTTGTGATCATAAATAACGATATTCAACATAATCAAATGATTGAATATATTTTAATGATTTCAAAAGTTACATTATACGAATAACGTGATTTTTGTAATTATTTGTGTACGAGTAAGCAAAAATGTATAAGTGAATAAAAAAAATAGCAGGGGAAATATGCGACGTTATTCGAAGAATTACTATCCGATTTAACGATTATAAACAACGTTGATATTCAACATAATCTAATGATTGGATATATTTTAAAGATTCGAAAACTTATATTATACGAGTAACGTAACTTTTGTAATCATTTGTGAGCAAAATGTTTGCAAGCTAAAATGTATTAGTGAATAAATACATAAATGTCAAGGGAATATACGACGTTTTTTCGAAGAATGACGACGAATTCCATCTAACGATTTTAAAACTTATCGCATATTTAACTTTATTAAAAGTTAAAAATAAGATTTGATATATGTCGCAGCTTATTACAAAATATATTGTTAATATTGATCCTTTCCACTATGCATAAATCAGAAAAAAGTTTGCCAGGTGTTTGGAATTTTGCTTTATGTAAGTATCCGAACGTTGATATTTAGCATATTCCAACGAAAGAATTCTTTTAGCTATTTGAAAACTATTCATATGCGTTATAAAACTAAACAAAACTATATGAATGAGTAAAAAAAAAACAAAATCTGAAACATATATATATATATATATATATATTATATATATATATATATATATATGAAGTTTCCGGAGGTTTGCCATTTGCTTTAACTATTATAAAGCCTTCTCTATACTTATACGATTATGTTATTTAGTCGTTTATGTTATACGTTGAGGCCCAACGCATAGGAAATCGTTAATCTCTATTTCTAATAGTTTGTCATGTATCGAAAGATAATGTATGGTGAGTTTATTGTTCTGCTTTTAGCGTGCATGCAAAATGCCATTAATCAACATAGTTTAAGGATAAAATTAATCTTGACTATTGTACAACTTCCTCTTTACAAGCGAAAACAAATAAATTGAAAATCTGCTATGTTATGGGAAAATAACTATTCGTTAAACAAAGCTACAGAAGTAGAAGTATTAAAAAAAAAAAAGAAATGGTGTGTGTAAATAAGAAGAAATCTTCTATTTGAAATTGTCTAACGGCGATGTCTAAAGGCCCTTAACACATTTTATGGGAACACTTACTAGAACATTTTCTGACGACTGATACTTGAGCTCGGGTCATGTACTAGTACGGGTTAGTGTAACAACATGGTTTGTTTGTGGGTACAAAAATAACGGTATATGCAGGAAAACGAAGTCGAATGTTCTTGTCTACTACATTGATTCTGAGAAAATTTAGACAAATAAAAACTATTTTTTTACGTCAGTCTATGCGGAACCACAGAACGGGAAGGTTGATTAAAAAATCAATTTAGATTTAAAATTAACTTTTTATTTATCCTTGCGAAAATGATATTTTATATATATATATATATATATATATATATATATATATATATATCAATGGCGTGAGGTCCATATGTGCAGGGTGTGCACTGCACACCCTGGCAAAATTATGAGGGACAATAATTTTTTTCATCTATGTCTGCCTATCTTTATATGGTATATAATAAATATTATTTATTGGGTTGTTCGGAAAGTAATTTCGTTTTTTCCCGACAGAGGATTTAATTGTATTTTTTTTACCCAACTTCACATTTAAGCCGTATAATTTTTATATGCTTTGAGAGATTATATAGCAAGGCTTGTGTGTGAAAAATTGCAATTAATTCTACGCAGTAGTTTTTGGTTGGTACCCTCTTAAATATGGAGAGCGATAAGCAGAATTTTCGACATATTTTACTGTTTTACTAAAGAAAGGGTAAAAATGCTGTTCAAGCCAGAAAAAAATTGACCGATGTGTATGGAGAAGGTGTGTTGACAGTACGCCAGTGCCAGAACTGGTTCGCTAAATTTCGATCCGGCAATTTTGATGTCGAAGCTGCACCATGTTCGGGAAGTCCGGTGGAAGCTGATAAAGACGCGATAAAGGCATTAGTTGATGCGAACCGGCGAATAACAACACGTGAGATCAGATTGAGGTTAAATTTATCAAATTCAACAGTTTATGACCACTTGAAAGGCCTGGTATTATCCTCGAAGCTCGATGTATGGGTTCCCTATATTCTCACAGAGAGAAATCTGTGTCGCCGCATTGACGTCTGCGATTCGCTTCTCAAACGTCACGAAAATGATCCGTTTTTGAAGCACATCATCACTGGGGACAAAAAATGGGTTATATACAACAACGTCAAACGCAAGAGGTCATGGAGTAAAAAAGATGGACCGGCTCAAACCATTTCCAAAGTCGATATTCACCAAAAAAAAGGTGATGCTGTCTGTTTGGTGGGATTTTAAAGGAATCGTTGTTTTTAAGCTTTTACCGGATAACACAACGATTAATTCGGAAGTCTACTGTCATCAGCTGGACAAAATGAATGATGAACTTCAACAGAAAAGGTCAGAACTAATCAACAGGAAAGGTGTACTGTTTCACCAAGACAACGCGAAACCTCACACAAGTTTGGTCACTCACCAAAAGCTTTTACAGCTTAAATGGGATACAATACCACACCCACCAAATTCTCCAGACCAGGCACCATCGGATTATTATTTGTTTCGGTCATTCCAAAAATTTTTAGACGGTAAAACCTGCACCTCAAATGAGGAGGTCAAAAACCACCTCGATCAGTTTTTTGCCAGCAAAGACCAAAAATTTTATGAGCGTGGAATTATGCTACTACCAGAAAGATGGCAAAAGGTGTTGGACCAGAATGGCCAATATATAATTTAATAAAATATTTATTCATTATACGAAAACTGTCTTTCATGTTCCCCAAAAAAAAACGAAATGACTTTCCGAACAACCCAATATAACATATTAAAATATTATGTTGATTTGCTTGCTTGGATTTCCACAATCCGTATGGGACTCGGTGCTGCACCACGTAGCGCGTTCAAAAGCAAACGAATATAGGAAATTCTGATGTGTACGCACTGCGCACTAAATTGAAAATCATACTTTATATGTATGGACTACTGGAGAAGCACAGCATACTATAGCAGTGAGGCAAGTGCAGCTATTTTTCCTGCACTTGGCATTCAGAATATCCGAAGGTACGGTTTATTAAGCGTTGTATTAGTGCTGAAGCGCTTTTGTTTTTTTGACTGATTAACTGGCCATACGACTTTGCAGACGGTTAATGTTTAAATTTATATATTGTAAGATTTTGTTTTCATGGGAATAGAAAAGAGGTATTTCATCAATTTAAAGGGAGTGTGGTAAAGTAATTTCGGTATTTAGTGTGGTAAAGTAATTTTGGTAATGTATTATATTTATTGGAATGATTCGCTGTAAAACAATGTTGTTTTGTTAGACAAAAAAGAAACGAATTTTAACAGAACAGTCCAAATTTTACCATTCATTCTGTCTTACAGACAGTATATAAGTTATATCTGTAACACCATATCCCTGGTTTTGTTTTTAAAAATTGTCAAGTTGTTTTTCGCAGAATATATGATTTCCAAATGTTAAAAACAATTAATAAATATAATTTAATCCACTGACCGAAAAAGAAACAGGTCTTTCTATTGTGCCAGCGGGCAGTGAAATCCTCTGCACGTGGAATAGACGTTCAGTTTGTCGGCATAAATGAACATCCGGACGAGGCACAGCAGCGGCGGGCTCCGTGTGGTGCTACATTTGCTGAACATATTAAGTTTTTAGTGGAAGCCCGAAGCCTTGCTTTTTCGATGCCGATACGACACCATACAACAAAAGACATGATTTTTGCTTCAGTGCTAGTAGAATTCTCATAAGTGTAGCTGTTTTTATAGTTATAACTTGACTAATCATAGATAAATATTTTATTTATTGTAATCTTAAAATTTATATTCATAATAAATAACCCGTTTCGGTATGAAGAACTCAGATGTCTCAATAATTAAACATTTATTGGAAAATCCATATTCTCTGCACACCCTGCATGAAAACCTACCGCACGCCACTGATATATATATATATATATATATATATATATATATATATATATATATATATATATATATATATATATATATATATATATATATATATTTGTATTTATATATTGAAGCATGTTTATATCAATTAACTTTAGAATCGGTTGTATAGTTTAGGTAAAGATAAACTTTACTAGCTTTGAATTTTGTTAAGCCTAATTCATCCAGAATCCAATTTTAATGCTTCTATCCATTCCAGGTACAACAGCTTCATAAATTCGAGGACAGACGGACAGATAACTTGAGATATTATTATATAGGGGATGCCGATATTAAACATTATATAACGATTACGAAAGTTTCTGTATACCAGTAAGCAAAAATAAATAAATAAATACCATGAAAAGATTCTCCAAGAATTACTATTCCCCCTTCGGATTAAAAACCACTCCGAAAAAGTAACTCTTACCTCCTTTCCGAATCAAACTCCTGTATCTACGAGAACATTAACACCGTGATTATCAGCCGGAGAGGGAGCGAAAATAAAATTGTTTGCATGTTTAGGAGTCATTTGCAGGTGAGAAAAAGGAGTTCATTTCACCGAAGAATCCATTCATTGCATCGTGCGCTAACAACCACCTCAAGACGTAGTTGAGAAAAGAAGGAGGAAACAGAGAGAGGCACTGCGGAAAATAGCTTATCCCCAGAAGCGCACTGTAGGAGTTCCATCGTCAAAAGAAAACGATGAATGAAGATGGAATGTATTAGATTCATCAGCATCTCGTTGTTCGGAATGATGATTTTCGTGTACCCCCTCCACTTTGCTTCTGTTGTTTTGCCTACAAGTGTATTTTTTTTTACGTATCTGGAATAAGGTAGGAAAAACTTTACGTGACTGTCTCTTTCTTTTTGAAGAACTAGCACATAGCCCGTCATATGACGGGATCAGTGAATTTTTTAATTTTCCAGAATTGTAAAGTACTTATGAGGCAGGTAAAAAATGGTTTGTTTTTTGGCTGAGAATTATCAGATACACTCTCAATAATTTGTTTATCTTTACTGACCATATGTTAGTTGCCAACTTTAATTTATTTTGTCATATTACATGATAGGATGGGCAACAGAGGTTTTAATATTGACAATGATTATTTGGCGGTGTATATGAATGATAACCAAAATTGAGCGAATCGATTGCAAAACGTGTGGTTATGTATAAATAACAAGCACGCAAACTATTCTTGCAAAATATTTATCAAAGACTCCTAATATGTTTTTAATATAAATCCAGATATTCATTTTAAAATTTAGAGTTATTGAAACTAGATTTAACTAGATTTAATCTAGAAAAGGCAAATTATCCTGAATATGCCACTTTTTTTCATGAAAATTCAACTCTTAAATAACTGCTTTCACAAGGTGGCTATATTAATTTAATGGATAGGGCCTGTCGGTGGAAACACCACTATTGTCATGGATGTTTATAACCGTTTAAAATAGGCTCTAAGTAGTAGGTCCCAGTGTTGTTAGCTACTGCATACTGGATATGGCAGGACCGAAGTTTATCAACAATAGATGTGGGAGGGGGGAATAAAACATCTGGGAATAATGAACACGAGAAACGATAATATTCTATAGATATAAATTCAGAATCAAATGAATTGAACGATCAATACGGGAAAAGGATGATATTGGGACCATAGATTGGTGTTTCACTGTGTATAGATTATATAACAAAATCTAAAAGCTTACAGTCCTTGAATTATGTGGACAAGCTTTAAATTTTCAAAGACACGCGTTCCAGACCCCGTATCATCACAATAGCCGCTCCACCATATCCCACCAAATCAGCAAATTTTCCCTTTATATGCACACGGAGCTAATAAAAGGGTCTCTTTATATTGACCGGCACTTGTTAGGTACCTTTCAGAGTTTGTCTATGCTCCCCACTCTTGTGACGTACTTTTCATCTCTTGTCATGTGCCGTACACGTCAGTCGGCTGACCTACTTTTGAAGAGTAAACGGACAGTCATACCGTTTAAGCTGACTAGTATACCTTATTTAACAACACATTCCCGACCACTGACGTGAATTCACGTCATTTTAAACTATATTTCTGGTTGCTACTGAATTCACAACTTGCTTTTCTGTTTCGGAATGAGGCCACATCGTTACGTGTTTGTGATGCGATGTTTTCACACCGTTTTATTTAATTGTATTTTGATATTTCAGTACTTTCATATTTGAACCATTAAATATTTTATCCTTGACTGAACGAAACAAGTTTTCTACAACCTACTGCAGAATTTCATTATTTTTGCTGCTATTCACAATTATTAGAGATGTCACAAATGTGTCACTCACGAATCTGTTTACAGTTATAAACATCCAGTATTCAGACAAATCTTGATCTGTTAGTGCAAGTCACGTTGAGTTTGATAGCAAAAATGATAGACCCAAAGCGAGATATACTTGAAAAATTCAATTAGTACTCAAGTAATCCTCTATAGAAGGCCATATTTTTATGTTTTATTGGACTAAATTGTGATCATGACATTGCTGTGAGCTTGTAGTTGTTGTTGTTGTTGTTGTCTTCTCAAGGTCACTTGGTCAAACCAAGCGAAATTTAAGGCAAACAGGTGAGCCTTTCGTTTCAACGAGGACCTCAAGGGTGAAAGTATGACTTCCTGCTCAAGTGGGTCCTCGCAATTTTGAAGAAGGGATCGAGCAGAAGACCCATAGGCTTGGCCTGCCATGCCCAGAGGTATTGATTGAGAACTTGGAGGGCATTAGGACCACGAGCGTATTTTACGCGCCCCATTCACCCTTAAGGAACACGGCTACAATATCATGGGATACTTGTTTTTGATATCTCAAGATTCCTTCACTTTACAGAAAACGAAAAGGTGGATAAAATGACAGAATTAGGAAGATAAAAAATTTAATTGATTTTCTGAACATTACATTCGATAATCTTTTTACTTCAGAGAGTGCAGTATTACTAGATGAATCTCTCATGAAGTTTAAACGACGTTTGAGTTACATTCAGTTCAATACATAAAAACGAGCGACTTAAATGTAATTTTTTTTACATATTAATTCATACAGCGACGAATTAAGTACGTCCCATGGACATAAAAATCTTCAAATAATTTAGTACTCAAAGGGTTAAGGAAAAGGGGTGGGTCTTTCGTTTTAACGAACACCGATAGGGTGAAAGTACTATTTATGCTCAAGTAGGTCTTCGAAATTTAGAAGCATAGATCAAGAGACACAATACCTTTGGCCTGCATATTAATTGAGAACTTGGAAGACATTGTGACCACAAACGTGTACTACGTGCCCCAGTCAGCTTTAACGAATACGCTGGATCTTAGACAGGCTCGGACTCCAAACCCGCGACCCTCCAGGTACAAGAGCGTTGCATTTATCGACTGAGCTACAGCGACCCGCCGTTTTGTTTAGAAAGCTGTAAAGCGAATCGTGTTGTTTAGTTCATAAATAAACTTATGTAGTAAAGTTATCCGATGCAAAACAGTAAAATGTATCTACATTGTACTACCTTCCTTTATGCTACCTTTCATTAAGCTAAAATCTAACTAAAAAGGAGATTATAAGTATCTAAGTTTAAACGTAACGTTAGTTAAAATATATGATTAAAATAACATTTCTCACAGAAAGCTTAATGTCCTCTCTCATTGAAGTATAAGCGGGTTTGGTTTGGTTTAGTTTGAAACGCTGTGATCTACACTTGCTACGAGATGTCTAATGACACCACGATCTACTGCTTAACGCATTGTATGAGGGCTACGTTTTACTAGTACGTTTTCTGGCGACTGATACTTGACCGCGTGATACGTACTAGTACGGGATAGTGTAACAACAGGGTTTGTTTGTGGGTACAAAAATAACGGCATATACAGGAAAGCGAAGCCAAATATTCTTGTCTAATACATAGATTGTGGAAAAATTGAGACAAATAAAAACTAGTTTTTACATCAGTCGGTGCGGAACCACAGAACTGGAAAAAATTAAAACTATATTCTACTATTTCTATTTGATTTCCATATTTACGATACTATTAAAAATTTATAAACTAAAAAATATATTTTTTGTTCACAAAAATCTTATGGTTGTTATTTATATATTTTTATTTATATATTTGTTTATATATTTCAATATAAAATACGAAAAGTTGGTTAAAAAAATCATTTTCGATCTATTGAGATTTAACTAAATAACTAAATTTATGAGCAAAGCGCCTGCGCCCGGTACAATTCCGCTTCAAAATGTACCTGCACACAATGTGTTACACTTTACAGATCACTAACATACATTCTTTATAATTAAATTAAATTAATTTACAAATATTAGCTATGATCTATATATATATAAAATATAAGAAAACATTTCTTTACATTCCTTAGGGATTTATTTTAGAGTAATCTTAGGAAGGTTTGAGGAGTACTTTAACTGATAAACCCCTCCCCTTGTACAGTGTGAAAATATTTTTTAAAATTGTTATTATGTTGGAAAAGCAATAAGTATTCTTAAAATTGTATAAAAAATAAACTAACAGTTTATAAGCAATGTTTGAATAGATATTTTTGAGGGAGTCACAAGTAAAAAAATAGGAATAACTGAGTTTCTAGGTAAAGCAAGTTTAAATACACATATTTCAAAATGAAAAATAAATTTAGTGTTGTGCCACCATCTGTTGCCGTAAAAAATTCATTCACATGTGTTTAAGAAGCAGAGAAAAAATTTTTAATCGGTGGTTCCACTGGAAAACCGCTGCCCGCTAAAGGGTTAAAGCTGATTCCAAAAGGTTACGAATATCCATGCCAGCTGCAATATTCGAAACTGCAAGTTTTGAGTCTGATGCTTTCTCGGGAGATCGAGCCTCGCTCAGACGACTGAACAGGTACTCAAATAAAGGGTATCAGGAACAGGTTAATCAAATAAACACAATAATAAAATAAAATAATTTCACAGATTGAAACAAAAAACTAGGACATTATATACTTTTTTTTATAGATTACGCAGTGAAAAGACAAAAAATTGGGACTTTTTAATTAACACATTGTATGCGGGTACATTTTGCAGCGGAATCGTACCAGGAGCGGGCGCTTTGCGCGTAAATTTAGTTATTCAGTTAAATCTCAATAGATCGAAAATTATTTAATTTTTAACCAACTTTTCGTATTTTATATTGAAGTATATAAACAAATATATAAATAGAAATATATAAATAACAACCATAAGATTTTTGTAAAGAAATAATATATTTTTTAGTGGATAAATTTATAATAGTATCTTAAATATGAAAAATCAAATAGAAATAGTAGTATATAGTTTTAATTTTCTTGAATTATTTTATAAACATTTTTACATTATAAGAAAATGAGAAGAGCAATCATAAAACTAATAATGTAAAAACTAGTTTTATTTGTCTAAATGTTTTCAGAATCTATGTAATAGACAAGAACATTCGGATTCGTTTTCCTGTATATACGTTATTTTTGTACTCACAAACAAACCATGTTGTTACTCTAATCTGTACTAATATGTGATCCGCGCTCAAGTATCAATCGTCAAAAAACGTACTAGTACGTGTCCTGTGTTTCAGTATCAATCGTCAGAAAACTTACTAGTACGTGTCTCGCATAAAATGTGTTAATAAGATAATATCAAACAAATGTTTTTGCTTGATATTCTTAAATATTATGTTATTTTTAACAATCCACAATATGAATTTCTGTATGATTTTCATATATAAGAATTAGAGTGTTAAAATACGATTAAGAAATAAAATAATGCATCTGGTCATAATAGTCCTGGCCACATTAGTCTATGAGTACAAAAAATTTAACTGTAGCACTCCAAACCACGGAATACAGCAGGTATGTTGATCAATTATTATGACAGCCACATATAGGCAGTTGACGTTACTCCGAAAGGAAGCAAAAAATATTTCCAAGCTTCATTAGGAATCGAACCTACGATCACTGAGGGAAAAAAAAACAAAACATTAACCACCATTCAGTATGAGTTACATATTTAGTATCGTAACAAATGTAGTTAAAACTGATCTTCCCTACAAGTGAGTGTTAAATATTTAACCCAATCATTAAACGATGAACTCCTATAAGAAGTTCGATACTGTGAAGACCCCCCTTTGTCCAGAACAAACGACCGAAGTCAGCTGATTTGAGGCCTCCTGTTCCGACCGGCTACAATAGAGCGGCGACAGTGTTTGGGATGGTGACAGTTCAGTTCAATAGGTATTACGCCCTTATCGGTTGCTGGTAATGACCCCCGGAGGATTGCCTGGAGAAGCCGCAATCGGGACAGCTAACGAATGAAGATTCAGCTAAGTAACTGTAAAATCTAATTCTTCTTATGGGCAGTTTTTTATGCACACCCCCAGAACCTCAAATTGGAGATACGGTTGACCCAGGGTGGCCAATAAATTCGGTCACAATTGAGTTACCCCTGACATATTTTTACGTAGTGCTTTCCTCTCTCCTCTCGGCCACCTCGGTCTCCCCTCGTTAGTTAATAATGCAACGAGTAAAATTCATTTTTTATTTACTTGTTTTATTTTTTTTCATCTCCATTTTAACATCAAGTATCATATTCTTATTAAACCCACTTTTTACATAGTTATCAGACGTGTAGTCTTCAAGCTAGTGGTACTCCGAAGTGCGGGAATTCTGAAGTTTAGCTCGCGGAGTGGCCCCATACTAATCGATCTGCCCACACGCATTTCGAGGTTTTCTTTTATTCTGCCTCAATTTGGCAGTGACTTGACCAAGAAACTTTAAATAAACAATATGTAATAGTACTGATCCACAAGTAACAGTGTTGCTAAAAGTACACTAGAAATTTTTTAAACTCGGGGCTTTTCGACATTTTTACTTTAGTGCTTTGACGAGTGTAGCTCGTTTTGCGGTATGGAATGTCTGACGAGAACTGCTTTAGTGGTTAAGTTCGAGAGATTCGTAAAGTCCGCTAATATAGGGAGCGGCAGAGTTTCTGATACCGAACGGGGGATAAATTGGGTTTGCATTGCACCCTGGAAAAGCCTCTCCACTTGTGTGAGATTATTTAATCTCTTTTCTTTCGACTGTGATCGTCGTGGGGATGTTGTGCAGGCAACAATCCTTTGCATTTCTACTTGTTTTGGGAGATTAGAATCCCCTTTATATAGCCGTATTTACTTAAGAAATAAAGTGATTTCCAATTTTTTCGTGACTGTGATCTTTCTTCACGCTAACTTTTCACCTATAGGCCCTCTAAGCCAGCACTTCTGTAACACATGGTGATGAGAAATAAAAGATAATTGCAACACGATATTGAGGACTAGATACAAGCATTTGTCTAAGAGTAGGTATAACAAAAATAAGGTTCACGAGATCGGTGAAAGGAAGACACAAAAATATAAAAATAAGTACAAGCATAGTTAAGAAAATTAAAATCCAATACATTAAGTGTACTTGGCATATTTAGTTAACAATATTAATAAAATTTAACGATAATTTATTGATACAAACTTATATTCAAAAATAATGGTACGATTAAGAAATCAATTCCTTGCCGAATGCAAGACATAAGACTAATTTTATCTTACTTTCGAAGAAATGGCTTCGAAAAATCTCAACAGTGAGAAAAAAAATTTATTGTTTAGCTTCGGGTATAATTTATTCTCATTCCGTCTTCATGGATTGTTTCTGTTTTTTTTTTCGAAGTTTAAACAATATTGTCCCTGGAGGAACAGTCGTTAAGCAGCGGTGGGTATTTTCAATCTTCTTTTACCCGTAGGGATAGTTTTAGGGGAAAGATAGAGTGTTTCAATATTTTAGACGATTGCACCTTTTTATCCAGCGATTGTTCACCAATAATAGTACTGACTGAGGAGAGTTGAGATGTATTACAAGCTTTCTATTACGCACCATTCTCAAAGCTCTGGTTGTTTTGTTCAGTCGATGGAAAAAAATATAAATCCCTTTTGTATCCTACAGATTTTTTAAAGCTTTATTGATGCCTGTATGGAAGTTGACATCTGTTCTATAATTATAAACAGTTATTGTTATCAAAGCAATAGTTTTGAAACATTTGAAGACTATAGGATGCTATCAGAATAAAAGGGAAATGTAGTATAGGTTTTAACCTGTGGAATATATTTGAGGAAAATGTGCAAAAAAACTCTTTAATTCTGTTTGATACTATCATCAAAATGTTTAAAATAGATTACTTTTGTAAAAAAACAATATTTAAACGAAATAACTACTATTTTCAAAATTTTCACTTACATAGAAAATCCCCTGTATAATAATAGCTTAAGTTGTCTGTTCGTCTGTCCTCGAATTTTAATAGCGGTTAGACCTGGAATGGATAGAGGCATCCATATTGGATTCTTGATGAGTTAGGGTTAGCAAAATTCAAAGCGAGTCAAGTTTATCTTCTCCTAAACTATCGATCCGATTCTAAAATAAATTTGTATAAATATGCTTAATATCACAGCAAAAAATACTGTCTCTTTAAAACATTCGAAATCCACCCCTTCCCCCTTTTCGAGCGTTTAATGCCATTATATCAAGCCCTATTTTAAGAGGAGGCTATTAAATTTATCAATTTATCACATAATAAATAGGTAAAAATACTGTTTTTTCTAGCATTATGACGTTATTCCTTTAAACATATCATTTAATCATTTCTTATTTTAAATTATTTAAATATCGTCAGCATTATTTTTATACGTTTTATCACTGAACTTAGATATTACTTAAATAATTTTCTTTTATATTTGGCTTAAATAATAGATTAGGTACATATGTGATAATTTTAAATTTAATCATCGATTATTTTTTGTTGCAAGATATATATCAGCCAAAAAACAAAGCAGTTTTCACCGGCCTCATATGGCGCTTTACAATTCTGGAAAATTAAAAATTTTACCTATCCTGTCATACGACGGGCTACAGGCTGGTGTTAATAGATTACAGTAAATGATGCTGAAATTACAGCAAAATAGGTTGAATGACATAATTTTCTGGATAAATATAATAAACTAATACAACAATATTATCCCCTATATAATAATAGCCTAAGTTGTCTGTCCTCGAATTTATGAAGCGGTTGTACCTGGAATGGATACAGGCATCCATATTGGATTTTTATGAGTTAGGGTTAGCAAAATTCAGAGCGAGTTCGAAATCCACCCCATCTTTCCTTTTCGAGCGTTTAATGCTATTATTTCAAGTCTTATTCTCCCTCTTATTCTATACTAAATTCATTCTTGATATGAATTTAGTATAGAATAAGAGGGAGCAGCGAGGGCGGAGCGTAATATTTAAACTGTACTGTGTTTACTCGACCCTCATATACTCTAATTAGTTCCTTCATCGGGTGTAGGCCTAGCACGTTCGGTAGAGGGTCTGCCCGTTTGATCAGCGTACTTATCGGGTTGACGGTTCTGTCCCCGACTCAGCCAAATTTTTCTAAATGTCTAATTAATTTAATATTTTCTGATTTTTCTTTTAAATTCTTATTCCTAAAGTTGTTTTATTATTTTCAAAATTGTTTTATTATTTTTAAAATAAATGTTTATTATTTTTTCAACTTTTTATGACTTAAACTTTCTTCTCGTAATGTAATAATAGCCTAAATTATCTGTCTATCTGTCCTCGAATTTATGAAGCGGTTGGACGTGGTATGGATAGAGCATCCATATTGGATTTTTGATGAGTTAGGGTTAGCAAAATTCAAAGCGAGTAAAGTTTATTTTTTCCTAAACTATAGATCCGATTCTAAAATAAATTGGTATGAATAAGCGTCGTATCACAGCGAAAAATGCTGTCATATTTAAAACGTTCGAAATTCACCTCGTCCCCCTTTTCGAGCATTTAATGCCATTATATCAAGCCCTATTTTAGGATCAGGCTATTAAATTTATCAATTTATCACATAATAAATAGGTAAAAATAACATTTTTTTTCTAGCATTATGACGTCATGCCTTTAACTATCTCATTTAATCATTTATTTTAGATTATTTAAATATCTTCTGCATGATTTCCATATGTTTTATCTATAAACTTAGATATTACCTAAATAATTTTCTTTTATATTTGGCTTAAATAATAGATTAGGTACATAAGTAATAATTTTAATCGATAATTTTTGTAGAACGATAATTCTCAGCCAAAAAACAAACCATTTTTTTACCTTTACAATTCTGGAAAATTTAATTTTACTTATCCCGTCATATGACTGGCTATATGCCAGTTATATATATCAAAAGTCATGAATTCCCTCAGATTCCTTTGAATTTCATAAATTCTCTACAGTATCCGAGAAATAACGACATATGGTGCGAAACTGCCGAACGTTTCGAAGGATAGTATCTCTATCTATTGGAATAATGGTAAATTAAATATTATGCATCAGACCAACCGATTTTGGCCTTTACAGAATTGAAATGCCATTTTTATTTTCTCTTGCCTAAACTTAGGCCAAGCATTCCAAAATTGGCGCATTTGCATTGGCAGAACTGAGTTCGACCTTCACAATCAAGAGGTTAAATGAGCCCATACCCAAAGGTAAAATATCTACCTTAATTATAGAAATGCTTACCAAAGTATAAATTAATATATTAAATTCTAGGTTTTTATCTAAGTTACAGGTCTTAGAAGTATTTTCTTGCTTTGGTGCTACGATTGTAGTTTTTTAATGTTATAAATTACTACAGACCCGAATGAATTATGTAGGTGAAACTGACGATTTTGGAAAGGAACTTTTTGGAAAAGTTTTACTTATTTCTTAAATAGCTTAGTTGAACTCTTTCGGTATAAAAAGTCATTTCGTAATTTTGATCGGATTGTGTCATTTTTATGGCCTGACAATTACTCAACTGATAGGTAAATTGTTACCCTTTTTATCCATTAGGGAAACTGCGACCAATAACAGGAAGCAATTGTTAGGGAAAACTGTTAGGGGTTTTCTAGGGAAATTGTTAGCATTAACAGTACTATAGGGAAATTGTTACTAATAACAGTACAATATGGAATTGTTACCAATAACTGTATGGAAACTGTTACCATTAATAGTATTGTAGGGAAAACGTTACAGTAACATTACAGTAATTTTGAACAATAACAGTTCAAAAGTGAAATTGTTACCAACAGTAATGTATGGTTTGGTTTGGTGTGAATTGCTATGGTCTACTTTTTCTACAACAATAGGGCTAATGAGACCGATAACTACTGCTTAAATCCAATTCCAAAAGGCAACTAACATTTATGCTACAGTGGGATTCCAACACACGAACTCTGGTACCGAAAATCAACTCCTGTACCATTCGGGCACTGTTGTGAACCGTATATCGTTCGGCTAAAGTGCTGTATGGAAATTGTTACCATTAATAGTACTCTAGGGATAAGTGTTAAAATAACAGTACTTTAGCAAAATTATTACCAATAATCTTACTGACTGAGGAGAACTGAGATGTACTTGCCCCATTTTATAGGTTTCGATGTCTTGTTTACCGATGGAAAATATATAAAATCCCTTTGATATCGGACAATTATTTTTAAGTTTTGAAGTTACATAGATGGAATTTGACTTCTGCTATATAATTATAAATAACATTTGTTAAAAAAATCTATTGCTATCAAATCAACTGTTTAAATATTATTAAAAGTATGTAAGATGATATTCAAATGAAAAAGATACATGCTATTGGTTCTGAATGAGTTCAAGGTAAAATGTTTGCTCTAATTATAAATATATAACCACTGTAATTCTATATTTTTCCGACAATGACAGGTTTAAAAAATTTTCTCTATGATCCTCTATAAGCTTCTCAAATTCTCATAAATACTTGAAAAACTCCAAGAAAATTTCATACAAATTGGTCGATGGATTCAAAAGAAAATCGATTCAATGTGTAAGAAAATAGATCTCTTATATTTTATAGCATTGTCTTATACAATGGGCAAAGATCATCCAAAGTTTGAGGTTCTAGTTATAAATTATATATCCTTAATTTAACCCTCCTTTATATGTTTACAACCCCCTGGCATGGAGATGTTACTAAAAATGCTTCTATTTCTTTTAAATAAATAATTTGCCTCTGATGAGTAAAAGAATAGTTATTCAATTCCCATTACTAGAAAAAGAACCAAGCACCCACGTTAGACTTCCGCACATATGCAGCCGTATATTTCTTCCGTTTTGAAGTAAAAGGAAATTCGAAAATAAGAACATTATTTTCCAAACAAAATAATCTTTTCTACAGTACACACTTTAGCAGTGTTTTCTCTTGCCATGTTTGTTTAATTAGAGTACCATCTTCAAGTGTTGTTTGTATATTTCTTATCTTTGAACATCGTATTACGGAAATGTATATTTGCATACGTCTCTCTCTTTTTATTGTCTTCGTTTTATGATCTCTTTTGACTTCCAAGCCCCGAATTTATGATCTTAAGAGTGGCAACATAAGCTTAATATCCGCAATTTACATTTTATAATCCATGCAAATACATTCGCTCGCCTGATTTATCATTCATCATAAGTGGGAGAAAAAAATCGCAAAGAACGAGTGTTTGTGTTTATTCTCATACGTGCCCAGCATAGGCTCATATTAATGAGGTATTTTTTCCCTGGCTCCCCGTGACGTAAAATGTTTAGTTTAAATAAATCACTACGAAAGTGTAGGAGTCATCAATAAATCCCTGGGAATGTAAACAGTTATTAAAGCAAACTTTTACGTGACTTGTGGTTTGTTCCTTATTATTTTTTTTCTGTGTTAGAGAAAAATGTTAAAGATTTTGTAGTAATTATTATGAAAAATGTTACCCGTAAAGGAACAGAATTTTCGCAAACAAACAAAACAAAAATTTCTCATAAGAAAGCAGAAGAAATTTCTCTAAAATTTTGTTATATTCCATTCACGAAATGCGAGAACTTTTAAAATACTTCAAATTTATATTCCTTTTTACTTAAAAGTTAACAATATTGTAATTTCAACATTTGACTCTTTTAGAGTCTTTTTTCTGTTTGTAAAAGACGGCATTATATTTAATAAAGAAGAATTTTGCATCTATGGTGTCACTAGCACTCCAAATGTTCCGTGGCTTTCAATCTTTGTTTGGAAACAATTTTTCAAATTTTGGACATAGCTTCATTAATCGGTTGAGTTCCAAGCAGTGCGATCACTTTGGTCAGTTTTTATGTCTAGAAAACCCAGTATATTTCGAGTGTTGTGAACCACTTATGATGCTCCATCAACTGCCGAAGTCACGCAAGCTCAGATTTACTTTTTTCCAACGCAGCAGGCGATACAGACATTATCTTACGCCTTAACAAGGCTGAGAGCCTGTTACCCATTTAGCACCACTCAGTGAGCTCAGATTTACTAACGCAAGTACATCACAGCTCCACTTTTTATGTAATTAATGCATTTTACAATAGTACCATTACTATAATAATAGGGTAATATTGAATCATATATGTTTAGAATATAAAATAGAAGAGTTCTATCTCACCGCTTGGGATTTATCGACATAATATGAAAGAAGAGCTATAGTCCTGCTTGGGTAGTTTAACACCCATGTAGATAAAGCACAGTTGCGCTGTTTGGGATTCTTCGACAGTTCGCAATCCATACCTCTGAAGGTGGCAGGCCAAGTCTATGGGCCTTCTGCTTGGTTCCTGCTTCAAAATTACAAAGATCCACTTGAGTAAAATTGTAATTTCACCTTAGTAGTGATCATTGAAACGGAAGGGCACACCTTTGCCTTAATTTGAGTAGCGTATAGGTCAATCGTGCTTGGATTGTCCAAGTCGGATCAGAAACAACAACGATATGTTCTGTTTTAACATAATAATTTTTGATACATTATATATATATATCTTCTTTAATATCTTGATAACCTATTGCATGTATTAGTTGCCTTAACAGCACGTTTCCCCCAACTCACATGGTTCAGCGCAACTCTTTGCTAGTATTTATTCCTAAAATTTTGAGATCCTTTTCAACGTAATTGAGCCACCTTGTTGGTGGTCTTCCTATGGTACGAGATCCCTCAGGATTCTTAAAAGTACATACTCTGATAGGGTTGTTCTCATGGCTTCTCCAGATGCGGACGAGCCATCTTAGTCTGTTACTTTTGATGATTAGTGTAATTTGAGGCTATTTGAAAAGCCCATATAGCTCGAAATTATATCTGGCTCTCTAGGAACCTCGTTTCTGTATAGACCCAAAGATAATTTTTAATATTTTTCTCTTGAAAGTCTCCAGGTCTCGCTGGGTATCTAAATTTAAAGTCCAGGTCTAACTAGCCTACAACAGCACAGGTAGAATCAGTGTCCTGTATATTTTTAGTTTCGTTTTACGACTTACAAGTTTGGATTTTAGTTGTTTTTTTCCGCCCGCAGTAGTATTTATTAGCCGGTTTTATTCTGGAAGCAATTTCAATTTTAATATACAAAAATAAAAATATACCTTTCTAAATAGACTTGTATATAAAAGTGTCAATATTAGTAGTTAACCCTAATCTTGAAATTCTATTTAAAATGTAACTAAATAAATTGGCAATTCTATCGATCTCTATCTATTGCCTTAAACATCATACATAGATAGCATTCGACGTTCTTTTAACTTTGCTTTTGTAGCGAAATCTCTCTTAACACAAAATGACGTAAATAAGATTTTATCAAATTTAGAGAGCTAAGTAGACCTTCTTTCAGTTTCACTTCAAATGAGACAAACTCGTGATAAGGAGGCATTTGAACTTTTTCCTTTTAAGTTCAGTATATTCCTAGAATTATAGAGGTGTAGTGATAATGAGACTAAATTTAATCCTTTAAAAATTTTTTACTATTCTCATCGAAAGAAATCTTATACATTTCTTTTATTTAAGTCCCTAGAAAGGTTTCCTCTTTATTCCTAAAAATCAAAGAAAATATCTTGTACCAAATGTTTTATAAAATAATTAAAAATATTCGTTAAGCTGTTTAATTTTTAGTGTTTACAAAGGACTTCGCAAGAACTATGCAAACAATTGATAAAAGAGAGTCAGATTTTTTTATAATTGGTACCGATAATTGGTTATAAAATAAATGTTGTATTTTTATTCAGAACAGAGAACGCGGCGAGTGATTGCAACGATTCATGTTTGACTATTCTAATTCACCCCTTTTAAAGTAAAGGACCAAGTATAATTTTAGTTTCATCACAGCTACATCGTTCGTTTTCAGAGTTTAGCCTTCTATTGTTTATGAGAAACTTTGTTAGGTATGAATTAAATTTATGTGGTTTCTTATTTTGCAAAAAAATAAAGTTTTTGCTTTATATAACGAATAAATAATACATATCGTTTGAGTAGGCATCTGTTTGGAGGAAAACATTTGTTACCATAATGAACTTTTCATTTCGATCGTTATATATATATATATATATATATATATATATATATATATATATATATATATATAATATGTATTATGGCGGAAATGATTCATGTCTACTCAGTCTGCCGCCTACACGCAAAATTCCGTTGGAATCTAAGAAAGGATTTAGTGATATGCACTTGTTATTAAAGGGGAAGGTACTACCAAGAAATAACGAGTGCATATCACTAAATCCTTTCTTAGATTCCAACGTAATTTTGCGTGTAGGCGGCAGACTGAGTAGACATGAATCATTAGCTTATGACCAGAAATTTCCGATACTCCTTCCTAAGAACCATTTTATAACTGCTTTAATTATTAGAGAATATCATAAAAGGAGTATGCACTCTGGTACGAACCTTACTCTTTCATTGATTCGACAAAAGTTTTGGATCCCAGATGGAAGATCCACAGTACGCAAAGAACTTAGAAACTGTATTGCATGTTTTCGATTAAATGCCAAACCTACACAACAGTTGATGGGAGATTTACCTCCCTCAAGAATTCACAGAGCTCGACCCTTCGAAAGAG
>CM063498.1:23532202-23537202 GCA_032207245.1 Pardosa pseudoannulata | reverse complement strand
ATAATGTAGTTCCAATTAAACATGTAGTAATTTCCCAAGGTAGAGTTGAAAATATTATTTTAGAATATTTATCCATGATCTAGATCAAATAAAAACACGTAATTTAACAAGGCTCAGTAGAAAATCTGGAAAGATGGATTTAGAATATTTATCCATATTGCAGATTCAATCAAATTTGGAGTAATTCTACAAGGAACAGTAGAAAATTTATAAAGACAGATTTAGAATATTCATCCATGATGTAATCCAATTAAACATGCAGTAATTTCCCAATACACAACGGAAAACCTAGAAATAGAATATTTTTCCAAAATGTAGATCCAATTAAACATCCAGTAATTCCACAAGGCACAGTATAAAATCTAGAAAGATATATTTAAAAGTTTTATTCATGATGCAGATTCAATCAAACAAGGAGTAATTCTACAAGACAGAGTAGAAAATCTGGAATTATTTTAGAATTTTTATCTATGATGTAGATCCAGTTAAAACACGTAGTAATTTAACAAAGTTCAGTAGAAAATCTGGAAAGATAAATTTTGAATATCTATCTATGATGTAGATGTAGTTAAAACTCGCATTAATTTGAGAAGGCTCAGTAGAAAATGTGGAAAGATGGATTTAGAATATTTATCCATGTTACAAATTCAATCAAACCTAGAATAATTTCACAAGAAACTGTTGAAAATCTGTAAAGATAAATTTAGAATAATCATCCACGAAGTAGATCCAATTAAACATGCAGTAATTCCACAAGGCAAAGTAGAAAATCTAGAAAGATAGATTTAAAAGTTTTATTCCTGATGCAGATTCAATCAAACGAAAAGTTTTTCTACAAGACACAGAAAATCTGGAAAGATGGATGTAGAATATTTATCCATGATGTAGATCCAATGAAAACACGTAGTAATTTAAGAAGGCTCAGCAGAAAATCTAGAAAGATGGATTTAGAATATTTATCCTGATTTAGATCGTATAAAACATGAAATAATCCCACAGGACACTAGTAATAAAAAATTGAACTTGCACAGTTGTGGACAAAAATTATTTTTCAGAAACATAAAACTAGCCATTTTACTTTCTGACGGGCTCCAGCGTCTAAATAAAACATGAAATAATCCCACAGGACACTAGTAATAAAAAATTGAACTTGCACAGTTGTGGACAAAAATTATTTTTCAGAAACATAAAACTAGCCATTTTACTTTCTGACGGGCTCCAGCGTCTAACATGCAACCAAACGTTTAAAAGTAAGAAGAGAGTTTTCTCAGGACATAATATAGACTCCTAAAACGTGATGATCTGCCGTTATATATCCTTACAATTACAAATGCATATGCTCACAGGTAAAGTTTTGTATTCTACGGGATATAGGTAAATTTTGAATACATTTCTACTCCGAGTTAAGATGAAAAATAAATGTAAGAGTTTAATAATTTATTCCTCTAACTTTTTAACTTTACTTTATATAAATATTATATTTAATATATATAAATATATATATAAATATATATATATATTTATAAAAATATAAAGATATATATATATAAAAATATATATATATATATATATATAATAAATAAATATATATATAAACAATCTAAATAAATATTTGGACACTGAGATAGAAAAGAAAAACTAACTTATTCAAAATCAATAGATGGTAGAGCCTTCACGAGAGGCAATTACAGAGTGAACCCTCCGGGGGTTACTTTCCACAAGTCTTTGTATTACAGCTAGTGGTATTGTCTTCCACTCGGCTTGGAGAAGACATACAAGTTCCTTCACCGATTTTGGACGGGTAGTGCACCCCTTAATTCGGCGATTCAATTCGTCCCAGAGGTTCTCGATAGAGGTTCTCGCTCCGAACTGTGTGGCATCTTGCATGCGACTAATGCCGATGCTGTTTCCTACAAGATGTATAACAGCGGAGGCCGTAACGTACCTCAGGACCGCAGATATAGTCATTTGCATAGGTGTCCAAATACTTATTGGTAGATAGTGTGTGTATATATATATATATATATATATATATATATATATATATATATATATATTCATCTTAGTGCGTTTTACCCATATACACGTTAATCAAAATCATCATTTTTGTGCGTCCGACATGTATCTGCGTTAATCAATATCATCTTTTCTGTGCTTTCGGCGTGTATACACGTTAATCCACATCTTCATTTTAGTGCGTTAGACGTGTACATGCGTTATATAAACATTCAAGTTAGTGCGTTCGATGTGTAAACACGCTTTAAAAAAATAAAACAGTAGTATTTGATATAAAAAGTCAGAATTTAAATAAGATATAATACAAATTTAGCTGTAAGTTTTTGTAGAATATTGGAAAACCTGCTATGAATTCAACACACACACAAAACTACATATATATATATATATATATATATATATATATATATATATATATATATATATTATATATATATATATATATAAATATATATATATATATATATATATATATATATATATATATATATATATATATATATATATGAACTTAGTCAAAATCACCATTTATTTCGACACATATTGGTTTTAGTAGTTTAAAAACATCTTATGTTGAACAACTAATATAGGGTGAAACCTTTAAAAGTTTGGAAGTCTCCTCCTTAGAGATTTAAAGGAGCAGTATTTTTTCAAAATTCATTTAAACACGTATTTTGATAATTTGTTTTTTATTCCGCAAGCGAAACAAAAATTTCCTAATATATTTTTGAACACATTAAGTTATAATCACCTAAAAGAAATATTTTATATGGCTTTAAAGCATTGACGGTTCTCTAAAAAAATTCTTATCTAGGTAAATAAAATTATTTTTTAGGTATTTTAAAAATATATTGAAGGACGATACTGAAGTGAAGCTCAGTATCAAATTTATTTTTTTAAAGTTTTCACTTTGTCTCAATTAAGACTGTGTCTCAAATTTCATTTACTTCAAACGATATATAATTTCCGAAATACCTCCTTTCTCTACATAAGTCCAGACACACACACCCATATATTGTCACTTTGAATAGAAGCATTAGAGTTTCCATAGCCGAATGGTCATCATCGTAGTCTCGTCATCACAAGGTGGTGAGTTCGAACTCTGGTAGCAAATATCGGATTAAAATCAGTGTAAATGTTTATTTAGTTCCTTTAATTATGTTCTATTTCATTTCATGTTCCAGGAGATTCTGGACATGTCTTTAGTTTGCCAGAAAAATATTCTGGAATTTTCTCCATTTCTCTAAGTTGCGAAGACAAACTTTCATTGCCTTCCTAGACAGCTTTCTGGAACTTTCCCGTCTGCTATAAAAGCCAAAGATTTCTCAGTCACAGAGAGATCTGAGTTCATGTTTGGTTTGATTTGGAGTGCTACGGCCTACGTTTTTGCAACACGACGGTTAATGAGACCGGGACCTACATCTTAAAGTCGATTCCAAACATCCATGCCACAGTGGGATACGAACCCACGAACTCCGGTACCGAAGACCAGCACCCTAACCAATCTGCCATCTTTCGGCAGTTCTGAGTTCAGAGTTATGCAGATCTTGCGATTGTATTTCACTCTTTGAGTAAATAAATTAGATCAGCTATATTTCCTGTGTGTATTATTGTGTTCTACATTAAGCCCCTACGTGACAATATACATTTAGAGACTAAAAAAAAAAGAAACTGTTCAGAAGAGTTCTATACTCTTCTTTTATTTTCAATTATTTCAAAATGAAATATTGCAACAAAACATATTGTGGCGTACTTAGTGTACTAATAAGAATAATTATTAAAATAGTCAAGTTAACTAACTTGCATAGTAAGAAAGAAGAAAAAATATATGTACATTTGCAATCCTGTATTTATGTCCATTAGTTTTTACTAGATAGTCAACGATATACTAAATAAAAATTTCTTTAAAAACCTTATAAATAACTTTATTGAGTAAACTTTAAGCAGAGAGAACTGGTCGAATCCCCGCTCAAATGCATTTTTTGAAATATATATTTATATAATATATATCTTTATATATAAAATGCTTCTATTCTGCTGTCCATGTATTTGTAAAAGAACTTCTCCTAAACGTGTTATATATAAAATATATATATATAATTATATATATATATAAATATATATATATATATATATATATATATATATATATAAATATATGTATAAATATGTGTGTATGTATATATATACACATGTATAATATATATATATATATATATATATATTATATATAAATATATATATATATATATATTAATGTATATAAAGTATAAATATGTGTGTATGTATATATATACACATGTTTATATATATATATATATATATATATATATATATATATATATATATAAATATATATATATATATATATATATATATATATATATATATATATATATATATATATATATATATATATATATATATATATATATGTGTGTGTGTGTGTGGGATTTTAGTGCAGTGCATTCTCGCACGGTCGCGCCCTCATCACTGAGTGGGGTAAGTAAGGAACGACAGAGGACATTCGAGTCGAGGCGAAGGAGTGACCAGGTCGAATCTAGGACCCATGGCACTTGAGCTCTCTCAATTTATTAAACACCGAGTAGGGTGTATTTTCTATTTTAAACACCGAGTAGGGTGTCTTGCCTATGTTAAGCTTCGAGTAGGAAGTCTTGTCAATACTGCGTCGTTACTGTGATCTAACTATCGCTCTTTATGCTTAAGTGTTATTTGTGTTGTTATGTCCTTAAATGTTTGTTATTGTTAATTTCGTCTGTTATCGAATTTGTCTAACGACACCCCTAGACACCGAATATATATATATATATATATATATATATAAATATATATATATATATATATATATATATATATATGTATATATGTAGATATATATACATATATACATATATATACACACACGTATAATATATTTACATACACACACACACACACACACATATATATATATATATATATAT
>CM063498.1:23507202-23524702 GCA_032207245.1 Pardosa pseudoannulata | reverse complement strand
TTGTCGGATTAAGTTTTGTGCCATACATTGCCCTTTAAATAACAACGAGACAGTATTTGTATGATGAAATTACACTTTTAAACTAACTTAATGCATAGATTTATAGAAGATAAACGTACGTACAGACATCAAACTTGTGGAATTCAAAATGTACTCAAGAATGAATAAAACAAGTATTCCAAAGATATTTTTAAGGCTGAAATATTTAGTGATTACAATTCTTAATTTACTTTAAAAAAAGGAGCATACTCGAGGTGTACACTAAAACACATTCAAAATAACATACGTTACAAAAAGGTTAAATTATTCTCCCTTCTGAACAGGAACGGTAGATTGTGCCTGAAAAAACTCATGTAGTTCTTCTTGTGTACAAATCGTTTAGGGGAAAACGATCTGCATAAAACCTGTTATTCAATTATACAGGCAGGTAAGCACAGTCCATATAAAATTAATTTCCCAGATTAAAGGAAAAATCTATGGCGTCATATGTATATTTAAGAATTTCAGAGTGACAAGACAAAAGCAATTTCCTATCAGGTCTCTTTGACGCGCTTTTGTTCTGAAGAGTCATCTTTACTTTTTCGTTTGCAGTCATGCAATGTGTCATATTCATTGTAACTGTAACTGTTTATGTTAACTATAATATTGATGTAACTGTTTGGAACGAGATTTTTAAACAATCAATAGCCTTAAGATAATTATCGCCAGTTGGAGGAAAACTTTCTATTACTTCTCTAGCTCGAGAGCCTTCAACGGTTGATTGTAACAAATATTGGGATTTGTCTGAATCTTCAATACCAGAATCCAGATGAATTTTTTCAAATTAGCTTTAAAAATAAAGCCATTCTATAATGTTACCATCAAACTTTCTTAATTCTAACTTAGGTAATTTAAACTTTCTTTTTTCAACAGCAGTATTCTCAACAGGATTAATTATATCAGAGTTGCTGATATTTGAATGCAAAATTGTACTTATAGTATGTTGAAGATTGTTGATAATCCGTCTAGCCTTAGTTTCGATTCAAATAGATTTATCACGAAAATCTTCAACAACTTCAAATTCCGCTTCGAATTCCACCTTTGGAAGTAATTCAATGATACTAGCATGCGTTATTTCCAAACGATCAGCTTTCAATTTCAAAACATTTAGTTCAGCTTCCAGTTCACAAATATCAACCTTCTCCGAAAATAACAGGCCTTCTAATTCTGCCTATTTTCCGTGATTTCTTGAGATCTTCTAAATTAGCCATAACTCAAAGACAATTGCTTTGTCCTGTCGCGGACGCCAAAAAATAATACATTATCCTTTAAATGAAAACTAAGGCATTTAGGCTAGCAGCGTATCAAAACTCTAATGGCTTCGGTGAAAATGGCTCTCAGAAATAAACCTATCTTTAAAAAGATTACGTTTCTTAAAACACGAAAATCCACAAGCAGCTTTCGTATTCCATTCAACTTTTATTCATAGAACAATACATACTCAAAAATCTCGTTCCAAACAGTTACATCAATATTGCAGTTAACATAAACAGTTACAGTTACAATGAATATGACACAATGGTCGATCGTACGATGCTGCTAGCATGTAATATTCTTTGACGTTTTGAATCTGATTTAGCAGCTGAGTCTGGTTTAATTAGCCTTCGTGTCGCAATAAATGGACTATATCACTCCAAATCAAATAAAATCACACAATATCATAAAAAGTGCCTCCAGTCAACAACTAACAAGTTTTGAATCCCGCCGGCCTATTAGGCATTCACCCATACCAAGAAATTCAGACCATTTGACTATATGTGAATGCTGCTACCAGAATTGTTGATTATTTTATACACAAAACACAAATCGACAATCAAGCTTTAAGGGACATTTAATTTACCCCCTACCCCAGCGAAGCAGGGGGATACTCTAACTACTTCGCCGTCATGGAAGCAATTTCTTTAAAACTATCTTTCGGTTAGGAAATTAAAAGGGAACTAAGTCCGTCCAATTCTGTTCACTGATTCTCACTCTATAAATTTATGTATTTGTCAGAACTTGTCACTTCTATTTATACAACCAATATGTTCGAAGTAACTCTGTTTGCAAAAATATTTCTTTTATCACCCTAAAAGTCGTACTCTCTGTACAATTACGAACTCACGGATCCACGCCTTCTATCATTTCTCCCTTTGTCTTTTATCTCACTTTCTGTCAGTATCATGCTTTACAGTTAGCAATATCAGGATTAGAATCCTAGGCCCAGGCTGTCCTGTGGCAGCATAATCCTGAAGGTCCTAAACTAATTCCGTCTGAATATAATGACCTTAATTGAAAAGAAATAACTGAAAATTTTGCACTTAGAAATAGCTTTCCTCACTCGCTGCCAATATACTATTAGCAATACTATTAGCAACATCTGGATTAGAGCTTTTGGACCTGCAATTCTATAGCAACATCATTTTGAAGGTTCTTAGCTAACTCTCTCTTTATAGTGCGACTCCAATCAAGGGAAGGTAACCCGAATTTTGACATTCAGAAATAAGTTTTGAAAAGGGAATTTCATACAAAAATAAATACACATTTCTAGTAGCATGCTTTACGTTACATAGTACATGATACTCTAACGGAGGGTAGCATCTAAGTACCGTCTGTGTCAGCTGACCACGACAATCGGTAATCAGTGACTGTCTCCTGAAGACACCTTATTTCCTTCCAAAAATTTGTTAATCCCCAGTCCGAAAGAATTTTTCCAATTTCCAAATTATACTTTCGGAATCCGATAACAAAGTCCACTAACGTAAAAAACCCCTCTGGTTACTGCAGTCAGACGAGTCATAGAAATGGACCATTTAATTGACAATTAAGAGCTGCCATTTAACGATTATCCGCGACCTGCTAGCTTTTAGTCCTCCCGCCATCTCTTTTGCTATGTAGTGCCTGAAATATACCTAAGAAAGAGACATTTATTTGTAGGGACATGATGAAAACTAAAAGGATACTCTACTGTGCCCTTGAGTTAATGTGTTCTAATGTATATGATGTAATTACCTTAATAAAGTCGCAGTACTTCATAATATTTGGCAATGTTTTTAAATTTTGATAAGAACGATATAAAGAAGGCGACTATCTTGTACAACCAATAAGAACGTATTTCTTCAAATTGCTAGTTACCTCATTTCGCTATTTTAAAGGAGTTAAATGTATGAATAATCTTTCTTTTACATTACAGAGATACTCATTTCGCTATTTTAACGGAGTTAAATGTATGGATAATCTTTCTTCTACATTACACAGATACTCATTTCGGTATTTTAACGGAGTTAAATGTATGAATAATCTTTCTTCTACATTACACAGATACTCATTTCGGTATTTTAACGGAGTTAAATGTATGAATAATCTTTCTTTTACATTACACAGATACTCATTTCGGTATTTTAACGGAGTTAAATGTATGAATAATCTTTCTTCTACATTACACAGATACTCATTTCGGTATTTTAACGGAGTTAAATGTATGAATAATCTTTCTTTTACATTACACAGATGGACACAGAAAGTCATGTCTGCGACCCGCTATTCCTTCTTTTAACTCCCTTCCCCGTTTTGCAATTTCATGCCTGGAATATACCTTAGAAATAGACATTTATTGTGGGGACTTGATGAGAATCTGAGGGGATTCTCTGTTATACACTTGCGAAATTTGTTTTAATGTATATAATGCAATTAGCCGTTAATAAAATCGTACTACTATATAATAGTTGGTAATGTTTTCAAATTTTGATAAGAACAAAAATAAAGAAGATGACTATATTGTACCTTGTTCAACCAATAAAAAACGTGTTTATTTTCAATGCTAGTTACGACTTTTTGCTATTTTAAGGCAGTTACGTGATATTTCTGTATATTCGTCGTATTCTTCATATTTCCCCATGTTCGGGTGTCAAATTCAGTGCTTTACTATTACACGGAATTTCTTCGATATTGACACTTTGCACAACAATAAGAAGAAGGGGAAAAATTAAGGATATTTTCAGAATGAGATGAAAAACACAAAAAAGGACAAATAGTGGAAGTGACTGATAACGATGTCTCTTAGCCACCTACAGTTTATACAGCGAACAACATACATCTACAGTACAGTATATACAGCTTATAAGGATATTTTCAGAATTAGATGAAAAAGACAAAAAAGGACAAATAGTGGAAGTGATTGATAACGATGACTCTTAGTCGCCTAAAGTTTATACCGCGAACAGTATACAGCTACAGTACAGTATATGCATCGTGCAAGGATATTTCAGAATGGGATGAAAAAGACAAAAAAGGACAAATAGTGGAAGTAATTGATAACGATGACTCTTAGTCGCCTAAAGTTTATACCGCGAACAGTATACAGCTACAGTAAAGTATATGCATCGTGCAAGGATATTTCAGAATGGGATGAAAAAGACAAAAAAGGACAAATAGTGGAAGTAATTGATAACGATGACTCTTAGTCGCCTAAAGTTTATACCGCGAACAGTATACAGCTACAGTACAGTATATGCATCGTGCAAGGATATTTCAGAATGGGATGAAAAAGACAAAAAAGGACAAATAGTGGAAGTAAT
Organism: Pardosa pseudoannulata; assembly: GCA_032207245.1. NCBI lineage: Eukaryota > Metazoa > Arthropoda > Arachnida > Araneae > Lycosidae > Pardosa > Pardosa pseudoannulata. Next base: position 23,520,107 of record CM063498.1, on the reverse strand, counting down.
TGATAACGATGACTCTTAGTCGCCTAAAGTTTATACAGCGAACAGTATACAGCTACAGTACAGTATATGCATCGTGCAAGGATATTTCAGAATGGGATGAAAAAGACAAAAAAGGACAAATAGTGGAAGTAATTGATAACGATGACTCTTAGTCGCCTAAAGTTTATACAGCGAACAGTATACAGCTACAGTACAGTATATCCCTACTAGAAATAATCTGAAGATTTTCTTAAGAAAGTGCCATTTTCTTAAGAAAATCTTCAGAAAAGTGAAGATTTTTTTGAGATTTAATTTTTCTTAAGATTATCTTAAGAATTTGTTCAGATATTTTGAAGATGTTAAGGTGAATGACATGTATCTGAAGATATTCATAAGAAAATGTTAAGACAATTTGCAGAGTAACTTTAATCTTTAAAATAAGTTAATAACTAATAAGAATTTTTTCAGAGATACAAATAATTTGAGATATTCTTCAGAAAATTATCAGTCATAACTTAATAAGTGGTTTTAAGATGTTAAAAGATAGAACTCCTATTTAGAGTTTTCGAAGGTTTTCATTTCCCTGAAGTAGTATTTTTTTCTCCAGTCTTCCACTTTTTAGTTACGTTCCTTTGGACAACCTAGAAAAACATTTAAAACATCGAAATTGAGAAAATGGGATAGAGTTTTAAATTTTTATTTTATTAAAAATATACTCAACCTGTTTTAATATAAAATTCTTAAAATAGGGTAATAAAAAACATATTTGAATTATAAAAAATTATCTCTAGAAAAAATAATTCAAGCTTAAATTTTTCAGTACTTTGATATTCATCTAAAATGTTTATAAAATTAAATTTTATACGCAGTTCCATTCAAATGTACCTATCGAATGTAAAAGAGATTCTCTAATTGTTTACGCTTTTAAACGTTTCATTTCATTTTCTTCTGTTACATGTTTTTCTACCTTCTTCGTCTCTCACCATCTTTCTTCCTAGCCACTCCCCCTTTCGAAGAATCTGGAGGCACATTTCAATAATTAATTTCTGTTGCTTCCTCTGACTTGGAGGATTTTGGCTATAACAGCAAAATATTTGTAAGTCCAAGACCCTTGGTTCTTACCCATTTTATCGATTTTTGTTTACCTTTAATAGTCTTTTTGATTCGAATATTTTAATATCTGTAGACGAAATGATGCAAGAGATGGAGGAGAATTATAAAAAAAATATTCTTATAAAAAAATTCGAATTTAAATATTTCATTTGAAACTCTTCAATATTCGTCTGAAACGAGTTGGTAAAATAAAATTTTGGGAGAATTTCCATTGAAATAAAATGTAAAAAAGATTTACTAATTGCCTGCGTTTTCATTTCCTCAATTTTTGTTTCATTCTATTTTCTTCAGTTATATATATATTCTACCTTCTTCATTTCTCTGCATCGTTTACACTAGCCACGTCCCCTTCGGATTAACTCGATTCGTATTCCAATTACGAATTTTTTCTAACTCTTCTGACTTATAATCTCTTCGCGAATTTTGACTATAACATCAAAACATTTATAAGTCCAAAATTATAGATTCTTATCCATTTTTATTGATTTTTTTTACCTTTAATAGCCGTTTTGTTTAGGATTCCTTAATATCTGTGGACGAAATGATGCAAGAGGAAAATATCCTTAGAAAAAAAAACTCGAACTTAAATTTTTCATTTTAAATTTTTCAACATTCTTCTGAAACGTGTTGATAAAATTAAATTTTGTGCTCATTTTCATTGAAATATATCAAATGAATGTAAAAAAAAACATTTACTAATTGCTTGCGTTTTCATTCTCTTAATTTTTGTTTCATTCCATTTTCGTCTGTTATATATTTTTTCTACCTTCATCTTTTTGATTTGTTTACTTTAGCCACGCCCTCTTCGTATTAACTCGATGAGTATTTCAATTGCAAAGTTTTGCTACCTCTTCTGACTTATAATCTCTTTGTAAATTTTGGCTATAACATCAAAACATTTGTAAGTCGAAGATCATCGATTTTTATTCAATTTTATCTATTTTTTTTTACCTTTAGTAATAGTTTTGTTTCGAATTCCTTAATGCTTGCAGACGAAATAATGCAAGAGGTGGAGGGGAATTATAAAAAATACCCTTAAAAATAATTTAAATTTAAATTTTTCAGTACGTTGATATTTATCTGAAACGTTCTGAAAAATTAATTTTTGTTCGCGTTTCCATTCATATATATCAACCGAATGTAAAAAAAAATAAGATAATTGTTCACGTTTTTGAATTGTTTCATTCCATTATCCCCAGTTATTTATATTTTTCGTACCTTCTTCATCTTCCTCCTTCTTTTTATCCAAGCCACGCCCCCTTTCGAAGGATCTCGACGCATATTTCAATCACGGAATTCTGCTGCCTGCTCTGACTTATAATCTTTTGGCGGATTTTGTCTACAACAGCAAAACATTTGTATGCCCGAGACCCCCAGTTCCTATCCACTTTTATCGATTTTTTTCCTTTAATAATCTTTTTGCTTCGGATTCCTTAATATTTGCAGACGAAATGATGCAAGGGGTGGAGGGGAATTAAAGAACAAACACAACGCTGCTCGGGGAATAGCTGCAGACGACAAAAATCCGAGCAATAACACGGTCGGGTAAATAATAAAGCTCAAAAGTAAGTAAGCTTTTTTGACTGGGGGAAAGAACGGTGCAACATTTCAGCCTTTTGCCATTTTTTTTTAACTTTTTGCCCTTTTTTTTTAATATATGAGTTTTCGGAATCGTACGTGTTCCGCCTTTTTTTTCTTTGTTTGAATGTAGCGGGGGTGGACGGAGGGAATGGCTCAGTAAAAATTCAGGGAAAAATGCATATGCAAGTAAGTTTCCTTTTTCACTTCTCTACCTTCTTTTTCCTTTATTTTTCGAGTGATGCAAGGACACTGTATTCAAACAGCAGCAGTTTCGAACGCAAAAAAATTATATAAATATATATAAGGTAACGTAACGTGACAGAACTTTTTACTTTTGGGAAGAAAAAGTTAATTCAGTTTTGTAAGTTTTTTACCCATCCTTCTAACAACAATTCTGAGTACAAGACATCTTGATTAATTCGTTTAAGTTGAATTAGTTTTTGTTCAGGACATTTTTTACACATAACATTCAACTATGATTCGTTAACATAGGAAGGTCAAGGTAAATATATTTTCTATGCACATGACAGTTTACAAATTTTCTACCTTAACCTCCGAAAGGAATAAGACATGATAAGATATTTAAATAGATACAGGTTGAGGTAATTAGTGTTAATTAGTTCCTGATGATATTGCCACATAAAAAAAACTATCCAACGAGCTCAGTGGCCGAATGGTCAAAGCGCGCGATCCAGACCCAAAGATTGTGGGTTCGATGCTTGCTATGGCGGTTGATCCGAAGTGCAGATTTTTAATTTAAAAATGTTATTTATTGTTTCCTTATGTTCTTGAACATTCTAGATCTTTCTTTAATATGTAAATTAGTTATTTCTCGAATATTCTGCTCGGGTATAAAAGCTGATACCCACTAGCTGTAGGCAACTTCCTGATCTTGTAAAGTTGCGAGTTGCTACTTAGCTTCAATAAATTCTTCTGTTAAGTTAAGCAGTGTGTTCATTCGAATCTTCGTGACAATATGAGAACTTCTTACTCTAACCTCTGAATGAAATATGTTATGGTACACTTTCGATCAAAGGAAAATTGTGCAGCCATTCTCTCTTTCTCCATAAAAATGATTGGCGAATCATGTAATTTCACAAGACAGCTGCTTTTGTCATAATTAATATTGTATAATTAATAATATTTTATAATTAATGAGTTATGAAGTTATCTTCACAACGGCAAAAAAAAATTCCCTATCCTTTTGTACACTCTTTCTGAACCCTTACAGGTGACAGCGAGTATTTACTCCTGGCCACTAGTGTCATGAATTTCCTGGATCCCAGACTTTATCCTTTACTCCTTTCTCTTTCTACTTCTGTCTTCTAACTCTTAGCCGACCTCCACTGACAAACCAACCAAGAGAAAGAGCCAGAGCCCGTGGGGATCTTTTCCCAGATGATACTGACCTCACACTTCTTCCTGATAGTCCTGATACCAAAATTGTTTTATTTTTGTTTGCATCTGCCCTTACACTTATTTTTAAAAATTGTCTACGAACATTGCTTTAGTTGAGAATGGAATTATTCTTCGGAATTTTATGTAACAAAGAGTGTTGTAACGTTGCATGGTATCCCCTATATAATAATAGCCCAAGTTATCTGTCCCTCTGTTCTCGAATTTAATAAGCTGTTGGATCTGGAATGGATAGAGCATCCATATTGGATTCTTGATGAGATAGGGTTAAGATAATTCAAAGCGAGTCAAGTTTATCTTCTCCTAAAATATCGATTCGATACTAAAAGAAATTGGTATACATATGCTTCATATTACAGTGACAAAAATACTGTCGTCTTTAAAACGTTCGAAATCAACCCCTTCCCCCTTTTTCGAGCGTTTAATGACATTATTTCAAACCCTATTTACCACGGTTAAGAGCAGACGATTAATCTCACCAAAGTCGTTTAAAAAGGCTAACCACTATTAACCCATACCGCCAACCAATGGTGGGATGCAATTCTCCGTTTAAACAAAAATTAATCGCGGTTAGCCGATAAACGACATTGGTGAGACCGGCCTTAAATTTATTAATTTATCCCTAAATAAATCGGTAAAAATAATATTTTTTTCTAGCATATGACGTCATTCTTTTAACTATCTCATTTAATCAGTTGTTATTTTAAATTATTTAAACATCGTAGGCATTATTTTCATGTCTGCATTTTTTATCACTGAACTTAGATGTTACGTAAATAATTTTCTTTTATATTAGGCTTGAATAATATATTAGGTACATATGTGATAGTCTTAAATTTAATCATGGACTATATTTTGTTGCAATGAAAATTTTATTACCAGTATTAACGACAAATTCTATTCATAAAAGTCTAGGAGTCTATTGCACGGTCTAATAAATATCTAGCGTTTAATTTATATATCTTTAAAAATTAAGAAGTTTGTTCGTTTGTGTGTTTGTTTTTTATACATAACCACACGGTTTGACTAAATGAATTCTAAAATGCATTCACAGTATCGGGAGACTTTAGAGGAGTATGAAGATGAATTATTGAGCGTGTACCAGATAATTCTCAGCTAAAAAATAAATTTATTTTTTTACCTGCCTCATAAGGTACTTTACAATTCCGAAAAATTAAAAATTTTACTAATCCCGTCATATGACGAGCTATATTCTAGTTTAAGTTAGAATTCGACATAATAAACTATGATTTGATATCATAGCTCACTAGGGCTGTAGCCAGAGTGGAGGAACGAGGAACATAACAGGATTCCTTACCTCAAAATACTGGTGTTAAATACATTCCATTTTTTACAACATTGAATTAAAAGCACATTTTCAAATACAGCATTTTAACACTTCGCGTGCGGGCAACGTATTTTTACGTATTTTACAGTCTGTCACTGGAGCGCGGGTCACATAAAAATACGTATTTAGTAGATTTGTTGTGGATACCCGCTAACCACTAAAAATCTACTAAATATGTGTAATTATATGCGTGTTGTTTGCTTTTATATGCAACGTTTTGTATTTTTTCTTTCCACAAGTTATGATTGTCGAGTTACTTGTTTTGTTACGTTATTTCATCTTCATTCGAATTCCTAGCTCCAGAACGTACAAGTTTGTGTTTTGTCAACTTGAAGCTTGGTTTTTTATTGTTGAATACAAAATTGATATAATAAGCCGTTGTGACAAAGATAGTGATGAAGAAATATGCGCTAACAGATTATCGGACTTTAATTTAAAAAAATCGTTTATTTTTGTGATTTCGTAAAAATATTGTTTTTTTTTGTTAAATAATCATACGGTATGTTTTAAAGTGTAAAATAAAAAAAAAATTCGTTCATAAAAACAAAGTAGTTTTCGATTTACTGCGATTTTTCTGAATAACTAAACGTTCGCGCGATTCACGAAAAAACGCCCGCTGCACGAGTAAGTTGTCTGTGAAGTATACCAGCATGCCAAGTGTAAAAACCATTAATGGTTAGTTTTCTTTTTTAGGGAAGATTAAAAAATAATTTGCAGAAAAGAAATTTTATATTTTCCCGGAACGACTTTCGTTTGGAAGATAGATGTCGTTCCTATCAATTCTTAATGTCATTTCCATTGATATTTTTTTCGAGGCTTAATTTTTACAGGGTTTTTCGAACTTCGTGTGTAACTTTGCGTTTTCGGTAATTACAGCCATTGAAATCGGGACAAATACTATAGCAAAATGTCATATTACAGTACTGGGTTTACATGTGATGCCAAATATTATCACGAAGTTTTTCTCTGTATATGGCATCTTTGATGTTCAAAATAGCAGCTGATCAATATTTAGAATAGGTTGAACAGATTTGAGCTTTTATTTGGCAAACGTGAAAAAACCAGTATTTGTTCCCTGGAATTCGTGGGAACCAAATACAATCCCGGGAACTCCCATAAGTATAAAAATCATACGATTTTTAAAGAAAAAACCTTAGTACCCGCTAGCTATATTAACCCAATAATGTTAAGAAAAAATACTTAGCACCCAAATAGAAAAATCTGGCCTCACAAAAGTAAATTTGTTTTGCAATCCAGTCTTTCCTGATGCACTGCTAAGCATAAGTTAGAAACACTGAAATCTGAAATAAAAGTGAAAACTACAAAGCTTCTTAGAAATACTAATTTACTAAAAGAAGGGGGGAATACCGTAAATCAGTGGATTTGTACAATTGATTGATATGCTAGTTGGTTTGCAGTTCTACGGTCTACATTTTGCTACTCTAGGCCTAATGAGACCGGATTTGTACAATTAAAAATAGCCGTATTGGCAAATCTGGAGAGACCAATTTAAAAATTCCGAATGTTATACGAGTAAAACTATTAGTTACGCAAACGTGACTAATAAACTATTAGTCACGTTTAAAATTAATTACGACTCTTTTACATATAAAAATACCATTAGTTAAAATAACAGATTAAATAACGAATCAAGCTATGCTTCATCTAATTAAGTTCCGATTCGAACGGTGTAGTATTAACGACGCTGTTAAACTACCTGCGCTAGATATACTACTCAGATAATGCAATTTATTCACCGCTTTGCAATAATCTTTTACGGTAGATTAATAAATAAACGAACAGATTTTCCTTCCAGAAGAAGTTTCGTTGGGAAAAAAAATAAAGAGCTAAGCTCCTATGCTATTTGCTGCCCGTGTAGCAAATTGCAAGTTACTGCTGGCGGAGCTCTTTATTAGTGACCGAGCAGAAAGAAGCAAACAAAAAACAACCCTACACACACATACGTACACAAAGGTTTCCCTTTTTAAGTGAGAGCCATTAAGAAATTTTTCGAATGAAAACAAGCAATTTGCAAAGAAACGTAAACTGCTAATTAAAGTTCCATAATTGAATGAGCTGTAAATGGTTGCTACTTCGATTTAATTTTAAGAGTTTTAAAAAAATTTCTCGCAAGTGTTCAGAACTATGGGGTAAAGGGGAAGGAGTATAAAAAAACCTAGCATTCTTCTTTCATTCTCTCTTTTTTTTTTTGCCTGGAAGATCCATCGGTGGATGTAAACTCTCCTGTGAAAAGAGAAGGTAAATCGTCCAAATGTTATGACACTTGCAATGATTTAGTGTTTTGAAGCCGAAAGCTTGGTTCAAAAGAAAAATTAGGGTCGTTATAGTAGATTCCCTAAGGAAAATTAGGGGTCCAACGGTGGATGTAAACTCTCTTGTGAAAAGAGAAGGTAAATCGTCCAAATGTTATGACACTTGCAATGATTTAGTGTTTTGAAGCCGAAAGCTTGGTTCAAAAGAAAAATTAGGGTCGTTATAGTAGATTCCTTAAGGAAAATTAGGGGTCCAACGGTGGATGTAAACTCTCCTGTGAAAAGAGATGGTAAGTCGTCCGAATTTTATGACACGTACAATGATTTAGTGTTTTGAAGCCGAAAGCTTGGTTCAAAAGAAAAATTTTGGGTCGTATTAGTAGATTCCCTAGCAAGATTAAGGGGCCAACGGTGGATGTAAACACTCTTGTGGAAAGAGAAAGTAAATCGGCCGAATTTTTGTGGCAGGTGCAATGATTTAGTGCTTTGAAGCCGAAAGCTTGGTTCAAAAGAAATATTTTGGGTTGTTTTAGTAGATTCCCTAGCAAGATTAGGGGGCCAACGGTGGATGTAAACTCTCTTGTGGAAAGAGAAAGTAAATCGGCCGAATTTTTGTGGCAGGTGCAATGATTTAGTGCATTGAAGCCGAAAGCTTGGTTAAAAAGAAAATTTGGGTCGTTTTAGTAGATTCCCCAGCAAAATTAGGGGAGGGGGTTCTAACAGTTATCGAAAGCCAAGTCAAATTTGAAGCAATCTGCGAGACCTGAAAGATGATTTTAAGCTGTATTTCATTGCTTAACTTATGAGCCTAGTTTGAATTTCCTATTATCTTCAATGAGTTTCAATAGAGCGAGATATTATCGAAAGAGCATTCTATATTTCTAGATTATCGAAAAGGTTAAAATCTAAAAAAAAAAAAAAAAAATGAGCATACAATGAAAGGCTTATTTCCAATAATTCGGACGAAGTTGGGAAAACTGTAAATTGGCTAATTGTAAGAAATTCCATATAATGGCATATTTAGTTCAGCGGTTATCAAACAGTAACGTATGTGGGTCACATTTTTAAATTATTTTTAAAAAAGAGTGGATTGGTAGGCCTCACATTGTGGGCATACAAAAAGAAACTACAGCTAGTCTCATAATTATTACCATGTAATTGGTAAACCTTATATACATAATAGACAAGACTTTAAAGAATCATTATCCCCTATATAATAATAGCCTAAGTTATTTGTCCGTCTGTCCTCGAATTTATGAAGCAGTTGGACCTGGAATAGATAGAGGCATCCATATAGGATTCTTGATTAGTTAGGGTTAGTCAAATTCAAATCTAGTAAATTTTATCCTCTCTTAAACTATCAATCCAATTCTAAAACAAATTAGTATAAATAGGCTCCATATCACAGCAAAAAATACTGTAGTCTTTACTTTATTAACGGTATTAAATTACCGTTCAAAATCATCCACCCACCCCCCCTTTTCGAACGTTTAATGCCACTACTTCAAGCCCTATTTTCCCCGGTTAAGATCATGCGATCAAATTTATCACATAATAAATAGGTAAAAATAACATTTTTTTCTAGCATTATGACGTTATTCCTTTAACTATCTCATTTCATGATTTATTATTTTAAATTATTTAAATATCGTCTGAATTATTTTCATACATTTTATCACTGAGCTTAGATATTACGTAAGTAATTTTCTTTTATATTTGTCTTAAATAATACATTAGATACATATGTCATAATTTTAAATTTAATCATTGATTTCTTTTTGTTGCAAGATAATTCTCAGCCAAAAAACAAATCATTTTTGTACCTGCCTCATAGAGTACTTTACAATTCTGGAAAATTAAAAATTTTACTAATACTGTCATATGCCGGGTATACGCTAGTAATTCTATAATACTTTAAGAAATTTTATTAATAGTAAAAATACAGATAGTTGCTAATGGTACTGGCAATTAAATTTTTCATATATAACCTTACAAATTAAAAGAAAAATATTTATATTTAATAGAATACTAAAATATCTCTTTGTTTTTAAATGTTTTAACAAAATTGTTAACTAATTTTAAAGCACTGGACTTGAGATGTATGATACTGGTTATATTTTGACGCTACATCCTTCATATTGGTATCAAATAAAATTGTGTTAATTCGGAGATCTTAAAACAAGTGACTACCATTTATTCTCAATCTAAAATTTTGATTATTTAACTACAAAACTGAAAATATTTTTTCTCAAATTATTATCACAACCGATAAAAAGGTATTATAATCTATATATATACAAATGAATTTGTGTCTGTCTGTTCTCAATAGAATCAAAAACCATGCATCCAGTCACCGTGAAAATTTGGGAAATGTTTAGGTACATCCCTCGGAAGGTTTTTGTAAATTTTCAACCTTCGAAATCCATTCCTTCCCCCTTTTTCGAGCATTTCATGTCATTATTCCAAGCATTATTTTCCCCCGGTTAAAAGCAAACGATTAAATTTTTAGTTTATCGCATCATAACTAAGTGAAAGAAGCGATATTTCTAGCAATGTGACGTCATCCCAAGTAATTGTTTTAAACGAATTTTCCTCGGTTAAAAGCAGGAGATTAAAATTTTCTATTTATCGCATAATAAATAGGTGAAAATGATATTTTTTTTATCATTATGACGTCATTCCTTTAAATATCTCCTTTATTCATTTCTTATTTTATGTTATTTAAACATCGTCTGCGTAGTATCCATTCGATTTGACCTGGAAATTGAGATATAAAATGATTAACTTTCATTTCTATGGGACGCAAATTATAGCATTTCTATATAAGAACTAATTTTAAATTTAATTTTTGGTTCATTTTTACGTTACAATGAAATGTTTATCAACAATATTCTAACAACGAAAAGTACAAATTTCAGTGACCCTCATAGGCAAGTAAAAACCTATCATTCGTTATTCACGAAAAAAAAATCTTTGTTTAAAAGTAATATATTAAGTTCACCGTAGCGAAGCACGGGCAAACTTGCTAGTATAATATATTTGCCCGCGCAACTGTTTATGGGCGGTATGAAATGGAGGCTGCCCTTTGCTAACAACTTATTTATTAGTTCATACTGCAGCTTAAACAAGGAATAAGTTATTGCTTTAAATAATTAAGATCCGATTCGAGCGGTGTAGTATTAACGGTGTTGTTAAACTACACGCACTATACACCCAAATTCGATAATGCAATTTATTTATTCACCGCTTTTGCAATAACCTTGTACTGTAATTAATAAATAAACGAACTGTTTTTCTCTCAGAAGGAAATTTGTTAGAAAAAATACAGGGGAGAGAGAGAGAGTTGAGGTTCCATGCTATTTACTACTCCTGTAACAAATAGCGAGGTTATTACTTCCAAAGCTCTTTATTAGTGATCGAGCTTAAAACAGCAAAACAAAATACCCTTCTTCCTCCCAAGACATACAGTGGAATGATCCATTTTTAAGTGAAAGCCATTAAGAAAATTTTCGAACGGAAACAAGCAATTTGCAAAGAAACGTAAACTGCTAATTAAAGTTACGTAATTGAATGATCTTTAAATGGTTACTACTCCTATTCGATTTTAAGAGCTTTAAATATTTTTCTCCCAAGTGTTCAGAATGAAGGTGTAACGGGGAAGGAAAATAAAAACCTCTGCATTCTTTTCTGTTTTGCCTAAGAGTTAACGTCGTAACCTGGGCGAAGTGGAGAGAAAATTCTCCACATTTTTCAGTAGTTGCTATGACTTAGAATTTGGAAGCTGAAATCTTTGTCTGAAAAAAATGTTTGTAGGTTTTTGTATATTCCCTAGAATATTAAGGGGTTTCCAAACTATATCAAGAGCCAAATCAAATCTAAAACGATATCTGAAGTTTAGACGTATCACTAAAAGTAAAAGTTTTGTTTTGAACACTACGGTTCACTGTTTTGCAACACGACGGCTAGTAATGCTGGGACCTACTTCTTAAATTCGAATCAAAAACGGTCACGACGATGCATCCCATTGACAGTATTAAAACCCGCTGACTCTTGTACTGAAGAGCAGCATCCATTTCGCCATCATTTGCAAGGGGAAATCTTTCTTGAAAAATTATTTCCTTTTATATTTTATTACTTAACACGTTGACGGACACTTACGTCTATAGCCATCAAAATGAAATTCACTATGTGGAATGATAACAATAGCCTTTCAAAACGAAACGGTCGTTTTTGGACACTACGGCTATAGCGGCACAAATGTGCATTTACCGGCTTACAAGTAGAAGACTAGTGTCATGTTTTAGAAACAATTTTTTAGGTTGTATTTCGTTTTTCACACCGAAAATAATGTGTAATAATTATATAATTATATTAAATTTTTTATCATTTATTTATTTTTGTTTGACATTGCCTGTAAAACTCCCAAAAATACTTTGTTTCACACACAAAACTGCTTATTTGAGTCATTAAACCTGTTATTTACGTTTTTAAATTTTTGGTGTTACAGCCGCCATCGTCCCATTACTTAGTGTCTAGAGTCCGCTGGCGCCATGACGGTTATAGTTGCAACCTAATTAAAGGTGCTGATTTAATCAAAATGAAGTTTATTTAAGCAGAAAGAGTAAAACTATACTTCCAATATTCTAAAAATTACAGAAACATGTAGCTTTAATTTTCGAACTTTACTTTTTCCTACTGTCCGCCAATGTGTTAATTTAAACGCTTAATTTGAACTTCAGATTATATAGAATAGTAGTTTTCAAACTTTTTTTCTCCTGGCATATGTTCGAGGCACCTCGGGTAGATGTGATATCCGGTTTGAAAACCGTGGAGGGAGAGTGTTGGTCACACCTCGAGAAATATTTAGCACGCTTTGATAGTAACAACGTAAAAAATAAAAACAAATTAAATTTTAAGTTTTACGTTTCATTACTTTTTTAATAGTTCTGCAGTTCTTGATTATTACCACGACACCATTGAAATGTTCTGGTGGCACTTCAGGGTACTACAACAACCAGTTCCAGAAGCATAAAGACCGACCGATGGCCAAATGGAAGGGGGACTGCTCTTTGGTATCGGAGTTTGCAGGCTCCAATCCCTCTTATGAGAAACAGTCCTTAGCTTGTTCCTGGCTGTTTGTAGCTGTTCAAAATCGACTTTAAGCAGTAGGTCCCGGTCTCATTAATTCTTGTGAG
>CM063498.1:23494702-23502202 GCA_032207245.1 Pardosa pseudoannulata | reverse complement strand
TTTGATAGACAGGAATAATAAATTGGTGAATACGACTGGAATATTAATTTTTTGAGATGATATGGTACAAGTTCTTTTAGATCTTCATCAATCTTATATTCGGAATGAGCTCACATAAATATTTCTTTGCCAAAAAAATTAGCCAATAGTCACGCATAGCAAGATCGGGGAAATAGGTGGATGTTCTATGAATTTCATGTATTCTTGTTCAAGAAATCCAACTGCAAATCTTGTATGAGAAGATACATTGTCATGGTGAAGCATGAATTATCTTGCTTAAGCCTCTTGAAGCTATTCTAGAAGACAGTGGTGTACCAGTTATCTGTAATTGTCCTCTGTCTCTCCAGGTGAATAGCTTTGGCCATATCTGTACTTCTGAAGAATCTGTTATTCTCTTCTTTTTTTTTTCATTGTTTGCTCGTTGCTTTTTCACCATTGTTGGTTTAGGGTCATCTTCAAGAACCCATACTTTATTTTCTTGAAGTGTTTCGGCGTCAAAAAACATTACTACTGTAACGTTACAGGATCCTCTGGTAGCGTGTGGGTGTCAAAGTGGTTATGACACGACGTACAGCTTAGAAACATTAACAACTTTTGCTCTTGATTAAAATGGAATATGTACAAATTTTCCAAATGGAAATCACAGAGCTCAGCCGGGCTGGTGCGCATCTAAAAGTCCCAGGTTCAAGCCGAACCTAAAAAACAATCTGCGGACAGGTGCCGACCGATACCGTTGTACAGGGGTACAAGTGGGCCTTCTCGAGTCCCACAAAAAGCTGGAGAAAACGCTCTACCAAAAAACACCAAGCTCCACCAATCGAATCTCTGTCCGTTCTCGTTTTTCTGGGAACTCTTCGGCGAAAAACTCGAGCAGCCTGACGTCACCTTTTGCCTCTTCCCATTGGTTTTACTTCCCTCGTCGTCGTCTTGGTAGCCTCTGATTGGCGCCTCACTGTCTGACATTTCGTTGTCCCGTTCGTCCTTCCGATTCACCTAGACATCTCAAGGCGTGGTCGAAGCGACAACCCTTTGTAATGTAGTGTCAAAAACCCAGACAGAGTGTAGCTCTCCCCTGGGCTTTAACAAAACCCCTTTGTGAAACCAATAGGGTGTAGCGACGTCACACTACATTTCATGACCAGTTATCATCTCAGAAATACGATGATTTCCACAATCAGTAAAATACTTCAAGGTTTTTTGCAGATTCTATGACGCTCTGCTTTTTGGTGTTCTGTTAAATTACTGGGGACTCAACGAAAATTAATTTTTTAATACGCAGTTCTCAATTAATTATTTTATATATGATTGAGGATCCAACTTTAAGTTCCTTCTGTATCATTTGGTAGGAGTTGTTAGGTTATACTTGTATTTTATCTTTATGTCAATGCCTCGTTATTTACTCTGCCTCGATATGAAGTAGATTATCCCAACTCAACTGGAGCGCCACACCTTGCATGGTACTGTGCATGACTTGTTACTCTGTAGTGTAGTTGTATTTGGAATGTTTGTAATGTGTTGTGTGTAATTGTCAATGATCGTTTCATTAAACGTTGTCTATGATTCTACTGTGCATTTCTTGTGTCATATCACTCTGGTTCTAAGCCCAATAGGAGTAGTAGTTAGAGGTTATCTTCTATGAAAATTTTTCGTGTGGCCAACACGTTTTCTGGGATTACAGCTGATAAGATTACTCTGCAAAGAAAGAAACGAAATTTTATGAACTATCTGAATACAGTAGCACGAGATGGAGCTTCGTTCAAAAATCATAACTTATTAAGATTTAACTCTGTTTCAAAAATCCTAAAAATTATAACGTGATAATGCTCATAATGCTCTCCCTTTTCCATTCCTTCAAAATTTATTTTACGACAGCTAAATTGCAATTATTGAAATAAATTACTCTCTGTAGCCAAAAATAAGGGTACTTACAATTTTAAGTAATAGTTTTTAGGTGCTTCTCGTCAGCCACTCTCTTGAAAATTTTAGAGTAACCTAGTACATAGTGTCAAATCGTCAAGCTTATATAAGTCAATCTTTATTTATTAAGGAAACAATGGATTTCCAAAATTTATTTATTTTTGTTTTGACCAATATATTTCAAACTTTAATATGTTATGGATAATATATTTAAGTGAAAATGTTTACAATTTCAAAGTAAAACATTAATAATGTTAAATATTATTATTTAATAAGTTTTTTAAAGAGTATTAATATAATTTTATCCCTTTACAGATAAAATGATTCTTTTTATTCATAGGATACATCAGAATGGATAATTATTATTTTTTACGACATCTAAATTGAAATTATTGACACAAATTACTCTCTATAATAAAAAAAGAGTTCATATTTACATTTTTAATTAATACTTTTTGGGGAGTTCTCGTCTGCCATTTTCTGGAAAATTTCAGAGTAACCTACACATAATGTCAAATCGTCAATCTTATATAAGTCAATTAATCTTTATTTATTAAAGAAACAATGGACTTCAAAAATGTATTTATTTTGGTTTTGACCAATATATTTCAAACTTTAAAATGTTATTAATAATATATTTAAGTGATGTTTACAATTTCAAAGTAAAATACTAATAATTTTAAATATTATTATTTAATAAGTTTTTCAAAGAGTATTATTATAATTTTATCCCTTTACAGATAAAATGATTCTTTTTATTCATAGGATACATCAGAATGGATAATTATTATTTTTTCCAAAAGAGCATTATTACAATCGCGTCCTTTGACAGATAAGATGATTCTTTTTATTCATAGGATACATCAAAATGGATAATTATTATTTTTTCCGAAAGAGCATTATTAAAATCGCGTCCTTTGACAGATAAGATGATTATTTTTATTCATAGGATACATCAGAATGGATAATTATTATTTTTTCCAAAGGAGCATTATTACAATCGCATTCTTTTACATATAAGATGATTCTTTTTATTCATCGCATACAACAGAATGGGCCTTATAATGAAATAAACATTCAGTGGAAATTTAGTTATAAATAATAATAATAGTTAAAACATCAATTCTTACTTTTACAAAATGTGTATAACAATTCTTATAATTTTTAAAATAGATACTCTGATTTTAGCTAATTTTTTTTTTTTACTCTTTTAAATAAATTGTCGATAAATTTCGAAATTTGAAGCGTTTCAATTGCTTTTAAAATTCGAAAATTATTGTTTTATAAACTTTTTAATGTAGTGATGAGTAATAACTGAATATTTTATAGTATTATTATTACTACTAATAATAATGAGGTCATGAATTTTAAAACCCATTCTTTGATTCTTATTTTTAGTTATATTTCACAATTAAATGAAAAAGTAAAATGAAATTTTCAGAAAATTTAACTTAAATGAAATTTAGTCACATCTATAAGAAGATTTAAAAATTTCACTGCGTTTTCCATTAGCAAATATATACACACATGCATACATACTTGATTCACAATGGAAAAACAAGGTAAGAAAAGAAAGAAGTTTCTAGTTTTATGTTACAAAGTTTTAGAAAAATAATTCTACCTAGAACTTCCAAAAAATTGGAGAGACTTTTTGAAAACTCGACTAAATTTCTATTTTGTTTTCAAAATAAGTTTAAACCAAATTAAAATTAGGTTTCTAACCTGATTTCAAAATAAGTTTTTAAACTAATTTAAAAGCAATGAAAAAACTACGGCAACGAACTCGAACAATTAATTGACTAAATTCGAATGCTTTTTAAAATCGGTAACTCGTTACTTTACCTAAACTCCGAACGAGCTAATATTCCTATTTAGTAGACAACAGTTTCTGCGTAAAAAAGATTCGAAGAAAGAATCCGAACTATTCCCTTTAAAAATCCTTATGTTATAAATAATTTACTATGCCGTGCAGTGTTGTTATGTTCCGGTCGTTTGTTAAGAATTTTCGAAGATTTTTGTGTTACATTTTCTAACTATTAAAAGCGCGTAGAGAATTAAAAAGAAAACAAAAAATAAGGTGTTGTGGAATTTAACTGATTTTCGTCGGAGAAACAATTTGGGAAGCTTTTTATTTATTAGGAGGAAATAACATTCCACATTTGGCCATTAACATATTTTTATGCAAGGAGAACTTATAGTTGTATTTAAGTAGAGAACAGCATTTAAAAGATAAGTGTTCGAAAGTAGAGTTACGACTTTCTTCCTTTCTAGTAACAGATGGATATAATGATATTTTAGACCAAATAACCGATTTTAACTACAATTGTGTTGTGTAATAATTTTTTTTGAGGGGAGGGAGATTCTATACGTAAGACAAAATTCTGTAATTGGTAATTTCCACTCTGTTTCTGTATCTCTCTAGTGCGATGAATATTCGTAGCCGTGCGGAATCGGCTTTAAACAGTAGGTCCCGGTCTTATAAGCCCTCGTGTTGCAAAACAGTAGATCGGAGCGTTTCAAACCAAACCATTCTATTTCTAAAGAATAATAAGCCTGTTATCGAGCGCAAAATCATGATTTTTGTAGATTCTGCCTTCCTTGTGCAACATCTTATATAAAAATTTTTAAACTTGTGCTAATATCATTGGCGTCCACCATAGACCCGTTGACTTGCGTGAAATAACTGCACAAATGCAGGGTAAATCCGTGAATCTTACTTCCCTTTCAAGACTTATCCCTAGTTAGGGAAAAATTGAGATGTAGGAAAATTCCAGATTTCTACCAGGGTAATTGCAGAGTTTTTAAAACTGATTTCCCATAAACCTTTGCGTTTGCTGATTTAACAAGATTTAATTTAGGATTAGATTTTAAAAAGCCCGACTCCACTGCTGCAAAAAGTACAGCAATAAAAAATTCCATTGAACAAATTTTCACAAATCAAATTGTAACTGAAAATGATAGGGTAATGTATCGAATTCTTTTATTACCATCCTGACTCTTCTGTTTCTAAATTTTTCATCATAATTTAATGAATTTTCCCATGATTCATTAAAAATAGTAAAAATGCCATTGAAAAATTTTCACAAGGGCAATTAGACCTGAAAATGACTGGGTAACGTATCGAATTAATTCTTTCGTTATTCTCCTTACTCTTCTGCTTCTAAATTTTTCATCATAATTTAATGAATTTTTCACGTGATTCAGTAAAAATAGTAAAAATGACATTGGAAAATTTTTACAAGTGCAATTGTAACTAAAAATGGCAGGGTAACTTATCGATTAATTTTTCATTATCCTCCTTACGCTTCTACTTATAATTTTTCATCATAATTTAATTAATTTTTCACGTAATTCATTGAAAATAGTAAAAATGCCACTGAAAAATTTTCACAAGTGCAATTGGAACTTAAAAATGACAGAGTAACGTATTGGATAAATTCTTTCATTACCCTCCTTACTCTTCTGCTTCTAAATTTTTCATCATAATTTAATGAATTTTTCACGTGATTTAGTAAAAACAGTAAAAATGCCATTTGAAAATTTTCACAAGTGCAACTGTAACTGAAAATGACAGGGTAACTGTAAAAATAATGTTACGTTGGCCTAGTGTATGAGAAAGAAGAAATTAATACTCATTAATAAACACATGGACAAATATGTCTTGATTAAATAATTTTATACAATTAAATGCCTAATGAATACAACTGGAATACAATCATTTGTAGATATTAAAGACTTCTCTCGACTCGGTGTTGGTCCCCCCCCCAAAAAAAAAGAAATGCGTCTCTATTACTTTTTCTCGTGTCGCTCCAAAAATATCCCGGCAAGCAGCTGATACCAGCAGCGTTCACCCTCTTCTCTCCTCTGGTAACAACCTTGTCCTCTAAAAAAATCAGACTGCCCCACGGAAAAAAACAGGGGTTAATTCAAGAAAGGAGGGGTCAGAATCCCGCCAAACCAATGGGCCCTTTTATTGGCTGGGAGAAGTCTGAAGTTTGTTCTAGTTCAAACCGGTCCTGTTCTGTATGTCTTTCACGATAGCTCACGGGATGAGGTAAAAAAAAAAAGCTGAACCAATGTAACGTTTTGTTACAGTAACGTATCTTCTTCATATTACGTAATTCTTTCATTGTCATCCTTACTCTTCTGCCTCTAAATTTTTCTTCATAACTTAATGAAATTTTTCATGAAATTATGATGATAGTAACATAAACGGAGATTTCGCGTTTTGTATCAAGTCAGCAAGAGCACAATTCATGGAACAATGGGATTGCACTTACGTAGGATCACGTGATTTTTGCCGACAATTCTGGCAAAAAAAAGAAGGGTTGAAATCATTGCTGTTAAGAAAGACTCCTAGTTCCCGAACGACTCCCACAACTGACGACAGATGCCCTCTACATTTTGTTTGCATTGTAGAGAGAGACTGAATCATCAAGAGAGAACTGAGAACAGAAGGAAATCGACTCCTGACGTACTTGTTTGAGATCCTTTGGCAATTTCACTGTTTAGGAAACCTTGTTTATTTTTATTCTTTGTGTGCTTCTTTAGTGTGTATTGGTAAAATAAATGTTCGTCCTTGTAAATATTGAAATCAGTTTCGATGCGAACTTACATCAGAAAACCAAGACCCTCCCATCCAAATGACAATTGCTCATGTAAACGAGCTTTTCTGGTCAAGTAAAATTCTTTTACCCGGTAAAATTAAGGTAACTTTACTGACACATGTGTGCTCTTTTAACCTTTCTCAATGGATAATCCCAAATGTGGTAGACGCAACCAAACTCGGAGTAGTCGACCGAGGAAAAACTTTTGCATCAAAACAGTCGACCGTCGAAACAAAACATTGGATAATTACTCCATCTTGACGATTATAAAAAACATTAATACCTTTCAAGCCATAAATACCATAAGTACCTTTTCAAGCATTTTATACGTTTTACATCAGCTTATATTAGTCAATACAGACAGGATGTTCACAGAAAAAGATAATTCTTAGCTTTTACCGCTTTTATACCAGCAAACGCTCTAATGCAATTAAAGACTAATAACACAACTACTTAAATGCTATTATCAGGGCTTTGAGCCCAATACTCCTTTTTTCTTATTTCTCTAAACAATTTGAAATAATATTTTAAAATATATACCAACTAAACAAAATACACTGAAGTAAATAAATAATTTTAGCCTGTCTTATTTACTTAAAAAATACATTTATAGCAAATGCATTCTTCACCTGCCTCTTTTTTAAAAAGTTTGAAAAAAATATTTTAGAATATATGTCTACTAAACAAAAGACACTGGAGTAAATAAAGAATTTTCACCTGCCCCATTTAAAGGTAATATATTCTTTCACTTGTGTTTTATTTAAGTGTTTAAAAAACAGTTTGAAATAAGGTTTTAGAATGTATACCAACTAAAAAAAATACATGGGAGTAAGTAAATTTTTCCTGCTATATTTATTAAAAAAAAAACATTAATAGTAAATACATTTTTTACCTGCCTTTTTTTTAAATATTTCTAAAAACAATTTGAAATAATATTTTAGAATGTATATCCACTACACAAAATAAAATTGAAGTA
>CM063498.1:23462202-23484702 GCA_032207245.1 Pardosa pseudoannulata | reverse complement strand
TTAAAGTAAACAATAAGAGTGATAATGTAAGTTTAAAAAACAAAATGCAATATAATGTCGACAAATTTTCACATTTCTGTCCAATTTTTCAAATTGGAGAGAATTTTCTTTTTCTATTTTAATAATTTTGAAAAATAGAGTCAAATATGATCGTCTGTTTTATGAAACAGACGATTTCTACTACATGTACGTTTTATTATGATACTCAGATTTTAAAGTGGATTTAAGCTATCGTTAAAGCAAATCATTTCAATAAAAAAAAACGAAAATAAAAGAAAAAGAAGAGAACACATTTTAAATATAAACTCGCATTTTTAGAAGGGTTAAATTAACTGTGAAAAATAGAAACGTGCTGATATGAGAACTCAAAAAAGAAAATCTAATTCAGAAATATAAGATAAATTTACTCAGTACTTTTATTGTAGGGCACTAAATTTTAATCTCGCTCGAGAATATAAAAATAATTACCTTTCGAAAAGTTCGAGATGAAAAAAAAATTATCTTAATTTAAACTAGATTATGAGGCTGTAATTATCTGCATTCATTTGAAGTGTAAAATATGCAATTAAATGGCAGAATGGCTTGTTACGATGGTTCATATATTTTGAAAAATTGAAGGGTCCTTTTTAATAATAATTATGATAGTAATTAAAATAACGGATTAAGTTCAATTTTCAGCTGTTAGTTTTCAGTCACCCATTAATGGCCTGGAATAATTACCAACTTTCTATCTTCACAAGTACTAATTTTTAGCGAAAAACTTTATAACTCTTATTATTTAAATGTAACTATATTATTACTTTGGTTGCGGTCTTATGCCACACACAGCTTTGTTTTAATTAATAATGCCTTAGCACAAACATAAGGTGCAGTAATTAAAATAACAATATGGAAATATCTGTAATAAGCAAAAGTAAATGTCTTTTTATACTAAAGAGTAGCATATGTTTCGAAATGCTTTTAAGAATGTATGACAAAAATTTTTTCGGAATTATTTCTTCCTAACTATTATAATTATTAACATTATTCATACAATACAAGTAACTATTATAACTATTAACCTGTAATTCTTTCCCATGAGGTTTATGATTACGCAAAACAGTATACTTAATAAAGACCTAAGAATTATGTTCTTTTTTTAGAACCTTCATTTAATTTCCCCCTCTTAATTGTGTATAAATTATATACAGAGAAGTGTTGTGACTGTTAAATCAGGGATGTAATTACAGTACAGTTTCTATAATTCGAATCTTGATTCTTCGGATTTCCCATAAATACGAGTTAAATCCAACTTATTAAAATAATAATAAATAAATTTCCGAAAAATGACCCACACAAGAAGAAATTACTACATCTGTTTTTTTATTGCTGTTTGATCGGTCTCATGTTCACTGCACACACCGAAGCTATCAGCAGATATTTTTCCTCATGAATAAAACGGGTTTTGTATTTATCCCAGGTGTTATAAGGGGAGCGTGGTGTCGTGCTGTTTCAACTTAGAAAGTGTTCAACCAGATTTCACTCACTCACTTTTTCCTCTACTCCAAACGTATATTCCCACATTCTAAAAATAGTTTAATTGTATAGCTTGTATTTTGATTAGTTTAGTACTAGCACAAGTAATTTAACCATTAAATGTTTATGTTACCTTTTGGCAACATAAACAATTTAGTGTTCTATTAGAATAATATTGAAGCTCTAATAATCAATGTTACCAATAAAATA
Source organism: Pardosa pseudoannulata (assembly GCA_032207245.1). NCBI lineage: Eukaryota > Metazoa > Arthropoda > Arachnida > Araneae > Lycosidae > Pardosa > Pardosa pseudoannulata. The sequence continues at coordinate 23,482,977 of CM063498.1, read as the reverse complement.
CATACTGAACGAATAATTAAACAATTTTCAATATGTAGGCGCAATATGTGTGCATATTTTAATATGTACTCAGGTGTAGCAAAATACATACATGCATATATATATGTGTGTGTATATATATATATATATATATATATATATATATATATATATATATATATATATATATATATATATATATAATGAACTGTTCAACCTGAGAAGATCATAAAAACTTAAGGTAGTTAACACTTCGGTCAATTAGTATGCAATTTCTTTCCTTTTTTTCCCATTTTTTGATAAATGTGTCTGTTTTTAAGAAGATTTTTCAGTCTTAAGAACTGATGCTCCAAAAATTCAATAAAAAAGGTAATTAACTCATTTGAAACCTTCTAATTACCTTCCATATTGATCATTTTTACCTAGAAAAAATAGCGGGATAACATATTTTCCTTTAAAAAAGCATTAGAGCGACTGCCCTAATGCTTTTTTTTTAACGGAAAATATACTATTTTAGAAAAATGTCTTTTTAATTTTTGTACTTTGGGAAAAACTTTTACTTTTTATTATGTATCAATATTTTATTTTTGGTTTTCAATTCCTTTGGGAAATTTATTGCTCTATTTATTATGCATTATCATTGTTTTATTGCTTATACATCTTTTGATGAATTCTTTGTATTAATCAGTATATACATCCAATGTTCTCTAATCCAGTATACAAGTCTTGACTTTTTACTTTTTATTATGTATCAATGTTTTATTTTGGGTTTTCAATTCCTTTGGGAAATTTATTGCTCTATTTATTATGCATTATCATTGTTTTATTGCTTATACATCTTTTGATGAATTCTTTGTATTAATCAGTATATACATCCAATGTTCTCTAATCCAGTATACAAGTCTTGACTTTTTACTTTTTATTATGTATCAATGTTTTATTTTGGGTTTTCAATTCCTTTGGGAAATTTATTGCTCTATTTATTATGGATTATCATTGTTTTATTGCTTATACATCTTTTGATGAATTCTTTGTATTAATCACTATATACATCCAATGTTCTCTAATCCAGTATACAAATCTTGACTTTTTACTTTTTATTATGTATCAATATTTTATTTTTGGTTTTCAATTCCTTTGGGAAATTTATTGCTCTATTTATTATGCATTATTATTGTTTTATTGCTTATACATCTTTTGATGAATTCTTTGTATTAATCAGTATATACATCCAATGTTCTCTAATCCAGTATACTAGTCTTGACCTTTTGCAACTATGTCTCAGATCTGCAGGATGCCCCCAAAATTGATGTCATATCCACTAAAGTGCTTTAAGAGATAGTTTTGCTGATTGTTGCTATTCTGAAACATTGTGATCAGCACAATTTGTTCTTAGAATCTACATCAACTGGTGATACTAAATTTACTCCTCTCATTCGGTTTTCATTAACTGCTTGTTCAGATGAGCATGGTTATTGCTGAAATAAACTTTACTTGTTAAATTAAAAAAAAAGCTTTTATCCATTCTCAATTGTAATGTTTTTTTGCTCATTTTTTGTCAGTTTTATTGTTTGTTTTTCACAAACGTTTAAGAACCGGGATTTCAATGTTATTATTGCTGTTGTCTTGTTCCTAATGTCCCTTGGACTAGTCAATCAGGTGAGATTACAAAAATGTCTCACGAATTAATGCAAAGGATACGTCTTTCATTTGACGAGCACCACTAGAGTGTGTCTTTGCTCAGTGGGCAATAGTAATTTAGAAACAGGAACCAAGCAGACTTAGCCTGCTCCCCCAGAGGTGTCTTTCAGAACTTTCACATTGTAATCACGAAACAAAATTTACGAGCCCTAGTCGCCATTAACGAACGCGGAGAAGAGAGAGAATAGAAAAAAACATAATATTTTAACGGGACATCCATTCACGTCAAAGACTCGTATGGGACTGAGTACTTTTGATAAAGTTTGAGATTCTGCCAGGCGCAGGATAGCCAATCAGAAATGAGAATGTCCACCAATAGGGAAAATGTCATGCTAACCATGAGGAGAGGTGTGAACAATCGATGTAATGGACATCTTACAGAAGTTTTAAAGTTTTTCTAACATTTTGTTGATGTTATCTTATGCCACTTGGTCAAACCAAGCACGATGAGCCATATGCTACTCGTATTAAGCAAAGGGGCGAGCCTTTTTTTTCATAAGTACACTCAAGGGTAAAAGTACGACTTCTTGCTAAAGTGGGTCCTCGTAATTTAGAAGAAGGAACCAATTAGAAGAACCATAGGGTTTACTTGCCACCCCTAGAGGAATTGATTGAGAAATGGGAGAACATTGTGACCAAGAACATATTTTACGTACCCCAGTCACCTTTAACGAACGGGGTGGTTCTTAGACCTGTTCGAAATCCGAACCCTCCAGTTACGAGATTGTTCCCTTTGCCGACTGAGGTAAAGCGGCTCTGACATTATTGTAAATCAGAATAAACGTTATATGTGTTATTTCCCACCCCTAACCCACGAGATTTTAAATGGGGTCTTTACTTTGAATGTTCTAATTTAGCATATGTTTTGTAAATACACCGTGTTTATTAAAAACGAATAGAATTTCTCCACATCCTTTAGGTTTGGCAGTTACAAAACTCATAGGTTGGCCGGTGGCGTGAGTGTTTTGTTTAGTTTTGTTAAGATTGAAATATTAAGTCCAAAAGTAGATTTTTTAGAGAAACTGTTTCAAATTTTTTATGTGAATATCATTTTTGTGCAAAATATTTTACAATATTTATAAAGACATAACATTTTGTGAGTATAAAATACAAATGTTTGTTGGTAATTTTTTTAATTTAAACTTTTTTTAACGTTTGACGAAATATTTTTTATGTCAGCGTTGTTGAGATGCAAAGGCCTAGCTGTGCTCAAACGTCAATCAAAAATAATCTACAGTAAAGCACCGTGGATTCACGCTTTGGTTTCTCCACCCAGATTTTGGGTAAAGTTAGAAATCTGAGCAGTGTCAATAGTAGATTGCTTCTCTGAATGGTAAATAGTAGATTGCTTAATAATTAGTTCGACTCATTCTAGCATGTCTGATACTTAATTTATCATTTGTCAGTTTTGGGTAAAGATAGAAATCTGAACGGTGTCAATAGTAGATTGCTTCGCTGAATGGTAGATAGTGGATTTCTAAGTGATTAGTTCGACGCATTCTAGTCTGTTAGGTTCTTAATTTATCATACGTCAGATTTGGGTAAAGATAGAAATTTAAACGGTGTCAATAGTAGATTACTTAGCTGAATGGTAGACAGTAGATTGCTTAATGATTAGTTCGATGCATTCCAGCATGTCTGATTCTTAATTTATTATACATCAGATTTTAAGTAAAGTTAGAAATCTGAACGGTGTCAATAGTAGATTGCTTCGCTGTATGGTAGATAGGTAGATTCCTTAATGATTAATTCGACGCATTCTAGCATGTCTGATTATTAATTTATCATACGCAAGTGCCTTTACATACGGAATAAGCCAAGGACAATACTGTAGATTTAATAATCATCTTGTTAGGAAAATGTATGCTGGGATCTCCTTGAGCAAATTTTAATTACAAGAAAAATTAAATCAAAATTTATTAATTAAACATACTTCCGAATAGATAAGAAGATCCATGTCCAACCCAAAATCAACAGAATCGTCCCATATTACACCAAACGGGTATTCAGCATACATGCCAACATTTAACCATCTCTTCCAGGCTTAGCCATCTCTGAAATAACGCAGTTTCAAAATTTAACATGCTACCCACAAATTAAACACTTATGAAATTGACATACATAATAAATAAAACCAAAACCCCCAAAAAATCATTGACAATTAAGCTTTACATTACGTTTCTCTATCATCAATGATTCTAGAGTAGGTTTACTCAAATTTGACTTATATTTAGTTTGAGTTTTCTGCACAGTACTGGAAACTCTTCCACAGTCAGCATCACTGAGTAGAAAGAGTAATGTATTCAGTATTATTTTTGGCAAGGCTTTGTATTTCATTGATGAATAGTGATCTTTTTGTTGTTCAAAATGTTTGTTATTTTCCGGAGTAACTCTTGAGAATCCGGTGTAGTTGATATGTCTGAATCAACAGTGCTTAAACTTTTTTAGTAATGTAAATTATGACTAGTTCAAAAGAAAATAAAATGCAGATTTTAAACTAAAATTAACCATTCTATCCTAAACCTTAACATATTCAACATCAGTAATTGCTTAATTACGTGTAACTACACATAATTTATATTTCCTGTTTATTGTATCTCAAGAACACAGTAATGGGTGGCGGAGTAATATCTTCTTTTTGCAGTCATCTTCTACAAGTCAGCATAAAGAAAATGTAATCAGCAGTCTACGTGCAGGAAATAGAATTTTTTTTGTATATAAACTTCCTCTGTAACCCCTTTCTGTTTCACAAAAAGCTTTTTACCTCACAGTGATTTCTGTTTTTAGCGGTTTCTTATTTTTGTACTATGTCATAGGAATCTTGGGGAAGGTAAAGGTGAACTGTTTGAAGCTAACAATTAAGAATTCGCATGAATACGAAGCACCATTTAACATATCATTTGCATACCATTTAACATATCATCACGCATGTTCCGTGGTATATGTGAGTATACATAGTATCTTAAATAAAAGTTATTACTGGCTGAAAATAACAAAAAAAGTTTACATTAAATTTACCACACGCATTCTTATTCGATTCAGCTTCAATTTTAAACATAATAGAATGTCACAGAAGAGATATTTCGGAGTAAGAGATTTATTTGCTATTCTATCTAAACACAGTACTGTGAAATGAAATTTTCATGATAGTAATAGCTGTTAATTCTATTTTACAATACTTATTTTACATGAAATACCAAAGAAATCCTTTTAACAAGAAGTTTTTCATTTTTTAGAAATGGAATTCTATGATGTTAAAAATGGCAACTGATCACTAACGGGACTTGCTGTTGTACTCCAAGTTGTTTAAACTTCATATTTATTTTATCCTGTGCAGCCCATAACTTGTATATAAGATATGCATAGATATGTAATCGGCAGAAATGACCCAAGCTTTAAAGGGCCATGCAAAGCACTCTTACTGTTACGAGCTTCACAGCTGGGTTCAGGGATTTAGTGGACTTTAAGCAAGACAGCACGAAGACAATTATTTATTAACAGTCAGTTGTGAAATACAATGGCATCATGATTACGGTACTGCACACTCGTACCAAGCTTACAAAATCATCGCTAAACAACTCGAGCAGAATGCCGTGGGCTCACGTACCTCTTTCCGCATAAAACAAAATGGATGCACCTGTAAAACACAGCACACCGTGGGCACTCTGTACACTGAGAAATCTACTTAACAACTCTCCTCCGTTTAGGATCTTCAGGATCTTCAGGATGGAAGGTCAACTGGATTTCCTGGGCCGAGCCCTCTAATCCAGAGATTTCTAATAGTGAGCACAAAAATGAAGCGAGCAGAAAAATAAACAACTAAAAGGGGGAAAGAAACACATAAAAATGAAAAGAAAGATTAAGGATAGAAGACAAAAAATAAATAAATAAATAAAATAAAATAATAATTAATTGGCCTGGGACATCCAAAAAAAATTACGTGATAAATGAAATAAAACATAAGAAATGTAAAAAAAAAACATTAAAGTTACAACAGAAATAAATAACCATGCAACAGATGTAAAAAATCTAGCAAGAAATCAAGTTAGGGACCAGTGGAGGGGGCCTGGGTAAGGCCCGAGAAGAACGCAAATAAGCGTTCCTCAGAGGTCTTAGCCCTGGCCATATTACATTTGATGTTTTTTAATTGAGTTAAGATTTCGTTAAAATCTTGAACTCCCAACATACTTTTGATTTCGTTTAATACGTTAAGAATATCGCTGAGTTGGTTTGATGAATTAGTAAAAGAGTTAATATTATCAGAATTAAAATTTTGAATATTAGCTATAGGGGTGGGCTGAGATGGGACAGTAACTGGTGCTGAGGTCACATTTGTCAAGAGCGCCTGAGCGAAAGACTTCGATAGAGGTTTGGGAACTGTATATACAGATGAAGGGATGACAGTTTTTACCTTAGGGTATCTAGGGCAGCCCTGGTAGCTAGCGGGGTGAGAACCACCGCAGTTACAACATTTAGGGGAATCAATAACTCCGTTTGGGGCTCAGGCTGCCTTATATAGGTCCGAAGATACTGCTCGAACATTCCAGATTAGACCAGAAACTGGAACCAGAATTTCTTCTTAAAATATCCTCCAAATAACAAAGTAACTTTCACGAAATTTTTCCAGCTCGCCTCCACCTTCATCGCTCTCGTCGGGTGTACGGTTCTGTCCCCGGCGAAGACAAAAATTCTAAAACTTATTCAAAACTGATAAAAAAAATTTTTACGTTTATTTATCATTATTTAGGCCCTTTTCGGATTTTTAGTGCAATTCATTTATTTTTATTTTTTCAAAATTTTTAACTTTATCGTTTCTGATCATTATTATTCAATAAACAAAAATTTATAAAACCAAATCTAAATTAATAAAAAATATTTTTATGTTTAAAAATTATTATTTAGGCCCTTTTTGGATTTTTAATGCAACTTATTTATTTTTAAAACACAATTTTATTTTTTTCGATCTTGTTCACTATTATTCTACTTTTTCGGCTTTTTTCGTACGGATGTCACTGGCCACAAGAATATTTTATGTTTTTCTATCCCTAAACTCTTTACTCTCTAGTTTGGTGTTATAAACTCACGAATCCACCCTTCTATCTCTTTGCTCTTTTATGTGTTTATTTTTCGCTCGTTGTCATTTTTGTGCTTACTGACAGAAGCCTCTGGATTGAAGGGCTCGGCCCATATGGTCCAGTTGCATCACCACCTTTGCCTTTGAAATTTTTCCAGTGATCTTTTTTTTTTCTATTCCTCAAAATATTTCTGTACATTTCACACATGCCCTTTAACACATTTTAACACCATTTTTATTCAACATGATAGTGTCATTTTAATTAATTAATATCAATATAAAATTTTTACTTCAAAATGCAGTATATTCCCAGATAATGTTTACTTTATTTTTTGTTTTCTTCGTAGGTTTATTTTAAAAGAGTAAAATAAACAAATATATATTCATTTATACAAATCGCAGGATTAATTAATTCTCAATATTATTTAGTGTTTATGGATTTAAATTCTATTTTAGTTCCTTAAAAAGATAATTTGTCCCTAAAATAGACTTTTTTATGTAGTTTGCCATGTTATAAAAAAGAAGTCTGGCAGTTTATTTATTTATTTATTTACTTTTTTGAAGAAATCCAAATTTTTGGGGAGTATTTTTTTATTTATATGTTTTATAATCAATTAAGTAATATTTTTACGCCTTATATAATAGACTTTTAATAAATTTTACTATAATAAACTTTTTTAGGTACTTAGCGATTTGGTAAAATAGAGATCTCTCAGTATTTATAAGTACATTCTTTTCATTTTTACTCTCCTTCCTCTTTTATTTTTATTTATTTATTTATTCTTTTTTGAAGAAATTAAAATTTTTGGGGAGTAGATGTTTATGTTTTATATTCAATTAATTAATATTTATATGTCATATAAACTTTTAATAAACTTTATTTTCATAAACTTTTTTAGGTAGTTAGCGATTAGGTAAAATAAAGGTGTGACAGTATTTATAAGTACATTCTTTTCTTTCCTTTCTCTTTTATTTATTTATTTATTTATTTTTGTAGAAATCCAATTTTTGGGGAGTAGATTTTTATTTATATGTTTTATATTCAATTAATTCATATTTACATGTCTTATATGATATATTCTAACATTCAAAGAACTAAATTTCGATTCGGAGTTGCTTCGATATGTAAAGTCAATACCGTTCTCTCCAGAGACTATCACTATCTCCATACTTCGATTTAAACCGCAAAACGATGATAATCGAATGCTTAGGATGTTCGTCCCCTCTAAGAGTAAATCTTCAGCATGTAATGAAAACAACATACCTCATTCACCATCGAGGATGAAGCAAACTTCCACCATACCGTCCCCCCTTTTGAGGAACAAAAAGGACTGAATGAACAGGATGCTTTCCTCGTTGTGCGAGGCAAAGAAGGTTCCTTTTGTGTTCGGAGCAGCCCGTCATCCTTTTCAAAAGTGAGGGTGGAGAACGGCAGTCTCTATGCTTTTGGGCAAAACTCTTCCAGTCTTTTGCAGAGGCCGGACAATTATATTTATGCAAAACCATTGACTTTCTCTTCCCCTTTTCGCTGCAGCGGTTAACTCTCTTTTTCTTCTTTTTGTTTGTTTGCTTGTTGAATTCGAGAAAACAGTCCTTCCTCTTCTTTTGATCCTGGAACCTTTTCTGCTTCTTATTTCTTTACGCTACTCGTTGCGAAGACAAATTATGAGTGATATATGGAGATGCGTTATATAGATACGAGAGTTGGTCTTTATCATCTTCATTTTATGTTGAATGAATGGTGTATTTATAGCTACAGTGGATTCCGAACTTTGACCATCTCTATCACTTATTTTACAAAAATCAAGGAAAAGAAAATTGGCAATTGTTATGTTTAAAATGGCACTCTATATTATGTAATGGTCAGTATTCAACTCTTGAACAATTTCGACTGAATGTCTTCCTGTAAGAGCCTAGTTTAGAACCTAGTTGCGAACCAAGAAAAAGGAAAAAAAATCAGCTCTCTCTACAATAGAAATTACTATACTTCTTACAGGATACGTATTTTAGTTAAAGAAATACATAAACATAAAATATATATTTATTATATTCATTTAAAAAACTTAACATTGATTATTCATTCTTATCACCAGGGATTACCTGAACAAAACGTTCAGTTTTAACTATGAATTATCCCTGTCCTCTTGTATTTGTATCAGTTTACACAGTTTGTACACATTGTCTACCATCCTGTTTATTCGCCTGAGGATTCAGGATAATTCCTCGTGTATTTTTCTAGATATTCAACAAAATGTCTAAAATCTCAAATGACCGGTCATCATCGGCAATATAGCATATATATGTGTGTGTGTGTGTAAGGAAAATTCTCAGGGGTTTTCAAAACTTAAATCAAGGGTAAAAATTCCCGCGTCATTTTCCATTTCCCTTTTTAACCCCTAACCTAAATTGACCACTGGGGCTACAGGTTACGCCCTCAGAGAAGGGGCCTGGCCAATTATAAATCTACATGGCCCTAGCGGACAATTTAGGAAATTTCCAAATAAAAAGGAGATACACGCTGTCGGAGACAGATTTTTCTAGAGATATTTCCCCACAGATGTTGATCCAGGTGTTGCTTCTCTTGTACATAGAACTTCATGCTAGCTGACCATTCAGTTTGTCCCTATGATGAAGTGGGAACCCGTCCTTCAAAGTTATCTTAATAAAGGTCTTTAGCTGAAACGGTATCATTTTTATGGCCATGACTGCAACCCCATATCGAGAAGTTAGTCTCATTACAGATATATGTACAGATATATGTATATATATATATATATATATATATATATATATATATATATATATATATATATATATATATATATATATGGTGTGTGTGTGTGCTCTGAAAACGTAAAATTAATAATTTAAGGGTTTTGAGAGCAGAAAACGCAACGCACTCTTTTAATGCAGGCGCATGAACTTAAATAACTCATCATAAAAGCATTTAACTCGTAAGAATTAAGAGAGAGCGTCTTGAGAAAGAGATGCTGCATGAACCCTAGATAGATGGCATTCCTTTGTTAGAGTGTGGATACTAGTTACTCACCGCTATGTTTGATGGTTGACTGTTAAACTGTGCACTATATCCGAATAAAGGCATTATTAACACATCATCGGATCTACGACTTTTCTTATGCCTTACATATATATATATATATATATATATATATATATATATATATATATATACATAAATTTACATGTATCTATATATATATGACGCGGACGAGTGGTTAAGGCATGGGCGACAAATTTGATTTCATGCATTAAAACATCTTTATTGTAATATTTTTGTCCATCCTTTGTTCTCATAATTAGCCACGACAAGCGTGTATGATGTTATAGGCCGGTGTTCCCGCTCAGAACTGTCTTTTTTTGGCAATGCTACGTAAGGAAATTTCCTATGTCTACTTCCGCGTCAGGTTTTTTACTCTGTATAGTTCCGTTTGAGGGTGTGTCTTTCTCCTATTACGTTATCGTTAATGAGTTCTAATTATAACTCGCTTAATTCTTAAGCCCCATTTTTAAACCTGACATCATATATACATACACACACATTATACATATATATATATATATATATATATATATATATATATATATATATATATATATATATATATATATATGTCAATGTGTGAACTGTTAAGTACTGTTCCGGTAAGAAGGTAAGACTCCCTTCAACAGAAATAACAAGCCATGTGGCACATGGTCAAAGGGTTAAGAAAATGATAGATCTGGTGTCTTCTTTTTTAAAATATTCAAATTTTAACACCATTTTTGTAATAAACATAAATTAAGACGACACACGAAGCACTAAAATCTAGGATAAAAAAAATTTTATTTAATTACGAAATATTTTCCATAAAAAATTGTGTTGCCTCAAAGCATTCATTAAAAGAGTTCCTACAGCACTGCATATTAGCCAATTAAAATAGTATTTAGATTATGCAGAAAGAAGAAAAAATTTTCAAAAATATCCTGTTAAGTAGAATTCATAGAATCTCCAACGATTTTTAAATGGCTGAAGGCACGGTCGGCCCCAGCATTGTTATCGCCATAGGCAAAAGGAAAAAAATGCATTTCTCAGGCTTAAAAAAGAAAAAACCCTTTAATTTTTTCAAAAGAAATGCATAGTTAGAATCTTTTGATCCAAAAAAAAATGATACATAATTGAATCAAGTAAAATAATTTTAATTGAGGTTTAAAGAAATTTTTTTATTAGAGAAAAAAAAATTGCCGTACTTGTACGCAGTAGACTACCGTCTAGGGTGACCAATGCTTGGTAGAGTGTGTAGAGGTAGAGAATACATATAACTTTTGAAAAAAATAAGCAGAACTCTGCAATTATATAAATATACTTATATTACTATTTTGAATCGTAATTCGATTCCAAACGGCTACAGAGATCCATGTCAAGCAACGGTGATGGCTGGCCTGAAGACGCTGGTACCAAAAAGTAACGCACTGATATTCGGCTATCGTGAAGGACATAAATTTTTAGGGAGATAATATTATTTGAGTATATATATATATATATATATATATATATATATATATATATATATATATATATATCAGGTCTATGACTGAGGGATGAAGAGTCCGAGAAGAATTCTTCTTAAAACATTATTTATTCACATCTTAATAAAACATGGCTTCGATGAGTTGGCGGGCATAGGCTAAACAAAGGAAACCTACGTAGAGAAGGTCCATGCAGCAACCCTTTCTCAAAACACTCTTTGTCAAACCATACCCGTAAGGTGCTTTTATAATGGGTTATTAAAGATTTATGCTCCTGCATTAAAAGAGTGCACGGCGTTTTTTGCTCTCAAGCCCCTAAAATTATTAATTTTACGTTTTCAAACCTGACACACACACACACACACACACACACACACACATATATATATATGTGTGTGTGTGTGTGTTTTGTAAAAATTTAATACTTTAGTCTTAAACTAAAATTACTAACTCCTATATTAAAAGAAAGAAGGTGAAGGAGTGACTTTTTTTACGCCGTATCATTACGCTGGATGAGGCTTGGGTCAGATCTAAGCCCTTGAGACTTTCACTTAATTTTTAAGATGAAGAAGCCGAACGATGGCCGATTGGTTAGGGTGCTGGCCTTCGGTACCGGAGTTCGTGGGTTCGAATCCCACAGAGGCATGGATGTTTGTAGCCGTTCGGAATCGGCTTTAAGCTGTAGGTCCCGGTCTCATTAGCCCTCGTGTTGCAAAAAAGTAGACCGTAGCACTCCAAACAAAACCAAACAAAACCAAAACCTATATTAAAAAACCACCAAATCCGAGAGTTCGTCATATTTTTAGTAGAATCTAAGCTCTTTTAAATTCTTTTGTCTTAGAAAAATCTTCCTCCTGTTGGTGAAATTAACTAGCCATCTTACTTTGCTGATTAAGCACGTTCCTTTTCTCACCCCTGTTGCGTCCCCAAAGTTGTAAAAGGCCGTATGACCCTATTTTAAGAGATTTTGCTGTTGGACAAATGCTAAATAAAGTGGCTGCTAAAGTTAACCCTTTGACTACGTTACATCCCTGAAGCATGGAATGCTACGCTATGTTTCATATTATATATATATATATATATATATATATATATATATATGTGTGTGTGTGTGTGTGTGTGTGTGTGTGTGTGTGTGTGTGTGTGTAATATGGACGAGACTCACTCAAAATCCCAACACAGTTTATTTCTGGTAAGAAACATGAAATCTATGCAACAGGCAAACACCTTTACAACTTCGTGCACATAGACAATGTGATCTCGCACATACACTTTTCAAGTAGGGATTCCTAAGATAAAAAGACTACGAATAATCCCTAAGCACAATTGATCACGTGACTACAAAATACCTATGTTTAAAGAGAACGCGCTAACTATTGGCTAAAGTAGTACAGACAGAGGCTAAATTAAGTGTATAGCGTGTCTGGAGGGAAAAATCAGAATTACTGCGCAAACCCTGAACTCACTTTATGAACTAAAGTTATTAAATTAATATTAAAATACTTAAATAAGGGATTTTAATATTACACATATATATGTGTGTGTGGAGGTGTGGGGTGTGTGGGGTGGGGGTGTGTGTATGAGAGAGACAGGGTATGTATATATTTATATACTGGTACACACACATATATATTTATATATATATATACACACACACACACACACACACACATATATATATATATATATATATATATATATATATATATATATATATATATATATATATATATATATATAAAAGCATATGTGCATGTTTTTTTTTTTAAAGAAATTAACGAATTCCTTATAATAAAGTCAAATGATATCTCAAAATCTAATATATTAGTAATAACTGTAACAATGAATTTGCAGATAAAAAGTCTGTAATTTTAAGAGTACATCTTATAAATTCATCAACAAACAAGAAAGTATGAATAGGTATAATGGCAACCGACTGCTTTAAATGGCAACCGAGGTTAATGTAAAGCACAATAAGTTGAATGAGTGTAAGATTAAAAACCTTTTTCAAGCTTGAGGTTCATCAAAAGGTGAAAAAGGAAATATTACTCATTTAAATAAGCAGCATTCTGTTAAAGATATTAATCATGCCGGATTTTCAAAGCCCAATCCTTCTGTATATTGTTCCATTGTTTCGGGGATATTTCACAACCATTCAAGTCCTGCGATGTGAAAAGGCCTTAAGTTTTGTAATCAGGAAATATTAAATTTTTCAAGATAGCACAAAAATACCGGTTAGATGATTAAAGTGTGTATAAACCTTTCTAATAACACGGAGCAGGACATGCTACAAATGTAACTTTAAGTTTCTTGTAGTTTATAAGACTTTCTGATGTGACTTTATTGGCATTAACATATCTTTTGCAAATGAATGTGTCTGAAATCATTGTAAAGATAATTTTTTCTAACATTTACTAGAAGTTGCAGAATGTCTACTTCAAGAACAGTAAGGTAGTAGATGTTACAAATGTAATTTGTTTTAGCTTTTTGTCGTATTTTGTGACATGACTCTATTGATATGAACATGTCTTTTGCCAGGGAACGTATCTAAAATTATTGTAAAGATCATTTTTTGTAATATTTATTTGAAGATCAGGAGTACGTACTTCAAGCATAGTAAGGCAGTAAATGTTACAAATGTAACTTTTTTTAGCTTTCTTATCGCACTTTGTGACATGACTCTATTGATATGAAATGTCTTTTGCTAGGGAATATATCTGAAATTCTTGTAAAGATAATTTTTTTGTAACATTTATTTGAAGATTCGTAGTATGTACTTCAAGAATAATAAGGCAGTAAATGTTACAAATATAACATTTTTACTTTATGACATGACTCTATTGACATAACATGTCTTTAGCCAGGGAAATCGTCTGAAATTATTGTAAAGATCATTATTTGTTACATTTATTTGAAGATGGAGTGCGTATTTCAAGAATAGTAAAGCAGTAAATGTTACAAATATACTTTAACTTTTTTATTTTATTTCATGACATGACTCTATTGACATATATCTTTTGCTAGGGAATGTATCTGAAATCCTTGTATAGCTCTTTGTTTACTTACATTTACTAGGAGATCCAGAATGTGTACTTCAAGAACAATAAGGCAGTAAATGTTACAAATGTAATTTTTTTTTAGCTTTCGTATCTCACTTTATGGCATGACTCTATTGACATAATAGGTCATTTGCTAGGAAATGTATCTAAAATTCTGGTATATATCTTTGTTGTAACATTAACTAGAAGGTCCAGAATGTGTACTTCGAGAATAGTAAGGTAGTAAGTGTTACAAATGTAACTTTTTTAGCTCTCTTATCTCACTTTTTGACAGGACTACTGACATACCTTTTGCAATGGAATGTACCTGAAATTCTTCTAAAAATAATTTTTGTAACATTTATTTGAAGATCGGAGTATGTACTTCAAGAATAATAACGCAGTAAATATTACAAACATTTTAACTTTCTTATTTCACTTTATGACATGACTCTATTGACATGTCTTTTTCCAAGGAAATCGTCTGAAATTATTGTAAAGATAATTTTTTGTAACATTAATTTGAAGATCCGGAGTGGGTACTTCAAGAATAGTAAAACAGTAAATGGTACAAATATAACTTTTTTTTTTAACTTTCTTATCTCACTTCGTGACATGACTTTATTGACATATGTCTTTTCCTAGGGAATGTATCTGAAATTCTTGTATAACTCTTTGATGTAGCATTTACCAGGAAATCTAGAATGTGTACTTCAAGAACAGTAAGGCAATAAATGTTACAAATGTAACTTTTTTAGCTCTCTTATCTCACTTTATGACATGACTATTGACATAACTTTTGCAATGAAATGGACCTGAAATTCTTGTAAAGATAATTTTTGTAACATTTATTTGAAGATCCGGAGTGTGTACTTCAAGATTAGTGAGGAAGTAAATGCTACAAATGTAACTATTTTATCTTTCTTATCTCATTTTAGGACATAACTCTAATGATATAACATGTCTTTTGGTAGGAAATTCTTGGAAACCTGATCTGAAATTCTTGTAATATTTATTTGTAGATCCGGAGTGTGTACTTCAAAAATAGTATTAAAATCCCACTACTTGGACTTTGTAAAATCAACATAGAAGTTAAGGCACTACTGGTACAGCTATTTGTATAAATGTAAAAAAAAATCGCTTTTTATTTAAAAACAAAATTTCACTTTCTGAAAGCCAAACAATGATATTTATTTTAATTTTTAGTTTCTCAAATGTTTTAAAATAAATTATGTTTTTAATAAAATAAATATTTTGTATTGTTTAGTTAAGGTATTATTGGTATAAATAAATATTACTTATAAAAAAGTACGAAAGATAATTTTATTTAAAAAAAAAAGTATTTTTTCTTGAAACAAAACACTCATATTTATTTTAATTTTTACTTTCTCAAATGTTTTAAGAAAAAAATGTGCTTTTATTAATATAAATATTTAAAACCGCGAATCTCCCTTAGGCGTAAGAATTGATTGGTGACAAACGGTTCATTCTGATCATACCCGGTCCTGTACCAATGATTTAAGCTAAAGCCAGACTAAACGGTGTTATCTTCATTGACCTGTCTCTCCCCCCCCAATAAAATAAAAGTAATCTTTAATTTTTTAAAATAAAAACTATGCTACTCATGCTACACAGTAGAAAATATCAGTTTGGTAAACTACTTTTATAAAATATTCATTTATTTTCTAGATTAATATTTTCTAGATTGATTATTTTCTAGATATATATTTTTTGTGTTACCTTTCTTCCTTTATTTATTTTGTGCTGCAGATCAAATGGTTTTGCCGCTGTTAGGTCCTGTCTTAATATTTTTGCTACTGTTGTAGAGCGGTAGATTTTAGATTTGACAAGTTTAAAAAGCTACAAAATTAAAAAAGTATAAATAAAGAATAACTAAAAAAACCAGTACGTTACTAGTAAATTATCTTTTTAAATTCAAGAAATCGAAAAATATTTTTGTAAGGTGAGATTATTTATTTATTTGCTCTCTGTTTTAGGTAGTTTTGTCGCTGCAGGTGATCTACTATTTCTCCTACGCCTAGGAACGGCCTTCTTGCCGTAAGCAACCGCCTTTTATAGACTTACAGTTGGCTCTGACCTCTTACTATCAGCTTTTACATACGTATAGTGGACCTTCTTCTCAAACAATATTAATAGAAACAATTTCTGTGATTAGTTTTACAAACGAATTATTTCAGCCTATGTATGTAACACGGCAAAACTTATCCGACTGTCACATCGAATTATGCCCCAATTGTATTTACTTGCCCAGGGAGACGCCTAACTAGCTAAACTAATGAAGTAATAGGCAGTCAGGCCACACTGAAGAAAAAGGCACAAGTCAGAGTCGAACTTTATTTTTTTTTCAAGAGCTGCTAAAAAAAAAAAAAAAAATGTTTAACAGAAGAGAGAATGAACATAGAAACACGTGCTAGAACAGGGTTGGATCCCAGAGTGAACGAAGCATAGAATTTTCTTAGGGGACAGGCAACTTAACCCATATTGGACGGCTGTCCTATAAACAGGACAGCAAATAAAATTCCATTTAAAAATAAAGTTATAAATATTTTCTGAGTGGATTTTATTTTAACACCTTTAAAATAGACACACTTTAGCATAGTAACTAAAAAAACTGAGAAATCAAATTGTATTGTAAAATTTATTTTCAGCAACCTCTTAAAATTTGTCATTTTTTAATCTTTAATTTTATATTTATTATTATTATTATTATTTAAGCATTATGGAGGTTACTTTTAGTTTAAAAACAGAACTAATAATGTAGCTGAAAGTTTTTGTTGAAAAATATATTTTACATGTGTATTTTGTAAGTATAAAAAAGGTGCCCTAAAATTAAAACGACGGTCCAACTCCGATTACTTTTCTATGAATTCGATGTTGCATTGATAGTGCACATTCTTTTCTTATCTTAAAATGAAAACCAGTTCAAACACCTGTTCACATACCTGGACACAAGAAGGGGTAAATAGATGTGTATTCTATTCAGAAAACTGGAGATTTTTTGCAAGATCTCCAGTTTTATGCCAGTTACTCTCTTACTACCAGTTCAATAACTGCAAGAGAAAACCTACAATAGTATGCTTAAAATGTAATGTTGGACTTTGTTTTAACTGTTTCCCCAAATTTTATCTATTAATCAGCCTAATGCAATGTAAGTGATATTTGTAAGTTATATTAAGTTTTAGTAGTGTAATGGACCGTTGTCCTATTTATAGGACATCCAATTACATAAAAAAATTTTAAAACATTTTCAAAATTTTGGTTTTATATACTTAGTTACACTATATTAAGGATATGGATTAAGTTTTAATAACTTACAGAAATATTTAATTGGTGTGGTACAATATGGGTTAATCAGAGAATTTAATAATAAAAAGTAACTAAGATCGGAGGGGAAAAAGGAGTCATTTGCCAGTGACAGTTGGAAAATACTGTGAGTGGACAGAAAATTCACATCTAGTGCTAAGAAAGCTTTGGAAAATGGGTTGGAAGCAATTCGAGCAGTGGACGCTCCTTTATTTACGATATCTTGTGGGTGGGAAAATAGATTTGAAGAAATTAGAAGGGGAGAGAGAAGAATTTTATGGAGATATTAAAGTATCATAATTTTGATATACTACACACACCCACACACACATATATATATATATATATATATATATATATATATATATATATATATATATATATATATATATATATATATATGAACATTTTGAATTTCGAATCCTCGATCTATTAAAAAGAAAGTTCAAGAACTCTTGAGTATAATAAGTAAAGGGAGGAAATAATAAGTCTCATAAGTAAGATATGTCTACAGTAATATCGAATTTAATTGTTAATTCGGCAAATCTTTATCTTTTTATCTTTTCCTCAACCACTCTCGAACTTTCTGTTTTCTCTCCACATATATATACTTTTTTACATAACATTACAAAAATATACCGCTCTTTTAACTATACTTACATTCCTATTTTATACATGCAAAAACTAGTCACGATTACATGGAAATTTATACTATTAAACCTTAAGGAAAATTTACACGACTTGGAACGCCAAAATAAGCCAATAAAATAATTTAAAAAACCTTAATCTAAACCTTCTTACATCCATTTCCTTACCGATTTTCGTCATTACCGTATCCTTAAAAGAATTTATGGGACCAGTTTCACGAATCTGTACGAATGGACATTCGGAATTTCGAATCTACAGCCGTCTATACCGAAGTAAGTTCAACAACCCCCTCCGTCCAAACGATCTGACCAACTTTCATCAAGGAGGTAAGGCGGAGGACGGGGGTCGGTATTAGAAAATAAGAAGAGCAAAGCCATAAAGAAAGAAGTGAGGTAAAAATAACAATAAAAAGGCCACTCTTATCCTTAAACCCACCTCTCTTCCACCAAACTATTATGCACACCCCTTATATATAAAAGATTACCCCGAAACAGGTTTCTTGTTTTTTCCCCTTCGCAAAATACCCCTTTGTTCTCTCGTGGAAGCGCTTTCTTCTGCCCATTCAACGTGTGTGCGCAAGAGAGTGGGTCTTCCGTAATCTGCATGCATTACCAGTTTCGAAGCCTTTGCCTTGCTTTTTTATTTTTCGTTTTTCCTTCCATCCCCCCTTTGCTGCTTCGGCCTTGTTGCTGTTTTTCATTCTACCCGCCTATCCCTTTCTTGCTTGTTTTGGGGTTCGGGGGGTATGCGTAAGAGCGTTGTTTATCGCGCTTAAATACGAGATCATCGAGAAACCTGTTTTTTTGGAGGGGATACCTTAGTGAGTGGACAGGATCGTCGGTTGCGCGGAAATCGCGCTGACAAAAAGTGTTATTTTAGTACAATAACATCAGTGGGTTCTCAGACTGAACCACTTTTTAGGGCTTGAACCACAGGAAGTCACACAGGAGCACTTTATTCTGACCTTCCTGGGACTAGCCCTCTAGGTTAGAGTTACTGAATAAACATGGGTAATGAGAAATAACTGACATTAAACACGAAAATGATGACTTTAAAATATTAATAGTTTAAATTTAATTAAGAGATAAATATAAAAAAGATCCACAAGTGCGGTGAATGGGGAAGTACACAACTACAATAAAAATGAAGAATGCTAAATTTAAGGCAATGATCCCCTATATCAGTGGTGGGCAAATTTTTTTCGACTGCGATCCCTTTTGTAGAGAGAAAATTTTTGGCGACCCCTAGAGATAAATGTTCACAAATACGATGTATATTTCGAGCATTTCTTTCGTTTCATCGAATAAAAACATCATCATATTTGACTCATATTAATTTTATTTATAATTTTAAGAAAATACTTTTTGTATAACACAAAAATCAGTAAATTGCCCTTTAATGAGATGTATGTGGCTGCAAGTTTCTATTTATCTCATCGATGTTTGGATGTGTGTTGCTAATTGTAATTCGCATATCACCTTCAGGGTTTAAATGAGAGAGGTATTTAGTTTTTATTGAAACTAGTTTGCTAAATCCAGTTTCACATAAATACGTTGATGCAAATTGTATTAACACTCTAATGGCATTCTTGCATAAAACGGGATATTGTTTTCCACCGATAGCCAAAATTTTTGGCAGGGCTGAGTCTTAAATTGATTTCGAAGAGTATAATCACTAATTAGATTTATCAATTGTTCTTTTTCACTAATTTGAAGAGTTGAACTGCATATGTCAAAGGAAAATTGATCACGAATCCAACCAAGATCGTTTTCAGGAAAATCCTCGAATCTTCTCGAAAAATTTTTCTTTAATTTTTCAGTGACGGCTCTTCACTCTTTATATGTACACTGTATGGTATACAGCATGCAGGGGTAATGCATTTCATAAAAATTTGGCGACCCCCACAGAGGTCGCGACCCCTAGTTTGCGCACCACTGCCCTATATCAGGGATGGCCAAACTTTTGGGATTCGTGATCTAATCTACATTTAATAAATCGAAGGCGGTCTACCAATGCCAGAGCTAAATTAACGTAACGTACATGTTTATATATTTATTTTCGGTAACAAGAAAAAATGATAAATTATCTATTTTTTCTAAAAAAAAACTTAATATTTACAAAATAAAAATTTACTAACAAAAATAATCAAAGTATTCCCATATGAAAAATTAACCATCCTATTCACTTCGTTTAGTTGAAATTTGGCACTGTATATCTGCGACAAGTTTATCATATTGTGGCCGGCACGAGCTTATTGCAATGCGTAAACACGAAATTAAATGTTCATCTGTTAAATGCGACCGGCGTTTGGTTTTTATGGCTTTCATGGTTGAAAAAGCAGATTCACAAAGATACGTCGATCCAAAGTATGATCTCAAATACAAAAACAATTTCTAAATATTTGGAAACGTTTCCTCAGAAATTAATTTTCAAAAATTAGTATCGCTAGATTCTCTGGATTTAAGAAATGTATCGCATCTTAAT
>CM063498.1:23452202-23457202 GCA_032207245.1 Pardosa pseudoannulata | reverse complement strand
CCTTAAGTAAAATCTTACAGTAGCAAATAAAATTTAAATAACGCATTATAGATTTTCTTTTGCATTAACACATTGTGTGCGGCTACATTTCGCAGCGGAATTGTAACAGGAGCGGGCATTTTGTGAGTAAATTTAGTTATTCAGTTAAATCCCAATAGATCGAAAACTATTTAATTTCTTAACCAACTTTTCGCATTTTATATTGAAATAAATAAACAAATATATAAATAGAAATATATAAATAACAACCTTATGATTTTTGTAAACAAAAAAATATATTTTTTAGTGGATAAATTTATAACAGTATCGTAAATAGGAAAAATCAAATAGAAATAGTCGTATATAGTTTTAATTTTTTCGAATTATGTTGTATATAAACATTTTTACATTCCAGAATCTACGTAGTAGACAAGAACATTCGGCTTCGTTTTCATGTATATACCACAAACAAACCATGTTGTTACACTAACCCGTACTAGTATGTGTCCCGCGTTCAAGTATCAATCATCAGAAAACGTACTAGTACTTGTCCTGCATACAATATGTTAAAACTACCTATGGTAAGCTGCTAATTCCCTATATAATAATAGCCTAAGTTATCTGCCCGTCTGTCCTCCAATTTATGAAGCGGTTGGACCTGGAATGGATAGAGGGATCCATTCAAAGCAAATAAGTTTATCTTGTCCTAAAATATTGATCCGATTCTAAAATAAATTTGTATAAATAGGCTTCCTATCACAGCAAACAATACTGTCGTATTTAAAACGTTCGAAATCCAACCCTTCCCTCATTTTCGAGAGTTTAATGCCATTATTTCAAGCCCTATTTTCTCCGGTTAAGAGCGGCCATTAAATTTATATTTTTATCACTTATTAAATAAGTAAAAATAACAATTTTTTCTAGCATTGTGACGTCATTCCTTTAAACATCTCATTTTCTTATTTCATATTTTAAACTATTTAAATATCGTCTACAATATTTTAATAATCTTTTATCACTGAACTTAGATATTACGTAAATGATTTTCTTTTATATTTGGCTTAAATAATAGATTAGGTATATATGTGATAATTTTAAATTAAATCGTCGATTATTTTTTGATGCAATGACAATTATATCACCGGTATTAACAATAAATTCTTTTCATATAAGTCTAGGAGTCCATTTCACGGACTCATAAATATCTAACTTTTAATTTATATATATTTGGAAATTAAGAAGTTTGTTCTTTTGTGTGTTTGTTTATTACACATAACCACACGGTTTGACTAAATGAATTCAATATGATTCTAAACTGCATTCACAGGATCGGGAGACTCTAGAGGAGTATGACGATAAATAAATTATGGAGAGTGAACCAGATCATTCTCAGTCAAAAAAGAAACCATTTTTTACCTGTCTCATTAAAAAATTTACTAATCCCATCATATAATGGGCTATATGTTAGTTTAAAAGAAAAACCATCTAAACAATTGAAACGTTTTTGTTTAGTCAAAATAGGGCAAGAGGTTTTGAAAACTTTCAATCTCTCTTCTTTAACTCTCAACTTCAGTGCTTAGAATTTTAAATTCATACCTAATTTTCTTATCATTTTTGTCATTCATATTTCAATTTTTTTCCTGTTATTTGCCTCTTTTTAACAGGAGGGTAAAAAGAAGCCTGGGAAATACGTGTTTTACACATATCTTACTTTCAGTATTCGGATTTCTTAAATAAATATTTAAAGGGTGTAAAAAATAATACACACACACACACATATATATATGCGCTTACATATAATAAAAAGCAAAGGAAACGCGATGAAAGTAAAAAATAAACAAAGAAAAAAAAGGGAGGAGCAAGAAAATTTACAGGCACTTATTATCTTTTGCATGCAAATTAAGAACCCGTGGAATGTTTGGTAAAAGGAGAGAAAAATTGCATTAGCATATATTTTGCGATGGGGTGGAAGGAGGGGGTCGGAATATGAAATAAATTATTATTTTTTTTTCTCTCCTCTCTCTTATCTCTCTGTGTATCTTTTTACGGTCTTGTTACAGCTTGGTCTGTATATAATGACCTTTTGATGTGCGAGTAGTGAGTTGTGACGTCATTAACGAGTGATCCCGAAAAAGTGCGTGGAAAGGGGGGAGGCAAAACTCGTGAAACGTATGGAAAAAAAATTTTTTTTTGAAACAGAAATTATTTTTATTTATTTATTTATTTTTACTGATGGCTATAGTGCTAGGAGAAATAAATTGAAAAATCAATGTATTTTTCTACGGATGTGATACGGTGTATTTTTTTTTAACTTTCGTTCTTACGTCAGGCAGTGATTTAGTTTTTTTTCTTTTTATTTTTTCAATCTTTCGTCAGTTGCTTGTTGTGATCTGAAGGAAATGGAAAGGGATTAAGGCTGAAGAATTGGAAGGTTGCTTTCTCTTCCTCTCTCTGAACGTCTCCTCCCTTCATTTACAAACAGAAATTATTTTAAAACACTATTTTTGTTTATTTTGGTTTTTAATGGGAATAAACTAACGTGATAGTAACAAGCAATTACGATGAGAATGACTTTATTGACATGGGTTCCATATACTACAAAATAATTTTTTAAACTTTATATTACTAGCATATAGCCCGTCATATGACGGGATTAGTAAAATATTTAATTTCCAGAATTGTAAAGTACCTTATGATTCCGTTAAAAATGATTTGTTTTTTAGCTCCATAATTAGTTTATTTGCATATTCCACTAACGTCTCCCCATACTGTGAATGCAATTTAGAATTACATTGAATTCCTTTACTCAACCAGTGTGGTTATGTATAAAAAACAAATAAACAAACCAACAAACTTCTTAGTTTAATTTAAACGTTAGATATTTATCAATATGTGAAAGAGAATCATAAAATTTTATGAAAATAATTTGTTGTTAATACCGGTGAAAGGAATGAAACTATCATTCCCCATCACTACACCCTGGAGGTAAATAGAATTTGTTGTTAATACCGGTGATAAAATTTTCATTGCAATAAAAAATAACGATGACTATATTTAAAATTATCCCATATGTACCTAATCTATTATTTAAGCCAAATATAAAAGAAAATTATTTACGTAAAATCTAAGTTCAGTGATAAAAGATATGAAAATAATGCAGACGATATTTAAATAATTTAAAATAAGAAATGATAAAATGAGATGGTTAAAGAAATGACGTCATAATGGTAAAAAAAATGTTATTTTTACCTATTTGTTATGTGATAAATTTAATAGCTTTCTCTTAACCGGGGAAAATAGGGTTTGAAATAATGACATTAAACGTTCGAACGAAGGGGGAGGGAGGGATTTCGAACTTTTTAAAGACTGCTTTGAATTTTGCTAACTGTAACTCATCAAGAATTCAATATGGATGTTCCTATTCATTCCAGGTCCAACCGCTTTATAAATTCGAGGTCAGACGGACAGATAACTTAGGCTATTATTTTATAGGGGATTATTAATTGTAAATGTGATTATACACACACATACATTATAAAACGTATTCGTTATATTAGCTTCCCTGATATAAACTTCACCTGTTGCCTTTGAGAAAAAACGGCAAGAAAAAAAAAGTGGTTTTTTGTGTACCAAAACTACGTTCGTCATTTACCTGTAAAAAGACTTTATCTAGGAGCACAATAGTACGCTTCAAAAATACCTAAATATCTTTTTTGGCAGAGAGCCATCTCCCTCACTCTGTCTGAGAAATCCGCTAGATTCAGACGGAGTGTTTCACAAAGTCACCCGAAGAAAAAGTCAGCAAAGGCAGCCGCCACCAACATTGTGAGCAAGGCGACCAGGTTTCTACCTTCTTTGTTTTTGTTTGTATGACCAGCAGTGTCTTAAAGGGGTTTGTTCTATAGATTTGTCACGATTGCTCACCATTAATGAGAACTTTCGTTAATGCCTTGTATACACCTGCTGCGGCTAGCAGTTGTACAAACTAAAACTGCAACGATGCCGGTTTACTTCATCATCTAGGGATCAGATGTTCCAAACCTTCGACAAAAAAATAAGCGGGCAGACCAGGACTTTTTATTCATGAAAAGACCATTGTCTTTGAGTTTCGGGACTTGTGTCCGATCGAAATCCCCTGGGAATTCAATCCATAGCGTCTAGGACCGACTCCTTTATCCTATCCCCCTTTCCATACTGAACTAGCACAGTAGCAAGGAAGTTTTATGAAATGAATTATTCCCGTTGGATAATCGAGGATCTCCAATTTACTGTGACGTTCCTTCATCCTAGGTATAACGAGGCCGATTTAGTTTTGAATAACAGTTCCAGTAGCAAGCGCCGTAACCCAAGAGAGTCATTAATGAGTTGACTCTCTGCAGCACCGACAAGAAATTATTCTTGGTCTAGTGCTTGTTTATTGAAGATATTACGAAACTATCATCGCATTTTATAATACTTTTATAACTTCATTCTATATACTCATTGTCTTATACCCATGTTCTATGAATAGAATATTTAACCCTCCAAGTGGAACACACCGATCAAAAGAGTCTCGGAAAAATACGCTAAAGGTTTATTGTGTGAATGGCCAAAGCGTTCTATGATTTTTTACTTCACTCTTTGTCGACTAGAATGGAATACGGGAAACCCACCCTCGTTACTGTCCATTTACTTCTGGTTATAAATATATAAATAGATATTATAGATTTTTAATTTTTAATACACATAAACTCTCGAAGATCATCCCATAAGAAATAATGCATTCTAAAAGTGCAAATAAAAATATTCTTTAAGAAAATTATTTATATTTTTTTACGGAAGTTATCCAAGATATTTAAGTAGTGCAATTAGAGGTACATCTGTTACCGCAAACGAAATACTTCGAAATAGAGATTTACTAAGCCATGAAAAGCTATCAGCGTGCCTCAGGGGGTAGGGGTGCATCCCTCAATAAATGTCAGTCAAAGAAGGATGCAGTTTCTAAACAATCGACCTGATCCTTCTACCTCAAACACTGGCAG
>CM063498.1:23417202-23444702 GCA_032207245.1 Pardosa pseudoannulata | reverse complement strand
TCAGCTTTTTCCCTGATCTATCAGTTAAGTTCTCTGACTAAGGTTCTTGTTTCTTGGGAAAACTATCTGTTTCGCTCTAGAGTAAACCTCTGTTCGAGCAAAATTTTTTTCACATTCTTTTGTTGTCCGCCATTGACTGTCAACGATGTCTCTTTAACAGCTTCTCAATAAAGATATAAGTTGTTCTCAAAATTGTGCTTCTCTTCAATGTGGCCTGACTGCACCATTATTTATTGTTAGCTGCATAGCTTTCTCAGTATCCTGGGAAAATAAAAAGAAGGAGGGGGGGCAATAATCAAATGTAACCATCCTTTTTAGAATTTCTGAATTACATATACATATTACATGTATATATAAATACATATAATCATATTTTTACCCTAAACAATTAACCAAAGTAATTATGTATATCTTAAAATAATTTTGGGGCGATTCTATCCTTTTCTAGTATACTTTTCAAGCAGTCTTGGAGAATATCTTTGTTTTGCTTATCAGTTTTACTACATTGAAGCTCCAAACTTCATAAATGAGTGATTTCTGTTTAAAAAATTAAAAAAAACCTGTCTTTAAAAAGTTTTATACAGATATTCCATAATTACGGGTGTGACACAATGAACTACTTTTTATCCCCTTTTCTATAAAGAATACACTATTTCAAATATATATTTTTATGAAACAAATGCAACACCCAAGAAAGAATTTTGTAAAAGTTAAAGAATGTCCGCTTTTTCTTTACATGTTTAAAAATTATAAATGTGCTTTTACTGATGTAACAGCTATTTTATAAAGTGTTATATATAGGTTCATAATTATTAATTTTTCAGAAAATAGGTAATATCTAAGAGTCATTAAAACTTTTTTCTTTTCTTAAAGAAGGTTTAAGTTTAATACTATGTGCTATTCGTAAATTCTCGATGACAAATATAATTACCAGATCTTAGTAATATGTTAAATAAAATGTTAATAATATGTTAAATAATATGTTACTGTTATGACTCAGTGTAAAATATATTTAAACAATCTTACATTTAAAGTAGTTTTTTTCAATCAATAAACCATGCTTACAGACATGCTTGTGATAGTTAAAATAATTTATCTGTTCTAACTTTTAGGAATAAAAGATGAGATTGGCCTGTGGTGTTAATGATATTTGGTGGCTTTATTTTATATATTAATCCATGCTTTCATATGACGTTTCTTTTACTTCTGGCAACATCCAATACATTCCAATTTTTCTCCATGAAACTCAACTTTACTTCTAATCGGTCTCGGAAGGCTTCAATAATCTCAGCAAAAAATCCAACTTAAAAAAAAAATAAATAAAATATGGGTGATTTAGTGCAAGCGATCATCTAATTCACAAGGCGCCGGTTGAAAAATCACTGTTTTAAGAACTCAAAGTCTCGACATGTCCTGGGTGGTGTTCAACCGGTACTTCTTTAATAAGATTCGACAGTAATAGATTGAAATTACGCACAAAACAGGGGTGCTGAACAACTCATTTATTCTCAACCAGTAAACCTACAATTTAGTCTGTTAGTAGCATATTCATTACCCGTATAATTATTTTTAGGAATTTTTAAGGACAATATGCAACCCTACCCGCTAACTCAAAAGTGGCCTCAGGGTAAGAAGAGATGATTTTTGTAAGATGCCCACCCATTCAACTTGAAATCCGGTAGGTGATTAGAGACGACTTACTGTTTATTCGAAAAGGTAAAAGATGCCGTCTTCAAGGGAAGGTCAGAAGAGGGTAGACATTTGACGATCCTTTTGAAATATCTCCATCATATCTCTGCGGTTTGTAGCGCCATCAAGTGATTGTTAATGAATAGTGCAGTAGTATAGCCATAAATAACGGACACTCCTCGACCTAGACGGCAAACGGTAATTTGTAACGCTACTTTAATGGTCATCAAAGAAATTTAGATAGATTTTAAAATTGATAAGCTCATTTAAGAAAGTATTTTAATCGAAAAGTAAATGTTATTTAATAAAGAGTCATTATTAGCGTTCGGCTGTCGTAGGACTTGAATACCACTAGACCCATTAACGGGTTAATTTGAAGCGTGCAGGGATGCTGTGGGTTAGGAAAAAGGTTGTAAACAATCCGATTTTTTAAAAATAATAGTAAACTAATGACTTGGAGCTTGTGATGAATTTCTTACAGTAACAATAGGCTCGACGCATGATTGAACCTTTTAGCTATTGCAAATCTTTAAATTCACAATTAAAAATAAATAACATACCTTAATTTAGCATAGAAGACAACGTTTTGCGACGGAATTTTTATGGTTAGCAAAGAAATTCAAGAGGCATTTAGGGTTGTTGATTTCATTTAATAAATTATGAAATAAAAAATAACTATTGTTTAACAATAACTATGTTATTAGTGGTCTGTAACGTTTTACATATTGCCTATCTCTAAACTCACAGTTTGACTTAAAATATGAACACAACTTGATCTAGATCAGAGAATGGCAATTGGTGGTTCCTGAAATAATTTTAATGGTCATACAATTTAAAAAAAAATTCGAATATTATTTCCACTCAAGGTCATTGCCGATCATTTTAGTAATAAAAAGTATTTTTATACAAGGCAAAAATCGGTAAATGCTGTTAAATTTGTAAATCTCGACTATATGTAAATCTTGATTAAGTATTGAACAGCCAATGTACTGTTCGTTGTGGGAAGGTTGGGAACGCTACCTTCTGCCATATGAGGGCTTAAAAAGCCAAGACCTACTGCTTAAAGAACATTTCGAACGGCTACGAATATCAATGACAGCAGTGGGATTTGAACTTGTGAACTCCGGTATCGAAGGGCAGGGCCTACTCGAAGTGGGAGAGAAGAGTAATACAGTGTTCCAAAACATTCACAACTGAATCGCAAAAAGTACCTGATATTAATGCATTAAATTTCATGAGAAAAATATAGAATTAAAGGTGTTGTTCAAAGGAAATAAATAAGATCATCTCGAATATAACGAAAATTCGCTACGCGAATTCTTCATCATCCTCTTTAGAACAGCGTTTTATCATCAAATTTTATACTACAGTCCTAAAAAATAATGCAAGGAGTTGCAGTATAATTAAATAATAATTATACTTAAAAAAGGAAAGCTAGATTTAAACTTTGGTGAAACTGTGAAACTGGCTAAATAAGAACCCGTTCTCAACTAAACTCGAGTGTTTTTTCACCGACGAGAAGAGTTAAATGACAGTACTTCTGATTCCTCATCAACAGATTCCTCCTCCCATATCCTGCTCTTCAATCCTTTCTGGTAACGAAATTTCTCTATTAAAAAAGGGGAAAAATCTACACATCTTTTGTATACGTCAGGAAAGAGATAGGGGTAAACTGTAATGCTGTGTTCTATAGCATAACAGCTAAAAAGCAAACGGTGCATTAAGAAAAACGCAATCTTATGCTTAAAAAATTGATTAGAGGTTACACTCAGAGAGAATTAATGTGGCCGTTGGAAATAAAATTAAAAATTGCTACACTATCTTCATCACCACATTTAGCACAACGTTGTATTTTTATACATCATAATATAGTCCTGAAATACAAAAACTATAGAGGACATTGGAAATATAATTGAACAACAAGTAATACAATTTCATTAATAAAAGAAAAGTTATTTTTATTCTTCAGCGAAACTAAGCTACATTCCAAACGTTGTATTCCTAAACACTATAATACAGTCCGAAGATACAAAAACAACAGAGGTTTGGTTTGGAGATGTACGGTCAATATTTTGAAACACGAGGGTTAATGAGTAAGGAACCTACTGCTTAAAATTGATTCCGAACGGATACGAACATCTATGCAACCGTGGGATTCAAAATCTCGAACTCTGGTACTGAAGATTCAAGCCTGCACCATTCGGCTATGATTAGGCTAAAACCAATAGATTTTATCAGAAATATAATTCAATAAAAAATACTATAATTGCATTAACAAAAAGAAGGCTAGTTTTAACCTTCAGCGAACTGAGCTACATTCCAAATGCTGTATTTCTAAACATCACAATACAGTCCAAAATTACAAAACAACAGAGGACATCGGAAATATAACTGAATAACAAGTAATATAATTGCACCAACACAAGGAAAGCTAGTTTAAATCTTCAAGGAACTTTGCTACATTCCAAAACGTTGTATTTCTAAACATCATAATATCATAATACAGTCCTAAAATACAACAGAATACACCGGAAATGTAACTGAATAACAAATAATATAATTGTATTAACAAACGGAATGCCAGTTTTAACCTTAAGAGAAACTAAGCTATATTTCTAAACATCATAATACAGTCCTAAAATACAAAAACAACAAAGGACATCGGAAGTATAATTGAATAACAAATAATCCTTCATCGAAACTGACCCACATTCCGAATCATGTATTTCTGAACGTTATAATACAGCCCCCCCCCAAAAAAAAACAAAGGACATGGGAAATATAATTGAATAACAAGTAATATAATTTCATCAACACAAGGAAATGTAGTTTAAATCTTCAGGGAAACTAAGGTCCATTCCAAAACCTTGTATTTCTAAACATCATAATATCATAAAACAGTCCTAAAATACAAATACAACTGAATAACAAATGTAATATACAAATGTAACTGAATAACAAATAATATAATGGTATTAACGAAAGGAAAGCTAATTTTAACCTTCATCGAAACTGAGCTACATTCTATATGTTGTATTTCTAAACATTATAATACTGTCCAAAATTACAACAGAAGACATCGGAAATGTAATTGAATGACAAATAATATAATGGTATTATCAAAAGGAAAGCCAGTTTTAACCTTCAGCGAAACTGAGCTATATTCTAAATGTTGTATTTCTAAACATAATACATGCCTAAAATACAAAAGCTACAAAGGACATTGGAAATATAATTGACTAACAAATAATATAATTGAATTAACAAAAGAAAAGATTGTTGTTAACCCTCAGAGAAACTGGGCTACATTCCAACAAAAAAAGTTCAGGTGCTCAAATGATCTCGTTTTTTTCCGGAGAAAACAGTGGAATGACAGTATTTTCACTGATTTCTCTTCCACAGAGTCATTTAAGCCCACCTCCTTCCCATATCCTCCCGCTCAATCCTTTCTCCTAACGAAACTTCTCAATACCAAAAACAAAGAAGAAAGAAATATCATATATATCTTTCGTAACCCTACTTAAGGCAAGGGACATCTCCGGGAAAAAGGGGAAAAGAGTAATACCGTGTTCCATAGCGTCACAGCTAAAAAGCAAACAGCAGGCGGAGATTAATGCATTAAATCTTCCATTAAAACCTTAAGATTTAGAGCCACGACAACTGGAGGCAGGAGTTAACACGGCAAAGCTAAATAAATTATCTGTTGACT
Source organism: Pardosa pseudoannulata (assembly GCA_032207245.1). Classification (NCBI taxonomy): domain Eukaryota; kingdom Metazoa; phylum Arthropoda; class Arachnida; order Araneae; family Lycosidae; genus Pardosa; species Pardosa pseudoannulata. The sequence goes on along the minus strand of CM063498.1, from coordinate 23,439,304 downwards.
CTGGAGCTCGTTTAAAAGGATAAACGTGTTGACGCTGGGAAGGAAGAGGAAAAACGTCTTTAAAAAAATAATAACGCCGGCATGGGCGAAAAAGGGGTGTCTCGGGGGAGGTGTCTCACGGGGAAAGGATTCGAAATTAGATATTTCGGTGAAAGGATTTTTCCCTCTTTTATATCTATCCATATATATAAAATGGTATTCGGAGATCGGAAAAAAATCAATGGTGGATTTATCTGTTATGATAAATGGACGATTTAAGTCAGGGACGAAATGAAAAGTTATTGTTACAGTAAATTGTGTTTGTTTTAGGAGAGGAGGAACTCGCTTCTCTCAGGGAATTGATTTTAGCGATGATTTCACAATGGATGGCAATTAAAAGTTCTTGAGTGGAACATAATGCAAGAGTTTCCATTCTTTTTTTTACTTAGGAAGAAATAAAAAAAAACTGCTAATGTTCAATTGAATAGCAGTTCCTTCAGCAACAGTGCTATGCGTCAAGAATTAATTATTTGGCTTGTATTCAATATGTTATCGGGTTTAATGGCGGACACCTGCGGCATCTGAAGTGATTATCCAGATATAATGTATTATTTATGGATACATGCATAATAACTAGTACTCAAAAACTGAAGCTATTATGTTATTTCAGTATTATTTTTATCAGCTGGGGAAAAAGGAAATATTTGCTTTTTAATTTCATAGCTAATTTTTTTAAACCTTAATAGATAAATTCAAATTATGTATATTCATTTTAACCTCTTGCCTTATGAATCGAGTGACGATTGTGTGTGCCACTTTCGATGAAAGCTTTTCTCATGCGTCGTGACCAGAAGCAGTTTCATCACTAACTAAACTTTGTACACGTTTTTTACAGGACATTCTACAATGCTATCTTCTGATGTATCCAGATCGGTATCTGTCTCAGTTTCTAAGGTGTAATCAGGGCACTTATTTTCCTTTTTGCCATTAGGTTAAATTTTTAGATTTTTTAAAGAATTTTTTAAGCAACAACAGTTAATTATTTATTGCATATAATAAAATACTCTACTGCAATTAAGCCTAAGAATAAACAACCAACACTTATATTGCAACTGTAGCAAACATTAACTCAAAAATAAAAACTTTACCGCTTAAAAACAATATCATGTCTGATACGAGCGTTTCACTTTTGGCCAGAAAGAATCATCACGTGTCTGACACGAGCTTTTCACTTTTGGCCAGACAGAATCATCACGTGTGTGATACGAGGTTCTCATTTTAGGCACAGCAGTAAGATCACGTCTCCCATACTTTGTTTTAAATAATAGGGTTAACACTACAACCACGAGATGGGATGATTTTGACTCGAAAACTCTTTTGTTTTCAATTTTCTCAAATTCATAACGAAACTAAAACAAATAAATTTCTTGACTTTTTCTAATTTTATATCCACAAAAATCTATGATAATACAATATTGCAGAATCTCTGCATAGGTAAAAAAATGGTTTATTACTAAATTTAAAAATGTGGCAACCAAAATGTATGTATTTGTTCTAATAGTAAAATGCCGATATATAAAAAAATGTAATATATATATGTATATATATATATATATATATATATATATATATATATATATATATATATATATATATAGGAAAACGTCGGCTAAGATGCACCTGAACCGTGTAAAAAAAAACCTTGACTAGTAAAAAGTTTATTATATTTTTTTCTAATTAAATTTTTTTGCTTTTGCAATTTCTTATTTTTTATGAAATATTATAATGATTTATTGTCAAAAAATGAATAAATGTCATTGCTTAAAAATGCAATGTACAGTTTGAATAACAACACCTTGATATTGACCGAGCCTGCGGTTTTAGGTAAGCCCAAAACATCCGAGGTTCTAGTGTTAACCCCTTCCGGTAAAATGACGAGTCTAGCTCGTCATTAGTTTTTCATTCCATACCACACAATGACGAGCTATACTCGTCATGCGATTAAAGTTACTGTTAAATATGATAATTAATTTAGTTTAAAATTTCTAGTGTACTGAATTTGGCAACACTTTTATCACTTGTGAAAATCACAAGTCACTATTGCATATTGTTTACTTAGAATTTCTTGGTACAAGTCATTGCCAAATTAATGAGTCAGAATAAAAGAAAACCTACTAAGAAATGCCGTGTGTGTTACAAGAATCAAATTAAAAGTGAGACTACTTGGCGGTGTAAACAATTAAGAATTTCTTTGCACTTTGTTTTGAAAAGTACCACTAGCTTGAAGACTATTATCTGTATACCTTATTAATGTTTTGCTTTGATATTTTCTTAATTTTACTGTTTCTGATATTATTTAACACTATGTAAAAAGTGGATTTTAATTAAGAATATGTAAGAATTGTAAAATGAAACAAGTTTTTTAAATAAAAATTAAATGGTTATTTCATGCACAGTTTTTCATTATTAAATCATACCGGAGGGGTTAATGAACATTTGAAATTCAATTCTCGTTTTTTTTCTTTTCTTTTCAATTTAATGCTTATAGCACAGAGGTGAGCAATCTATATCTACTCGCCATCTATTAGAATATATGGATGTTTAGAATTTTGAGTATCTGCTTTTAACCCGGACATGCACCGGGCCTCTGACGTCCGAGCTTTATAAGAACATTCGGTAATACTGAAGAATAGGGTGCCCCTTGGCAAATTTGGTGAGATTATTGGCTATGTTTTCTGAAACACAAAGGTACTCCATACGAAGATTGTATCACTTGCTTTTGAGGTGACTTTGATATAAAGTGCGCTATTGTGAAAGAGTAATATAGTTATACTTAATTCACCAAAACTAGTTAGAAACGGGACATTTATATTTATGGGCAATCAATCCAACAGTTTACAAAGCCAACAGCCTTAATCATTAAAAATTAGCCATAGTGAACCGTTAAAGGTTCATTATATCTAGTTTAAGCATTATGCGCATTTAATATGTAAAAAATGGGTTGCACAAGAAGAGATGGATATAAATATAATATAAATTAAAATATAGATACAGGTTTCTTGCACACGGCGAGATTCGGTGAAAATGTTATGCTACCATGTTCTTAGTTTTATCAACAAGTTGGCGGGGGCATCCTGTATTCCAGTCAAACCGAACATTCCACACAAAATCACCCAATAGAAATAAACTTCCAGGTTTTTTGGAGGCTGTCTTATAGGTCTTCCAGACTCCAATAACATGAATTTCTGCAATTTTCTCCGAATATTTTTCTCAGAAAGAGATACTGTTAATTTATTCGGAGTCCAGAGAACCAGTGCACGAAGAATACACTTTTAAATTTTTATTTAGTGTTTGGGGTCAGAGGAGAGATGTTGTAACAAATACATCGTTATTTGATTAAAATGATGAAGTATAAAGATAAAATATAAAGACGTGATTTAAGATTTTAAATTGTGTGTGTCGTATGTTTGTTTGGTAAAAATGTATTTGAGAGTGCCCTCTTGGCAAAATTGGCGATTTTTGTTTGGCGCCAATCTTTTTCGAGCCAACAGTAATTCAAATCACCCTTAAACTTAGGTTTTATCTTACTTACCGAAGTCATTTTCAGAAAGTATGCATATGACTGTTTCGCAGTTTAAAACGGGCAGCATTCTCCCTGCGAGAAGACTCAGTGACTCGTAAAATCAGACTGAACGGAAAAACTGAATATTTTGAAGACAAAAATTTTGGTTTTATAATGAACTAATCACCTTTTTTTATGTTATGCATTATGTTAGGACTTAATAGTTATAAAAATTAATTAAAAAATTATAATAAAATAAGGTGTAATTACAGTTTTAGAAATCATATAAAATACAAAATTACAATTACTCAAAAAGGTTAAAGACGATCCATGAAATGTAACCTTCAACTAAAAGTTAATGATTGCATTTTTATTAGTAGGTACGTCGCAAGTAATTAATCTACCTAAAGCACATACCATACTCTAAAACTAACATAAATAAATGAAGTCTCCGAGTAAACCATCAAACAGCTATTAATTTTCGAGCACATTTGCATGGAATACTTTCTCTACGGTACATTTACACGTTCGTAACATTTAAACTCTTCTCTAATTTTCATCGGTTGAAAACTCTTCTTAACACATAATTTTTTTTGACAACAGTACACAACGCCGCCTTGCGAAAAATGGGCCCCGCTCTTATTAACTCTTAAGCACGCCATTAGGTAAAAAACAGAATTCTCATTTACAACCGTACAAGTTTAACATATATGAAAATAATTACACTCGCAGTCCCGTATAATTAGCGGAATAATCGATCACCGATGATTTGTGAATGTGGGTCGATGTTGATATTAAGCGAGGCTCCAGCTTTCTTCCTACGCGGATTTATAAAAAAGTCAGACAGGGAGAAAAAAAAACTGTTTCCATTTGTATTCACTTGGCATAACGTTATATAGCGACCCGGTCCGCAAGGTTTGTTCTTGAAAAATCAAGTGAGACTATTAATTTCGCTTTATCTGTTGCAGACGACATTTAACTTCAAGTTAAACATGCAAGAAGAGATAAGCTCGTCCAATTTAAGGAGTAAAAAATGACTTCTTTCTCAAGTTATTTAATAAGAGATAATAATTTTAATTAAGAGACGGTTTTGAACCTTTAATTAATATATATACTCATTAAAATAAATATTAAAGAGCTGTATAGTATTTTTAGTAATATTATATGTATTTTTAGAAGTGGAGAGTTACGTTAATTCATACGTTACGTTATTTTACTTTATTTTTACGTTATCTGGGATAACGCCTACGTTTGTAAATGTCTTAACTTTATTAATTCCTTTCTTTAAAATTTTTGTTTCTACCATTTCACATTTTAGGGGTTTATCACTCCATTACTTCTAGATTAATGTCCTAAAGATTTAAATTTTCTTCTTAACTAGTCTTGCTTTGCTATGGTGATTTTCTATACATCAAATGATCAAAAAGTCAGGAAAATTAAATAAATAAATAACTGGATAATAAATAAAGTAAAAAAATCTGCGTTTTTATCTATTGGATGGAAATAAAGCCGTTTTTTATGGGCTTTATTCTACTTGTTGCTCTCATTTAACGTTTTAGAGGTTTACTAATCCATTATTTCTAGTGTCCGAAAGAATTAAATTTTCTCCTCTTAATTAACCTTGTTTTACTACTTTAATTTTCTATATATCTGGTGATCCAAAAGTCAGGGAAAATTTAAAATATCAATAATTCGACAACGAATAAAAGTAAAAAAGATGCGGCTTTACCAATCAGTCTGAAATGAAGCATATTTTTAAAATATATAAAATCGGCTATACATCAAGCAACCGTAATCATTTTCTATCCTTATAATCCCAGAAATTTTATTGAATGAATCCCTGCAATTTGATTGGTCCTCTCGCGGCCGGTTGAATTGCTCGGAATTAGCAAACTATTTATTCCACTTCTCGCGGTCACAGTGCCCCTGGCCACAAAAACATTGTATACTTTCTATCCCTAAATTTTCTATTCTCTAGATTTTTGTTATGAACTCACGTATCTACTACACTATCTCTTTCTTTCATCGTTTAACTCTTTTATTTTCTGTTAGTTGTCATTTTTATCCTACTGTTTGAAATATCTGGATCATAGTGCTCGGCTACTAGAATCCAGTTGAATCATGCCTCGAAGATCTATCGCTCACATAAATTTCCCATGAGAACACTAACTGAATAAATGAGTGTAGTTTTAAATAATTTTTCAAAAAATATGTGTCAGCTTTAATTCATCTAAGCCTCACGTGTAGCTTCAAACATATTTCAGTTCCTAATAGTTTAAAAAACGTCAAATTTTGTTCTTTGATACTTTACTAAGGATTTTTAATTACTATTTATAATGATGTAAACTGCAAATATAAAAATAAATTTTATAATCTAAGTACACTCCTTAAAAATAAACGTTTCACTAAGTGCACTGACATTTGCTGCAGCCTTTTTCCAACCTTATATTACGGTGTCCTTGAGCTTTACTTAATAGGATCGCGCTGAACATTTCTTTCATACATAATCTTAAATTCCATTTTAAATATAACAATCCATAAAATGATTCCTTTCTTTGTATTTTATATAATAAGAGACCGAAAGGTTTAATTATTTATAATATTTTTATTGTTATTTTAGTGTGTGGCTAAAAATAAATGCCTCTTTTCCGTCGTCGGCAGTTTGTTCAACCTCTGACATTTAATCATGAAGCGTACAAACTCATTATTATCTTACTAACCTTTCATGAGTACTACTTTTCTGTGCTTATAGTCATTCAAGTGAGCCCAACAAACAGAAAAGTATAAAAAAGCGAAAATAATGATAATAATCCAAATAAGAATACCTTACTCAACAACTGTTCCCTTCTTCACTCAACAACTACTTGGAGAAATTTACGAAGTATGTTTATTTAAAAATAAGCAAGCAAACATACATGTGTAATAAGCTACCGGTGTTATAAGCGCTTATTATTAAAGATAATACAAACCAAAGGGGTTTTCTTTTTTAAATAATATATATACCCATACCTTTATCGTTTTCTTATCGTTCAACAATGAGAATCATCAAAAGTCCACCACTGAAAATGAGGTCATCATCCAGACATCAAACCAAAAAAAAAAAAAAAAGTCTAGAAATCGTTTACCTCTCGTATCAAAAGCCAAGCAGATAAAATAATCGAAAAAAAAATAAATAAAAAATAAAACGCGGGAAAAATCGATTTTAATCCAATAAACCGAAAACTACTAAATGTCTGGTTTTATAAGAGTCGTTTATTGAAATGCTGCCCCTTCAAAAAGCTAATAATTGAGAGAGACGTCGCAACAATTATCCTCAGTTTTATTCGATGTGCTTTAATAATAATTGGTTCCAAGGGGGGTAGAAGAGAAGAGAACAAGTTGGCAAAATGGCATAACCCTAAGATTTTGAAGGACACCTCTTGAGTTAGAAACGATAGCTAGTAATTGTGTTACTTCCACTCCCAGACATAAAAGATGTATCAGAACATGAAAGACGCTTTTATACTGCGACAGTGGTGGTAGTCGGGGAGTTTGAAAGCGCTATTTTGAATCATGTCTGGAGGACATGCACCGATGGAGAGCATTTATTAGTTTAGATAACTGGATTGTTCCGATAAGTACGTCATTCTGAATGACTCAAAAAAAGATATTTTAAACGTCTTTAATAGCTTTTGATTGTAAATTCAGTTGATGTATTTACTCGGGACCACAATAACTTTTCTCGATTGCCACAAGCGACCTGATAAAAGCTGCTTTATGGTATCTTACACCTACGATGATTATTAGTTACGTAAAAGGAATAAATAAAATATTACAAAATCTTTTCACTAACCCAAAAGTTATGTAACTGAATGCATGTATAAGGCTTTAGAATTGAATTTCATAGGAAGTAATGCATATAAGTGTCTATTATATTTCAATTGTTTGATTAATGGAGAATGACTTAACAGAACTTAAACTGGAAACGAATAAATGAAAATGACGTTTTTTAAACATCAGTTTTTGTGCATTTTAATATATTGGTTTGGTTTTAGACCGTTACGGTCTACTTTTGCAACACGAGGGCTAATGGGAACTTATTTTAATTTTAAAAAAAATCTTACGTAGGAAAAATTTTAAAATCTTTATGAAATGCAAGAAAAAGTCATAAAACTTGTTTAAAATAGGTATCCTATCCATCGTTTACACCCACTCATTTAGATGTACCGGAAAATATTTAATTGATCGTCATACTCAACTCCCATTGGCTATTGAGATAATATTATTATCTTAGTACTTAACAAAATTACTCATTCCTGGTTGAGTATATGATAGAACGGATGTCTTTGTTTACAAAATATCACTTACCTCTATTCATAAACTCTCACCTCTTTAGTTATTTTGCTTTATGCATTTATGAATTCCTTTTAATCTATCCTCTGACATATTTTTAGTTGTTAATTCCTCTCTTTCGCTGGTAATACTATAATCACTGAAAGAAACTCAGGATTGACAGGCTACCCCATATAATCATGTTGACCAAATTATTGAAGGTCATGAACAATTATTTTTATGTCTTGTCAATCAAAATGAGTGTCTTAGTATATCCTATATATCTAACAAATTACTACCGTGGATATGAAACTGCTTTTATTTGGTGCCACAACACTGCTTCATGTATATGTATACACAATTTTTTAAAAAAGGTATTCTTTTCCATTCTTGCTGATTAATATTTGCGAATGAATGTATGAAATAAACAAACATCCTTCATATGTCTATGAAAAGAGTAAAGCCATAGCATGGCTTTATTCCTTTCGGAAGATATACTAGTAGGCCTATGGAAAAGAAATTAAGCAAGAGAAAATATTAGTACCTGAGAGGCCAGAACCTTGTTCTTTAAAATCTGAGAATGGTGTAAGTTTACAGTACGAATAAACAAGCAACAAAAAGACACAGCGAAGATAAAGAGGAAAGAAAATAATAAAATGATAAAAAACTATCCTTATTTAGACATAAATATAAACAAAAAAATGGAAAATTTCCCCTTGTAGAATCCCCTTAACACATATACGTTAACAGAGGTGATAAAATGAAAAAAAAACATTCGATACTTGGTCATGAAAATAAATAAAAAAAGAAGATATTCCACTTGTAAAATCACCAGTCATCACAAAAACGTCAAAAAGCTAATAAAATGAATAAAATGTCACGATAAGCAAATTTAAGCGTACAAATAAAGAAAAAATCAGAAAATCTATCCGTTGTAAAATCATTGGTTTTCTTAAAATGTCAAAAAAGCTAAAAAAATATGATTAGCTAGTCATGAAAATAAAGAAAGTAAAAAGAAAATCTCTCTTTATAAAACCCTCAGTTTTTTCAAAACTTTAAAAAAGCCAAAAAAAATATAAAAAATGTCGTTAGTTGTGTATAAATTAAAGTAAGAGAACACAAAATCATCAATTTTCCTAAAACGTTAAAAAAGCTATAAAAATACTATTAGTTAGGCAGGAAAACAAAGAAAAAGGAAATACCCCCTTATAAAAACAACGGTTTTAACAAAATGTTAATAAACCTAATAAATTGGAAAAAAAATTTTCTTTACTTAGGCACAAATATAAAGAAATAAAAAGGAAAATCTCCCTGCACTTGTAAAATTACCAATTGTCCCAAAACTTTAAAAAAGCTAAAAAAATACTATTAGTTAGGCAGGAAAACAAAGAAAGAAAAAGGAAATACCCCCTTATAAAAGCAACGGTTTTTACAAAATGTTAATAAAGCTAATAATTTGGAAAAAAAATTGTTGTTACCTAGACACAAATATAAAGAAATGAAAAGGAAAATCTCCCTCCACTTGCAAAATTACTAATTGTCCCAAAACTTTAAAAAATTTTAAAAAATATATTATTAGTTAGGAAGAAAAACAAAGAAAGAAAAAGGAAATAACTCCTTATAAAAACAAATGTTTTAACAAAATGTTAATAAATCTAATAAATTGGAAGAAAAAATGTCGTTACTTAGGCACAAACATACAGAAATAAAAAGGAAAATCTACCTCCACTTGTAAAATCACTAATTGTCCCAAAACTTTAAAAAAGCTGAAAAATATATTATTAGTTAGGCAGAAAAGCAAAGAAAGAAAAAGGAAATACCCCCTTATAAAATCAACGGTTTTTACAAAATGTTAATAAAGCTAATAATTTGGAAAAAAATTGTCGTTACTTACACACAAATATTAAGAAATAAAAAGGAAAATCTCCTCTTGTAAATTCATTGGTTATTTCCAAAAAGTTAAAATGAAGAATAAATAAATCACTTTTACAGTAATTATTATCACTTTTACAATAACTTGATCCACAGAAATACCTATTAAAATACCTATTGGGAAAAAATTGTCGTTATTGAGGCACAAATATAAAGAAATAAAAAGGAAAATCTCCGTCTATAAAATCAACGGTTATTTCCAAAACGCTACCATGAAGAATAAATAAACTACTTTTACAACAATTATTATCACTTTTACAATAACTTGATCCACAAACATACCTATTAAAATACTTATCGGGGAAAAATTGTTGTTATTGAGGCACAAATATAAAGAAATAAAAAGGAAAATCTCCGTCTATAAAATCAATGGTTATTTCCAAAACGCTACCATGAAGAATAAATAAACTACTTTTACAACAATTATTATCACTTTTACAATAACTTGATCCACAAACATACCTATTAAAATACTTATCGGGGAAAAATTGTTGTTATTAAGGCACAAATATAAAGAAATAAAAAGGAAATCTCTCCTTGTAAAATCAACGGATATTTCTCAAACGTTATCATAAAGAATAAATAAATCACTTTTACAATAACTATTATCACTGTTACAATAACTAGACCCACAGAAAAACCTATTAAAAATAACATCACGAAATTGGCGATGTGCCTATCGCATTATTATTCAAGCTTCAATAAAAGAAATAAACACCTGCCATAACACGTATAGATTTCTGCCTTTCAAAAGAAGAGAGTGAAAAAAAATCGAATAGGTTTATGAAAAAAAATAATAATCGGAGAAAATTCTTTAAGAAGTAAAAAAAAAATAAAAATAAAAATAAAATAAAAATAAATAAAACGTTAAGTACCTTCGAAAGTCAGAACCTTGTTCTTTCCAATCCGTGGATGGTGTGCTTCGAAAAACACGAAAAGAACGGGGTGGGCGTAAATAGAGATCGAACATCGACGGAGATGAAAAGCAAAGAGATAGCGGAGAAAGCTAATAAAAGGGAAAATCATCGTTATTTATGTATGAAAAAAAAGAAGGAAAAGATAAAACTTCCCCCTGTAAAATCACCTTCTGTTTTCACCAAAGCGTTGCCATAAAGAAAATCGAATCCGTTGGACCGTGTCTAGGAAGACGTTTTAATCCACCGGGAAAATGTTCTGTCGAACTACTAGAAGGTTTCTCGATATGGCAGGGAAAGAAAGTTGGTTTATAGAGAAGCAGAGAGAGTTTATGTCAAATATTGACAATTCGGGCTAAGAGAGAAGCGAAGAGAGAGAGAGAGTGATTTTTTGGGGGTGCTGAAGGGAAGGAGAGGCAGATTTGAAATTGTTGTTTTCTGCTAAAGTAAAGAGGTTTTTTTTGCAATGATATTTTTTTCTCATATATTAGTGGAATTTTAATAGTGTTGTTTAAAAATTTATCATTACTGAAGTTTTATTTCTAAGTTATGTATGTATGTACGTGCCGTATGGATAGGTAAGGTACACAGTGCATACACTTAACAAAATATAATGGAAATTTCCTTATACGAGGGCCAGGAGGAAGTAATAGATTTTAGTACAAGTAAATATTTCGTACATGAGTATTGTACTGGATCAACCTGTAAAAACACAAAAACAATACTGTGCTGTTTTTCTGGATTTGGAGTTTGAAAACTTACCCTTATTGAGTTGTATGTGGGTAGATAAGGTAGGATATGTATACACTTAATAAAATTTAGTAGAAACGTACGAAGACCAAAGGAAAGGAATAATTCTTCGTATAAGTAAATATTTCGTGTATGTGAAATGTAGTCTTGTAGGCCTATAAAAATACTGTGTTGTTCTTCTGAATTTGTGCTTTGAAAATTTATTCTTGTTGAGGTTGTTGTGTGGGTAGATAAGGTAGAAAGTGCGTACACTTAAAAATACTGAGTAAACTCATATGATGACCAAGATGAAGGTATAATTCTCCATTAAGTACTATTTCGTATATATAAATTGTTTTCGTTTTCCTCTATGACCCCATGAAAGCAATTTACCACTTGAGGTTTTATTCTAATGTATGTATACAACAGTAAAGAGCTGTATTGGTAGATTATATAAGCAGTGCATACACTTAATAAAAACAGCGGAAAATTATTTATACAAAGATCAGGGGGAAGGGATAATTATTCGTATAAGTGAATTGTAGTAATTTCCGTCAATGAAAATATCATTGTGATGTTTTTTGTTTTTCTAATACGAGTAAATAATGTATACTGTAGACCAAAAGAACGACGCACAAAGATGGATCTAGAAGATATAATTCAATCTGGACACAAAAGGATATGCATACAGGTTTCGATAGAAAATGAAAAAATTTTAAAATTTGTCTGCCAATGAATGAACCCGTGTCGACGCAGTGCATCTTATCTGGGCAACTGGCAAGATATTTAAGAGGAGAAATTTCGATTCCAGGTCACAAGTTCTTTGCCGAATTACATTCCTTGTACAGTAGACAGTAACTACAGGTGACCTCGCATACAGGTGATGGGAAGATATGGGCAGATGTCAGTATTTGAGAGAGGGCGGGTAGTTGGGCTCAAAGAAGGCGGTTGGTCTAATCGGCGAATCGCTCTGCATTTGGGCAGGATCAATGCCACTATTACACAATGTTGGCAGGAATGGGTTAACAATGACCGAACACAGGGTCAAGAATGAAGCGGTCGGCCTAGAGAAACGAGAGAACGTGAGGACCGAGCAATCGTCAGAGCAACACTCACAGCCCCAGATTCATCATTATCAATGATTATACTTCCAACTACTGCTTCAGTGACCGCACAGACTATTCACAGGCGGCTCACATAAAGGGGGCTAAAACCACGGCACCCCTTACGCCGACTACCATTTTCCTCTGTATACTGACAAGCCCGTTGCCGTGGTGTCACGCTCATACGAACTGGAATAACACTGGAGTAGAATAGCCTTCAGTGATAAGTACCATTTTGAACTGAGCTCCGATGATCGCGAATATGTGTTTGGGAAAGCCCCGGACAGGCGTCTGATACCAACCTGACTGTCTTCTGAATACAGGCCGACAACTAGGAGTCATAGTCTGTTGTGCCATTTCCTTTCATAGTAGGACCCCTTTGGTTGTCATCCGGGGCCTGTTTCCATCACAGATGGAAACACGCCCCGGCGGGGTGATGACGAAGTTCTACGCCCTGCTGTGTTGCCCTTCATGCCATGCTATCATGGGCTTACATTTCAGCAACATTATGCCCGGCCTCACACTGCACTTATTTCTACTGCTTGTCTTCACGCTTGCCGAACGCTACCTTGACCAGCAACGCCGTCGGATCTTTTTCCAATTAAGCACAATTGGAGCATTATGGGTAGTGCCTCCGAAACCTCGGATTTTGCTGATCTAAAGCGCCATTTGGCACGATATTCCTCATTAGGACATCCTTTAGTTCTATCATTCAATGGAAAGTCGAATAACTGCTTGTGTAAGGTCCAGATGTGCACTAACGCTTTACTGAGTTCTTTACTTTGTAAAGCTCTATCACTTGAGTAAATGATCCAATTTTTCTCAAATTGAATTATTTGTTTTTCTGTACATGTAAATAATATCGAACAATATACTTCTCATTCGGATAACTCCTTGGTGAGGTTTTTTTTTGTCTAAGGGTATACTATGCAGGTAAAATTATAATTATATTAATGTCTGCAAACGACAAATACGAAATTATTTTTTACATTAAAAACGTCAAGATTTTGTATTCATTAAGCACATAAAATAGAGGCCACTGAACTAAAATAATGTTAAATATTAAGAAGAATTAAAAGCTCAAATTAAAAACACTCTCTGATTTTTCATGAATATTACAAGCAAAAAATATGTAACAAAAAATTAGAAAACAATAGGCACCAAGTTAACAAGCATAGTACAAGTTTCTTTGAGTATAAAGTCTCTGCTCTTCAACTGAATAAAATTTACATTCGGAAATTTGCTTAGGGTATCGAACATTCTTTGGAATAAGCAAATGTTTTGTATAAGTGAATAATTTATTACATAGGCCTTATGTGAGATTTTGCGGTTTGGTTTGGAGCGGTACGGTCTACTGTTTTGCACACGAGGGCTAATGAGATTTTGTGGAGGAATGATAAATTCTTCGTATATCTATGTATTTCGTATGAGTTTCATATAATGAATTTCCATGGTATATCAAAAGCCACATTTTCTTCTATTATTTAATATGCACCTCCTATGAAAAATTTCAGAGGTTAATCAGAATATCATGTAAAGAACGTTAACCTTTTTTAAAACAAGAGGGGCAGAAATCTTCCCTGGTTATTATAAATACAACGTTTTCCCCTGGACTATCATTCCTATTAGGCACGTTCAGTAAAAACTTTCCCCAAACGAATTTTTGTGCGAGTTGAGGAGGAAGATGGATGTTCGGCTTTTTGGGAGAAGGAATTTTCAAAGGAAGTTGGAACGAAACAGGCAAGCAAGTATGATATATTTTACACATTTGTTTTATTCAGGAATGTTTTTATAAAGTAAGTCCAGTGGCGTTGGGGTATCACTTCTCGTTCCCAAGGCACAGGTCCGATATTCGATCCTCGGACTGTGCAAGGTTGACTCAGTTTTTCATTCCATCAGTGGGTAGACAAACTGAGGACCAAACTTGGAAACTAAACACTGGGGGTTCCGCGTAAGGTTGACCTAACCGGGACATATGCTTCGCACCCCAGGGCTCTTGGTCTCGAAACCGTAGTTTGGCACCTTAGTGCATGGCCCCACATGGGCTGTAGAACAGGAAGTTTAGTTTTAGTTTCCGTAAAGTGAACGAAAAAATAATGAAAAAATTTTTTATCAAAAATATTAATGTATATATAATATTTTTAATATTATTCAACATTTCATAAACTATCAAAAAAATTCAAAAACATTTGCAAAAAGCATTTAAAAATTTAACCTCTAAAACATGATTATTTCAACCGAATAAGAACACTAAAGATCAAACTAAGGCAGAAATAAAAAAAAATCTTATAGTAAAGTATTATAGGCAGTTGACAACACAACATGTAACTACATTTAAATAATCCCTACTACATCCTATGAATATTCCATACTCAACTATACCAGCTTTTGAATTACTTTCCCTGTCAGACACTTCAACACGTGCCCGAAGAAGACAGGCCGGTCTTCTTTTACATGGATACACCAATTAGGTCCTTAATATCAAAATACCAAATGCTCAGGTATTCAAGAGGTCCACGACGCCAGCAGTATCGGCGATGGCTTTCTCAACCGCCTCTTTCTGTCCAATGTAATGGCTTGGCTGCCGAAACGTGTACATCCTCCATCAAATTTCTATCTATCAAACAGCTGTCCGCCACACCCCATCTTTACTTCCTTCAGCAAAATCTTCATCTTTCAACCCTGTCAAGGGATGTTGCTTTGGGAGAGGGCCGATGCAGACGTGAATGGTAATTACATCAACAAATTACTTTGCCACTGGATGATACGCTTGGGACTGGGGTTCAACCTTTGGCAAGATTTTTTTTCATTTTATTCTTTTGTATCCTCTTAGGCAAATCATATTGGTATCAGGAGAATTTTAATTTACTAACTGGTTATTACAAAAGAAGTATGATTGCAAAAATTCAATGATTTTGTAGCTAACCGATTTCGTGATTTCCGAAATCCTTTCACAGTATTGGGGAGGAACACAATAGAGATTTTTGGATTCAATGAAATTATTTCTCTATTTTCTAGTCTCTATAAAAATCTTGTTAGATTTGAGAATTTCATGTTGACTACAGACTCAACATAAGCTGAAACATAATACCAAAAATGAAATTTTTTTTGATTTTCCGTTAGCGATATATTTTACACTAAAAGATAATGTACTTCTTCGTCCCTCATGCTGCCTTAAACAGAAAATTTTTTGTCACATATGTGTAGTACTAATCTCTTTGCAGGTAAAATCTGATAGAAATACAAATATCAACTTTCCGTCATGCTCGTTTTGCTTGCTTTTTTTTCACAATATATTTCTGACATTTTTAAATGTAAAGAAGTTCCAACTGCTTTAACAGCATTCTTCATCTTCTTGTCCTCAAATACAAAACCGTATCACCATTCAAAATTCCTTGAAGTTTATATATATATATATATATATATATATATATATATATATATATATATATATATATATATATATATATATATATATATATATATATATGACACAGTCCGAGTAATTAAGGCATGGAAGGCACATATTATTTCATGGCGTATAAAACATCTTTATTATAATCCCTCTGTCCATAGCTACGCCATTTAAATATCCTTTGTTCATACTTTGTAGCGACAAGCGTGGAGGATGTTACCTGCCAAATTTCTTGCTTAAAAGAGTGTTTTTGTCGTTGCTAAACACGTTCTTCTTATCTACGTCCACGTCAGCTTCTTTACTTTGTATAGTTACTCTAAAGGGTGTGTCTTTCTCCTATTACGTTACCACTAATCAGTTCCAACTATTTTTAATTATAACTCGCTTAATTCTTAACCCCATTTTTAAACCTGACATATATTATATATAAATACACACAATTGTATGTAATGAAGCTAAAATACATTGAAAAGTAGAAACAAAATTAGAACATAGATGATTTAGAATATTTATCTATGATGCAGATCCAATTAAACATACAGTAAATTTACAAGGTACAGTAGTAAGCAAACGTAGATCTACGTAGACGAAAAAAAATTATTTTCTGGAACGAAAAATCTATTTGATTTACATTCAGACGTACTACGCTTGTCGTATGTAAACCATAAGATAAACAAGTACGAAGAGAGTTTTCTCTATTTCTCAAGACTTGATATAGATTTCTACAAAGTGATGATCTGGCGTTATACACATATGCTATATACATATGCATAATAGAATACAGAGTTGAGATTATGTAGAAAAATGATCGACAAGTATGGCTCTAAACTTTTTTTGCATTTTCAGTCTATTGCAAATGAATATATTTTATTATCTTCGTTACATTTATTTTTGTATTCAGCCCTACATAAACGTAAAGTATCGATTTTCAACGAAACTAAACATTATAGATTTATAGAATGCAGCTTTGGGCCCCGCCTTAAAATAGCAGGACAACGAAGCTAAGTAAAATCTAAATTGAGCAATAAATGGGAAACTATCTTGTTGCGTGACATCTGTCAAATTTCGGAGGCCTGTTTCGAAGTGACATAAAGCACTCGGGCTACGGTTGACACTGATGAAGAACCTGACTGTTTGATTCAAACTAAAATCAATTAAACAGTCATGACTAATTATTCTAACAATTATCTGTAATTGCAAACAACTGCAGGACACGTATCTGTCGGTGACGATTCCTTGTTAGTACTCACAGAAAGTTTTAGAGGAGAATTTAGATTCATGCGCTAATAATTGTCTACGCTGTCACACGCAGTAATGCTTTGGCTGTATACTTTCCTTCATTTTTGACGTGTTGTAATGTATTTGGCGATTTTTTTTTGTTTCATTACTCTAAATTATATAAGAAGATGCGTTTCTTTGTGGCTTACATTAAAACTAGCAGTTTTTTAGTTTGGATGACTTTCTGTAAGTATCACGAAAGTAACTAAACCAATTAAAAATAGGTCAGGAATTGTCACACGCAGTAATGCGTTGGCTGTATACTTTTCTTCATTTTTGAAGATTTTTTTGTTTCATTACTCTAAACTATGTAAGAAGATGCGCTGCTTTGTAACTTACATTAAAACTAGTAGTTTCCAGTTTTGATGACTTTCTGTAAGCATCACGAAAATAACTAAACCAATTTAAAAAATATTATGAATTGTCACACGCAGTAATGAATTGGTTGCATTATACTTTCCTTCATTTTTGACCTGTTGTAATGTGTTTGGCGACTTTTTTTTTGTTTCATTACTCTAAGCTATGTAAGAAGATGCGCTACTTTGTAATTTACATTAAAAATAGTAGTTTCCAGTCTTGACGATTTTCTGTAAGTAGCACGAAAGTAACTAAACCAAATAAAAATAGAACATGAGTTTTGTTTTAAGTGATTTCTTTTAAGAAGGTCTAATTTATCATAGCCCGAGGTATTTCTGCCGAATACGTTATGCTGAATATGTTAAATCTAAATTATTGGGGACTGCACAGAGTAAAAA
Source organism: Pardosa pseudoannulata (assembly GCA_032207245.1). NCBI lineage: Eukaryota > Metazoa > Arthropoda > Arachnida > Araneae > Lycosidae > Pardosa > Pardosa pseudoannulata. The sequence goes on along the minus strand of CM063498.1, from coordinate 23,421,326 downwards.
AAATGTATAAACAAGAAATTTGAATTTTATTGTCTGTCCTTATTAGGTTTCGTTTGTTTTGGAGAGTTACGGTCTACTGTTTTGCTCACGAGGTTTAGTGAGACAGATACCTACTGTTTAAACCAATTCCGAACATCCAAACGAGATTTGAACCCTCGAACTCGTTCCAAAGAACAGCACTCTACCATAGGGCCATCATTCTACGCCTGCCTTTATTAGTGATTAGTGCCCTTATAGCATCATTGTATGTGATTTATTACGAAATCACCTATATACCAAAAAAGAAGTTAATTCTTAAAAATATAACAAAAAATTTACATCAGCATAAATAATATATATATATATATATATATATATATATATATATATATATATATATATATATATATATGTATGTATATATGTATGTATATATGTATGTATGTATGTATGTGTGTGTGTGTGTGTGTCTATTTCTGAACCAAAAGTCATTATTTACAATATGTCCATATAATATTTAAATTTTATAGTTTGTAGTTATGCCACTTGCAAATAGATGGCGATAATAATTTAAATTAACTCTAATTTGGATTACAAGTACGTTCAATAGCTTTTTGCATTTACCAAACTGACTGACAAATCTTCTCTAATTTTAACATTATCTGCATGACATAATACTTTCCTGTTTTACTACGCTAATTTTTATATATACTGCTAATCAACATTTCTTGAAAATCTCCGTAATTTTATCAAGATATTGCGGCTGTCCTTAAAAAAAATCGTACATAAAAAAGGCTGAAACTTTAAATGCAAGTCATTCTTCATTTTTTTTCTCTGACAAGTAAACGTGCTGGAAGAAACCACTATCATGATGTCCAGCCATCTTGATTGTGAAGATGAAGCTGCACTTGGCTAATTTTCTTATCATTTAATATCCATAGTTAATATGCTAACTTGCCAGGCATGTAATTTATTTTTCCGAGTCATTTAATGCTTTTAATTATACCCTAAAAAAACCAAGAGGAGATCTTTTTTGACAAGACTCTATATGCTATCGATTATCAGAAAATTACTCCGTTATGCTCACCGGAAGGGCGATTCCTCTATCATAATTTTTTTTTTATCCCTCGCCAAATTACTCCCTGTGAGGCCAAGCTGGCGATGAACAGATAAGAGACCTTACACCGATTGCCCGATATCTTCCCTTTTAAAACAAGTTTCAATTATCAGCGCGAAAGACGTCTTGAGAGGAAACCCTTTTCATCTCAAACCACCACCACTTTTTGGGGGTCCCCCCGTTATCAAGCCTCTGTCCGTCTTTGAAAAGCCCCTTTTCTGCACCCTTATCAACTCGGAACATCTTCGATGGAGGCTTGAATTAATTCCCCCTCCCCAACCTTTTCTGTTCGCCCAAAGCCGGGAGTCAAACCCGATCACTGCCTCTAATTAACAGGCCACATACAGATGGTAATTTCGGTTCCACCACAAAAGCCGGGAGACCTATATTTAATGAAAGGCGCTGATAACGACGACTTAATTGGGTATGCAAATGTCGCAGATTCCCCCCCCTCTTTTATAGCCTTACTAACTTTTGCTGGCAATGGCTTTTAAAGGAAGAGCCTTATCAAACTATCTATTAAGTCATACCTTTTTTTTAACTTCTTCCACTATTATTATTATTAAAAGGGATTTTCTAAGATACGGTGTATATTTTATTAAAAGAGATCCTCTTATGTACGGTTTTCTCGATTCTTCGGCTCGATTTCTTTTGTGAAGTGTGAATCGAAACCAAGCACAATAAAGTACAGTTCTGAGGTAGGATTTTTCGCTCCCTCCCCCCTCAATCCAACCTCTTTGAACTTTCAGGAAGTCGCCTGAAAAGGTTCTGACGTTCGTTGAAAATGGAATCTTTGTAAAGCAGGAATATGAGCATTGAAAGAAACGCCAGTGTTGCTCTTTCCTGTGTTCCCAAGTCGGGATTGTCCGTGTTTAATTAATGGACGGTTCGTGCCGCTGAAAATTAGAAGACACGCTCACTACACTACACTTTTGAACTCCAAGTCTCGTTAAAATAACCTGTTCGGAAATTTTTTTAAGACATAAATGGAGATTGAAATATAATTCGATTAAATAGAAACTAGATTTCTCCTCACTTTTAGTCTTCCCTGGCTTTCCAGTAAATCTTTATAAGGATTTTTATGAAGTTTGTATTGGAGTAATTTAATATTTAATTTTTAAGGAAAAGTGGCTGTAACGAAATTGTTTTGTAAAGTAACTGACAGAATACTTTGATTAAACATAAAGCGGTATAGTGTTTAATTAATCACATTAAAAATTTATTTAATCAGATATATTTTATCTGTGATAGTTACTTAGGTTCCAAAATTATTCCTCAATATAATTTTTGAAACAGACTATGAATATGCTTGCTATGTTTTACATCGCTAATTTACAAAAGTGCTTTGGATCATCTTAAATTATTCTAGAAAGTACTAGAAATTGATTTTAAGATCTTTTCCTTTCAGTAGAGCTTAGGCCATCAAGAACTCATGCCCTGAAGGTATCCAATCTGATGAAGCTTTGGAATTACTAAATCTCTTAGCATATCATGGTACCATAAGGAAGCCGCAAAACCACACCAAACTGCCGCTTTTTCCCGATGAACGGATTGTCCTTTGATAGTGTGAGGGTTTTTCGATGCCTAAATTTGACAACTACGATTGTCATCTTGCCCATTGAGGCTATAACGTATCCGGTCCCTGTTTCAGGTGACACAAGGAAGAATCAGGTGTATCTTGAATAATGAATTTATTTACACTTCTGCTATATACATCATTTCACCACTATAAAAAACAATTTCTAATCACAGGTAAGTGATTAGTACACATAGGCCTGAGTAGAGACGGGTACCTAAACTAAATTCAGTCTCTGCCGAAATATGGGTGATTAGACGGAAGAACAATTCGTAGCTCTCTCGAAAGTTCTCTGAAGTATAGGTAGGAGATCTGAGCACAGTTAGTTCTGAAGAACTGCAAACAATCCTGAAGAGGATTATATTAGAAAAGGAAAGAAACCCAAAGCACAGGGTATCGCTTCAATCTCAGCAAGAGATATATCCCAAGACGGGATTTCGCTAAATAAAACTCTCCGATGGAGAGACTGGTCGAGGCGACCTCCGAGTTAGCCGATGCGGGCTACTCCTTAAAGAAAAGATCCCAAGGTGGGATTATAGCAAAAAAACTCTCCGGTAGAGAGACTGGTCAAGGCGACCTCTGAATTAGCTGGTTGCTAGCTAACTAACTTCTCTAAAAAAAAAACAAATCTTCTCTCGTCTCTTTCTAGGGGAGGGGCCTCACCCACAATTTCATTATTGGGTCACCTAGCGATGACCTCACCTTCGACCAACTGGATTGGTCCGGGTTAAGCAATCATCGGCCGCAAAGCCATGGGTCCCTGGAATTCTTAGCGGCAATTCCTTTGTCATTCCCGCGATCATTTTTTCGGCTGTCAATGAAGGTGCCGTGTCGTCTGGCATATTGTTCCTTTACTATAGGGCAGAGCAGTATAGACATCGTGGTACCAGGGAAAACAATCCTTTTGTATCCACACAAGTCCACCTCTCAAAGCAAAGTTCTTTGATAATGATACACCGCTAAATCACGCCGTTACAAGGCATATGTCAGAGACATTATACCTCTTCAAACCTTCTTCATACGACAGAATTCTTTTAGAACTGTAGCGGAATTCTACTGGTTGTGATAAAACAGTTGCACCAATAGAGATTTATCCTGCAACGTAGGTATGATGTGCATACAAGAAACTAATTCTCGACTTAAAGATTATGAAACAAAATAAATACCGTAAGCATTAGAGCGCCACCTATACACGACTTTTTGTACTAAATATTTTTCTGTAATAAATGTCAAGCACATCATTTGAATTATCTGTAGTTCCAATTGTATATCATTTGGATATATAGAACGAATTCCACAGTCCTCAGAAGTAGGGAGCTTATTTCTTGATAATCCTGTATATATATATATATAATATATATATATATATATATATATATATATATATATATTATATATATATATATATATATGTGTGTGTGTGCGTGTGTGTAATATATCAAAATTATTTAA
>CM063498.1:23404702-23412202 GCA_032207245.1 Pardosa pseudoannulata | reverse complement strand
TACATAAAGACAAAAAAAAAAACACATAAAAATAAAAACCAACACACACACAAAACAACAAACACACAACACAATAAAAAAAAAAAACACAAGGGAACATAAAAAAAAACACAAAAACATAAAATATACGTACATTTGCCTAAACTCATTAGTGTAGTTTTTGAATAAAACCCTAAAACACTCTAAATACTGATTCAAAATCTTAAACCGGGGCTAAAATTTCTCACACTTTACACCTTAACAATAACAGGGCTACAGTTTAATAATTAACCAATTAAAACTCTAAACAATGTCCTAGCAGACAATTTAGTAAATTCTCTAACAAAAAGGAGATGCACGCTATCGGAAACAGATATCTTTCGTTTCACAATCCTTGGTATAAACTTAAAATTCCTTGGGGGAATTTCAAAAAGGAAATTTTCCTTTTCAAGCGGTATTTTGGAAAAATTCCGTGTGTACACAAAACCTCTTGCTCCCTTTTCCCCCAAAAAAGGAAGACAATTTTGTGAAATTAAAATGTTCATAATTTGCGATAACTTATTTTCTTAGGTATGCATTAGGTAGTATCCAATTTAATTAATACTTTCAGGTTTCATTTGTTTCAACCGTATGTCTCCTTGTGGACTGAAAGCTGTTGGTACTTATCATTATATTTTTATTAATCTAAATAGAAGTATTTTTAAATAGCTTTTATTTAACATGTAGACCGATAAAATGCACCAAAGAGTAAAAATATTGTTTCAGTTTTTAGTTATGCAGCATTCAAATAGAGGGCGATACTAGTTTAATATCTCTGCATTTGGGATTCCAAGTACCTTAAGCAGCTTTTAGCATTTACATAACTGATTATATATTTATTTTCTCCCAATCTAATTTTTTATGATTGAATATAATATTGTTAACGAAATTCAACCAGTGTGTTAAATTTTAGATCTCTATAGTTAGTCACAAAGATAGTTAAAAATGATTTCAAAATTTAATCTGACACACAAGTCAAGTTAAATAAAAATTATTAAAAAAAACTTTCAAGGTATATACAGTCAAAGCAGTTTTCTTATACTACGCTTTTTTTGTTTAATTTGAGATTTAAAAAGTGAAAAACACAAAGTTCAAGAAAAAAACTTTATGAGACATAAAATATATCCAATAATGGGCTAAAGTCAAAATATCGTGTTCTTAAAGTTTCTGAAACAAGAAAACTGATAAAAATGCACCAAAAAGTATAAATTTTGTTTCAGTTTTTAGTAATGACGCTTGAAAATAGAGGGCGATACTAGTTTAAAATATCTGCATTTGGGATTCCAAATACCTTGAACAGCTTTTATCATTTACCAAACTGATTATATAGTTCTTTTTCTTTAATCTAATTTTTTATGATTGTTTATGGTATTGTCACCAAAATTGAACCTGTGTGCTAAATTTTAGATCTCTAACTAATCACAGAGGTAATTAAAAAAGGATTTCAAAATATAAACGGACACACAAGTGAAGTTAAATAAAAATTATTAAAAATACTTTTAAAATATATACAGTGAATCAATGCAATTTTCTTATACTAGGCTTTTTTTGTTTAATTTGAGATTTTAAAAGTGAAAAACACAAAGAACAAGAATAAAACTTTATGAGTCATAAAATATATCCAATAAAGTACTAAAGTCAAAATATCGTGTTCTTAAGCTTTCTGAAATTGAGAATTTTCTATAAAGCACAAGCTTTGTTCTGACCCTATTTTTCTTCATTTGAAAGTGCTTTAAATGAGGCTTTCTTTAAATATTAAGTACAGTTAAAGTTCTTTGTGTAAACATATTCATTTTTTTATTTATTAATTAAGTAATAATGTGCCAAATATTTCACTTATAAAATCTCAAATCGTAAAGAAAAAGCTCAGAGTACAATCTTTCTTTTACTGTGATTTCACTTGTCTATTTCAAAGCATAAAATACTAGCTTATTGTTTTTTATTAATGAATTGTCCTGGATAACAGGGAAACACATTCCATTTACTTTCTATTGTATTATAAATATCACATGAGGTCAACGTTCTATAAAATTCATTGTCATTTATTTTCTCTCCCCTTTATTTATATATATTCTATCATATCCCATTCCCCCACATAGCCATGAAAATTCTCCGGTGAATTCCAGAAAAGGAAATTTTTTCATGGTAAACAGCACCTAAAAAAAATTCGATGCTTCCGAAAGACTACTAGTTATTAATGAGAAAGGAAGACGATTAAGCCAACCTCAAAGTATATTTTTATTATAATTCCTGATAATTTTATATTATAATGATTCAGGATCTAAATTATAGCAAATAATCTTAGTTTCTGACGAAAAAATTATTTAATGTACAATGCTATTTACAAGTTTATATAAATGTACAAGTTACATACAACTTCGGAATATTCATTAGCGTACTACGAAAACACACGAAAGCTGGGAAAATAGGTCCTAATGCTTCAACTCTCTCAAGGGAATATCGTCTATCAGCACCGTGGAAAAAAACTGGAGAGCCGGCTAAGGTATGCTTATTACCACGGTCAAACAAATCGACCCTTGTTTTGGTCTCGTACAAAATCAGGAGTAAAAAAAGAAAAATAAATCCTCGCTAGATGTCTTTTGCCCCTGTCATTTTTTAAAGTAGATTCGTGGGGCGGTTCTTCAAGCAGTCTCCAGAGTAGATTCGCTGGAACCATTGATAAATGTGGGTCCTACCTCAATATTGCCCCCTCTAAGTGGACGATGGGTTTAACTGGGTTCCACGTTCGAAAACGTTTGCCAGTCGGCAGTATTAGAGGGACTTAAAAACCTTCGAATTACCGCTCTATAGAAATTAACTCGACATGAAGTCTGGAAAATTCGCCTTGTCGAATTGGCTTTTTTACATTTCTTTAGTAACTGTAGCCGTAATGGAAGTTAATATTAGATAACAATTTGTCTTTCTATAGATAGATGAACTGACTATTTGGTATGGTTTTGATTTGGAGCTCTACTGTCTACTTTTTGCAACACGAGGGTTAATGAGACAGGGATCTACTGCTTACAGCCGATTCCAAACGGCTACGAACATCCATGTCACAGTGAAATTCGAACCCATGAACTCCGGTTCCGAAGCCCAGCACCTTAAACATTAGGCCGTCGTTCGGCAGATGCACTGAGTAATAGAGGAAAAATTGACGTTGTTACTATACCTTTATTCATTATTATCTGTTCCAACCCAAAAAGAAGCCTTAATTGTATTATAGATAGTTTTCATTTTCATGAGCATACTGCTATGAATGCGTTATCGGCAATTTTCTTTTGAAGGTAAACTACAGTCGCAAGGGGTCTATCCTAGAATTTACTATATTAATAACGTGAAAATATCAGCAATGATTATTTCGAATTATGTTTTAAAATTATCTTTAAAACTACTAAAATCTGTATCATTTCGTGTCATTTTGGCTTTCATTCCAAAAACTCGCTAAAAAACTGTCGACCTGTTCACTAGCAACATAACCTATATTTGCCTAACTTCCATGCAACCAAATGATTAGAATACTTTACATTCTATACTTACAGCCCGAGAAAAATCTCTTTAGTAAAATGAAAATAAAAATCGTCATGTCTCTTTTCAAATAGATATCGAAAACAGAACAAAAATTATCCCAAAGTGTGTAATCTACATAGGCTTGCTAGTTCGATATATTCGATATACGCCTAAGCAAATGCTTTTCCAAGACGTATTAATTGCAACTAATAAAAACAGGAACGGCAGTTTGTAGCGCTACAAGCACAGGCACGTAACAAAAGCGATAAAAGTCAAGCAATACAGATTAATCGATAGGAAACGCCCTTTAGAAGAAAGAAAGAATTACCATCAATTATGGATGAAAGTATTTCAAGTTCTGTAAAATTGCCCTCGTTTCGTACAAAGTTACTTTTGGAATCGGAACCTGATGCTTTTCTACGGGAATGATGATATTTTAGAGAATAAGTTGATTTTTTTACTCGATTCGTGCATGTATATTTAAAAAGTTGGGAGAAAAAGAACACTGAATGTTGAAAGTACAATTCGAATTTACTTTAGATGGTTTGGTTTGGGGCACTATGGTCTCCTTTTTGACTACACGAAGAAAAAAAAATGAAACCCAAATCTATCTTAAGAATAATACTGTAGTAAATAAACACACACATATATATATATATATATATATATATATATATATATATATATATATATATATATATATATATATATATATATATATATATATATATATATATATATATATGTATCGCAATTAGACACCTCTGTCGTAGTCTACTTTGCTTGTAGTTTATGTAAAGTTATATTGAAGAATTTGTATAAACGTTTCAGCGTTACCTTTTGTTAATGAACATGTCACAGAGTTCCGAACTGTTGTTACCAAACATGAATAGAAATCAGAGACAGTCCATTTCTATCGTGGTATGCTTTATAACTATTTTACGAAGTGTTATATTGAAGAATATGCTTCGGGGTGGCCTTTAGATACCAAACGTCTCACAGTGTTACGAAATGCTGGTACGGAACGCAAAACGGTATTAGACTCAGTCCATTTCTTTCAAGGTGTGTATTTTTTTAGTTCAAGTAGGGCTATGTTACAATTTTTTATATGAATGTTTCGGCTTTACCTTTTGGTAATAAAGTGTCACAGAGTTCCGAACTGTTGGTACAAAATATGAACTAAATTCACAGTACATCTCTTGTGTGGTCCGCTTTATAACTAGTTTACTTAGGGTTATATTGAAAAATATATAAGTTTGGGAGTTGCCTTTAGATATCGAACGTCTCACAGTTTTACAAACAGTTGGTACGGAACGCAAAACGCTATTAGAATCAATCTATCCTTGTCATTGTGTGCCTTTCTTTTAATTCATATAGAGTTACATTGCAATATTTATATAAATGTTTCGATGTTGCCTTTTGAAGATGTAAAATAAATGAAAGTGTAAATAAATGCTTAGAAGTTGCCTTTATGTACCGAACGTGTTAGAGTGTTACGAACTGTTGATACCGAACGTGAACCGAAATTAGAATCAGTCCATCTCTGTCTGGGTCTGCCTATTTTCTAGTTAATGTAAGTTATTCTGAAAAGTAAATGTGTGTGTGTGTGTGGAGATTTTTTTTATTTTTTATGAACGAGTAACAAAGTTTCTAACTGACAATGAAGCAAACAAATTTAGAGTCAGTCCATCTCTGTCGTGTCAGATATGTCACGTCCATGTCTGCTTTATTGCTATTTCAAGTAGGGTTATATATATTGTAGTACTTATTAATATACATTTCGGTGTTGCCATCTGGTTCCTAAAACTCCGAATTCCAAAATTCTATGCACTTACATATCTATCTGCATACTATGCTGTCTAAATCGGCTAAATGAATATTCATGAAATTTTGCATGGTAATCCTTCATGATAAGATTGATACTAAATTAAGGTTTCCTACAGGGTTTACAAGATTTAGTTATTTAATTTTAGCAAATGTTTTTGGCATTAACATTTTTTTAAAAATATAATTATTGCATTTTTGTGAACATATTTCTCAGCTTTATCTATTTGGATTTTTAAAAACGGTACGATCATTCATACAATTTAGAGTATTTAATATATAATGTATGCTGTCTAAAATTTTGATTTTAAGGTACCTAGATTCTTTTAAAATAAATTCGAAAAAATTAGTAGGCACTCTGCTTTAACAAAGTGCAAGGAAAAATCGCGAAAATAGTAATTTTGTGCATCATAATTTATCTAAAATTGTAATATCCCACAAAAGTTTTCATAAAGACACGTGATATTAGTGGTTAAGTTTAACCAGACCAAAAAATTTGCTCCAAAGCGCTAATTTATTGATAAAATATAACCATTAACGTTTCAAGAAAGCCGAATATTAGGGCACTATCTTCGATACTCGATGTAGTAGGTTCGAATCCCACTGTTAGCATGGATGCTCGTAGCCGTTTAGAATTGGCTTTAAGCAGTAAGTTCCGGTCTCCCTATCCCTTGTTTACTAAAACAGTAGAGAGTAACGCTCCAACCAACAAGTGATAGGAAGGGAAAAAATATTTTTACCTTCTAGTTTGATTTGGTGCTCTACAGTCTACTGTTTTGCTACATGAGGGCTAAGGAAACCGTTACCTACTGTCCGATTTCGGACAGCTACGAACATCGATAACATCAGCGGGATTCGAATCCGTCAACACATTACCATTCGGCCATGCTCGGTTTTACCTTCTGCATATTAACCTCCAAATTAACCCACTCCCACTCTTTGGTAAAATTATTTAAATATTACCCCAATTCATTTATGTGCATTAATTAGGTTTCAGATCTTCCGACCCTATACCCCCTTTCATACCATTCCACTGTTCTGAATTGAGAACATTTCTCACGTCCTCTGTTAGAATATTAGTTCACTTTTCGCCCGATTGGCCGCGATGAGTTTTTAATGCTTAAAATGTGGCATCCAAGTGATTATCTTATCGTTAATGAGCTGTCTCGGTCTGGCCATTACAGGTATTTTATCATGATTTGATAGCAGAGGGTGACATCTTTATTGATGGCTGATACGGAGTGCGTCGCCATGGAAATTTTTTACGGCGTCTTTAACTCTCAGGCTGTTGCCCATTGAAGTATTTATATGCTGAAGAGTTTTTGTGATCTTCTGTTGACCTTGTGAATACATTTGGCTTGTCTAAATTGAATTTCAAGAGATATAATGTATAGCAGATTTAAGTACTATATTTCTCATTAAAGTGCGTTATGTGAATGAATATCTTTATATATAAAATTATTCTGTTCGTGTGTTTGTAACAGAACACCTCCCAAACGGCTGGACTGATTTTGATCATATTTTTCGTATGTAATTAAGTTGATTTGAGAATAATTTAGATTCGAGAACTAATTTTATGCGGGACATGTACTAGTACGTTTTCGGACGATCGATACTTGAACGCGGGACACGTACTAGTACTGGTTAGTGTAACAACATGGCTTGTTTGTGGGTACAAAATTAACGGTATATACAGGAAAACAAAGCCAAATGTTCTTGTCCATTACATAGATTCTGAAAAAAAGATTAGACAAATAAAAACTAGTTTTTACATTATTAGTTTTATAATTGTTCTTTTCATTTTTTTATAATGTAAAAATGTTTATATATATATAACATAATTCTAAAAAATTAAAACTATATACTACTATTTCTATTTGATATATTATAAATTTATCCACTAAAATATATTTTTGTTAACAAAAATATTATGTTTGTTATTGATATATTTCTATTTATATATTTGTTTATATAATTCACTATAAAATACGAAAAGTTGGTTAAAAAATTAAATAATTTTTGATCTATTGAGATTTAACTGAATAACTAAATTTAAGCGCAAAACGCTCGCTCCCGGTACAATTTCGATACGAAATGTACCCACACAAAATGTGTTTACAATTGGATCCGATAGAAAATGTTTTTCTT
>CM063498.1:23372202-23392202 GCA_032207245.1 Pardosa pseudoannulata | reverse complement strand
ATGTCTTTTGATAATAAGTTTTATTAAAACCATTCTTAAGGAAAGCTACATGCGCTATTTTCAATGTCGTGGCGGAGCTATGCGTGAATGTTTGACGGCTCCATTCCATGGGCCAAATAAACTTACCTGTTTGCAAGATCATCAAATAGCTTAAAAAGCTGTGCCGAATATTCTAAATACGCGAGCGTGGTTTTTTTCATTGATTTTATATTATCATAAAAATTCTCTTTTTAAATAATCGCTTTTAACTTACATATTTACAACTTTTATTCAGACTGAACACACACACACACATAATCACACAATATATATATATTTATATATATATATATATATATTTGTATATATATATATATATTCATATATATATATATATATATATATATATATATATATATATATATATATAATACATTTTTTATAAAACTCTTGACAAGGAGAAGCTAACAGCTGCATAATAAAAATGCAGTCTGGCGACATTGAAGAGAACGGTCATTAAACTTTATTCAGAGCAGCTACAACGTACGTTATTTAATTACAATAGACAGCCACAGAGCTCATTCTGATCGAACATAGATGCACCCAAGAGCGAAGATTGAAAGAATTTTCCCACGGTAAAAAAACTGACTAAGCGAATTAAATGCAACATCAGCAAAACGCGAAACCATTTCCCGGCGACAGCTAGGAAGCGTGCTGAATAAATAGAGAGTTTACAGTTTTAGGCTAGAAAGCAATGTTAAGTGGAAAATGCTCCTTTGATTAAACTATTTAGATTAAAAGAATTAAGAATTAGAAGGATGAGGAGGTTTTAAAGAAATATTTGAGTTAAATAATTTTGATATATTTACATACACACACACACGCACCACACAACATAAATATATATATATATATATATATATATATATATATATATAATAATTATATAAATATTATATATATATATTATATATATATATATATATATAAATATATATATTAATATATTTTATATATATATTTATATTATTTATATATATACAAGGATATAAGAATAGCTATTCTGAGGACTGGAATTCGTTCTATATATAAATCTTACAATTGGAACTACAGATAATTCAAATGACGAGCTTGACATTTATTACATAAAAATATTTAGTACAAAAGTCCTATAGGTGGCGCTGTAATGCTTACGGTATTTATTTGTTTCATAAACTTTAAGTCGAGAATTATTTCTTGTATGCACATAATACCTACGTTGCAGGATAAAAGCTCTATTGGTAAACTGTTTTACCACCACTAATTCCTCTAAGTTTAAAAGAATTGTCGTCTGAACGGTTTGAAGAGGTATAATGTCTCTGACATATGCCTTGTAACGGCGTGATTTAGCGGTGTATCGTCATCAAAGAACTTTGCTTTGAGAGGTGGACTTGTGTGAATAGAAAAGGATTGTTTTCCCCGGCACCACGATGTCTACACTGGTCTGCCCTATAGTAAAGGAACACTATGCCTGACGACACGGCACCTTCACTGACAGTCAAAAAATTATGGCGGGAACGACAAAGGATTTGCCGCTACTCAGATGTAGCCGCTAAGAATTCCAGGGACCCCTAGCTTTGCGGCCGATGATTGCTTAACCAGGGCCAATCCAGTTGGTCGAAGGTGAGGTCATCGCTAGGTAACCCAATAATGAAATTGTGGGTGAGGCCCCTCTCTTCGAGGCCCCTCCCCTAGAACGAGACGGAAGAAGATTTTTTTTAGAGAAATTAGCTAGCAACCAGCTAATTCAGAGGTCGCCTTGACCAGTCTCTCTACCGGAGAGTTTTTTGCTATAATCCCACCTTATCTTTTCTTAACCACCGAGTAACACACGAAAAAGAGTCTCCAAAAATACGCTGAAGTTTTATTGTGTCAGTGACCAAAGTGTTCTATGATTTTTTACTTCACCCTTTGTCCCACCCTCGTTATTGTCCCTTTACTTCCGGTTATAAATAGATATATAAATAGACATTATTATTTGTTAATTTTTAATACACATAAAGCTCTTCAAGTCTCGAAAATCATCACATAAGAAATAATGTATTCTAAAATTACGAATAAATTTTTTTTTCAGATTATATATATTTATTTTTTTTTTTACTAGTCATCCAAGATATTTCAGTGGTGCAATTAAGATATTTATGTTACCGCAAACTAAATACTTCGAAATGGAGATTGACAACCATGAGAAGCTATCAGCGTCTTTGTTCCTCAGAGAGTAGGGGTGCATCCCTCAATAAATGTCAAAGAGGGGTGCAATTCCTAAACAATCGACCTGACTCTCCTACCTCATAATTTCATGGGGGAATGCACTGTCAGAAATGTATATTACGTCTATTTTTAGGAACATTTTCGGGGGTCGAAAATTGTCTGTGACAGCTGGCGGAATTGTACGTGCAAACCGCTTAGGGTTAGGAGTAGCCCGCATCGGCTAACTCGGAGGTCGCCTCGACCAGTCTCTCCATCGGAGAGTTTTATTTAGCGAAATCCCGTCTTGGGATATATCTCTTGCTGAGATTGAAGCGATACCCTGTGCTTTGGGTTTCTTTCCTTTTCTAATATAATCCTCTTCAGGATTGTTTGCAGTTCTTCAGAACTAACTGTGCTCAGATCTCCTACCTATACTTCAGAGAACTTTCGAGAGATCTACGAATTGTTCTTCCGTCTAATCACCCATATTTCGGCAGAGACTGAATTTAGTTTAGGTACCCGTCTCTACTCAGGCCTAATCACTTACCAGTGATTAGAAATTGTTTTTATATTGGTGAAATGATGTATATAGCAGAAGTGTAAATAAATTCATTATTCAAGATACACCTGATTCTTCCTTGTGTCACCTGAAACAGGGACCGGATACGTTATAGCCTCAATGGGCAAGATGACATTCGTAGTTGTCAAATTTAGGCATCGAAAAACCCTCACACTATCCAAGGACAATCCGTTCATCGGGAAAAAGCGGCAGTTTGGTGTGGTTTTGCGGCTTCCTTATGGTACCATGATATGCTAAGAGATTTAGTAATTCCAAAGCTTCATCAGATTGGATACCTTCAGGACATGAGTTCTTGATGGACGAAGCTCTACTGAAAGGAAAAGATCTTAAAATCAATTTCTAGTACTTTCTAGAATAATTTAAGATGATCCAAAGCACTTTTGTAAATTAGCGATCTAAAACATAGCAAGCATATTCATAGTCTGTTTCAAAAATTATATTGAGGAATAATTTTGGAACCTAAGTAACTATCACAGATAAAATACATCTGATTAAATAAATTTTTAATGTGATTAATTAAACACTATACCGCTTTATGTTTAATCAAAGTATTCTGTCAGTTACTTTACAAAACAATTTCGTTACAGCCACTTTTCCTTAAAAATTAAATATTAAATTACTCCAATACAAACTTCATAAAAATCCTTATAAAGATTTACTGGAAAGCCAGGGAAGACTAAAAGTGAGGAGAAATCTAGTTTCTATTTAATCGAATTATATTTCAATCTCCATTTATGTCTTAAAAAAATTTCCGAACAGGTTATTTTAACGAGACTTGGAGTTCAAAAGTGTAGTGTAGTGAGCGTGTCTTCTAATTTTCAGCGGCACGAACCGTCCATTAATTAAACACGGACAATCCCGACTTGGGAACACAGGAAAGAGCAACACTGGCGTTTCTTTCAATGCTCATATTCCTGCTTTACAAAGATTCCATTTTCAACGAACGTCAGAACCTTTTCAGGCGACTTCCTGAAAGTTCAAAGAGGTTGGATTGAGGGGGGAGGGAGCGAAAAATCCTACCTCAGAACTGTACTTTATTGTGCTTGGTTTCGATTCACACTTCACAAAAGAAATCGAGCCGAAGAATCGAGAAAACCGTACATAAGAGGATCTCTTTTAATAAAATATACACCGTATCTTAGAAAATCCCTTTTAATAATAATAATAGTGGAAGAAGTAAAAAAAAAGGTATGACTTAATAGATAGTTTGATAAGGCTCTTCCTTTAAAAGCCATTGCCAGCAAAAGTTAGTAAGGCTATAAAAGGGGGGCGGATCTGCGACATTTGCATACCCAATTAAGTCGTCGTTATCAGCGCCTTTCATTAAATATAGGTCTCCCGGCTTTTGTGGTGGAACCGAAATTACCATCTGTATGTGGCCTGTTAATTAGAGGCAGTGATCGGGTTTGACTCCCGGCTTTGGGCGAACAGAAAAGGTTGGGGAGGGGGAATTAATTCAAGCCTCCATCGAAGATGTTCCGAGTTGATAAAGGTGCAGAAAAGGGGCTTTTCAAAGACGGACAGAGGCTTGATAACGGGGGGACCCCCAAAAAGTGGTGGTGGTTTGAGATGAAAAGGGTTTCCTCTTAAGACGTCTTTCGCGCTGATAATTGAAACTTGTTTTAAAAGGGAAGATATCGGGCAATCGGTGTAAGGTCTCTTATCTGTTCATCGCCAGCTTGGCCTCACAGGGAGTAATTTGGCGAGGGATAAAAAAAAAAATTATGATAGAGGAATCGCCCTTCCGGTGAGCATAACGGAGTAATTTTCTGATAATCGATAGCATATAGAGTCTTGTCAAAAAAGATCTCCTCTTGGTTTTTTTTAGGGTATAATTAAAAGCATTAAATGACTCGGAAAAATAAATTACATGCCTGGCAAGTTAGCATATTAACTATGGATATTAAATGATAAGAAAATTAGCCAAGTGCAGCTTCATCTTCACAATCAAGATGGCTGGACATCATGATAGTGGTTTCTTCCAGCACGTTTACTTGTGTCAGAGAAATAAAATGAAGAATGACTTGCATTTAAAGTTTCAGCCTTTTTTATGTCCGATTTTTTTTAAGGACAGCCGCAATATCTTGATAAAATTACGGAGATTTTTAAGAAATGTTGATTAGCAATATATATAAAAATTAGCGTAGTAAAACAGGAAAGTATTATGTCATACAGATAATGTTAAAATTAGAGAAGATTTGTCAGTCAGTTTGGTAAATGCAAAAAGCTATTGAACGTACTTGGAATCCAAATTGTAGTTAATTTAAACTAGTATCGCCATCTATTTGCAAGTGGTACAACTAAAAACTCAATTTAAAATTTAAATGTTATATGGACATAATTTAAATAACGCTTTTGATTCAGAAAAGAATATATATATATATATATATATATATATATATATATATATATATTATTTATGCTGTTGTAAATTTTTTTGTTATATTTTTAAGAATTGTTTAACTTTTTTTTTTTTTGGTATATAGGTGATTTTGTAGTAAATCACATACTACATGCTATCAGGGCACTAATCACTAATAAAGACAGGAGTTGAATGATGGCCTAATGGTAGAGTGCTGCTCTTTGGAACGAGTTCGAGGGTTCGAATCTCGTTTGGATGTTCGGAATTGGCTTTAAGCAGTAGGTATCTGTCTCACTAAACCTCGTGAGCAAAACAGTAGACCGTAGTTCTCCAAAACAAACGAAACCTAATAAGGAGAGACAGTAAAATTCAAATTTCTTGTTTATACTTTTTTTTACTCTGTGCACTCCCCAATAATTTAGATTTAACATATTCAGCTTTACGTATTCGGCAGAAATACCTCGGGGTTTGATAGGTTAGACCTTCTTAAAAGAAATCACTTAAAACAAAACTCATGATCTATTTTTAATTGGTTTAGTTACTTTCGTGCTACTTACAGAAAATCGTCAAGACTGGAAACTACTATTTTTAATGTAAATTACAAAGTAGCGCATCTTCTTACATAGCTTAGAGTAATGAAACAAAAAAAAGTCGCCAAACACATTACAACATGTCAAAAATGAAGGAAAGTATAATGCAACTAATGCATTACTGCGTGTGACAATTCATGATATTTTTTTAATTGGTTTAGTTATTTTCGTGATACTTACAGAAAGTCATAAAAACTGGAAACTACTAGTTTTAATGTAAGTTACAAAGCAGCGCATCTTCTTACATAGTTTAGAGTAATGAAACAAAAAAATCTTCAAAAATGAAGAAAAGTATACAGCCAACGCATTACTGCAGGTGACAATTCCTGACCTATTTTTAATTGGTTTAGTTACTTTCGTGATAATTACAGAAAGTCATTCAAACTAAAAAACTACTAGTTTTAATGTAAGTCACAAAGAAACGCATCTTCTTATATAATTTAGAGTAATGAAACAAAAAAAAATCGCCAAATACATTACAACACGTCAAAAATGAAGAAAAGTATACAGCCAAAGCATTACTGCGTGTGACAGCGTAGACAATTATTAGCGCATGAATCTAAATTCTCCTCTAAAACTTTCTGTGAGTACTAACAAGGAATCGTCACCGACAGATACGTGTCCTGCAGTTGTTTGCAATTACAGATAATTGTTAGAATAATTAGTCATGACTGTTTAATTGATTTTAGTTTGAATCAAACAGTCAGGTTCTTCATCAGTGTCAACCGTAGCCCGAGTGCTTTATGTCACTTCGAAACAGGACTCCGAAATTTGACAGATGTCACGCAACAAGATAGTTTCCCATTTATTGCTCAATTTAGATTTTACTTAGCTTCGTTGTCCTGCTATTTTAAGGCGGAGCCCAAAGCTGCATCCTATAAATCTATAATATTTAGTTTCGTTGAAAATCTATACTTTACGTTTCGATACTACTTTAGAAGAAAAATGTTAAATAAATCAAGATGTAGGGCTGAATACAAAAATAAATGTAACGAAGATAATAAAATATATTCATTTGCAATAGACTGAAAATGCAAAAAAAGTTTAGAGCCATACTTGTCGATCATTTTTCTACATAATCTCAACTCTGTATTCTATTATGCACATGTATATAGCATATGTGTATAACACCAGATCATCACTTTGTAGAAATCTATATCAAGTCTTGAGAAATAGAGAAAACTCTCTTCGTACTTGTTTATCTTATGGTTTACATACGACAAGCGTAGTGCGTCTGAAAGTAAATCGAATAGATTTTTCGTTCCAGAAAATAAATTTTTTTCGGCTACGTAGATCTACGTTTGCTTACTACTGTACCTTGTAAATTTACTGTATGTTTAATTGGATCTGCATCATAGATAAATATTCTAAATCATCTATGTTCTAATTTTGTTTCTACTTTTCAATGCATTTTAGCTTTATTACATACAATTGTGTGTGTATATATATAATATATGTCAGGTTTAAAAATGGGGTTAAGAATTAAGCGAGTTATAATTAAAAATTGTTGGAACTGATTAGTGGTAACGTAATAGAAGAAAGACACACCCTCTAGAGTAACTATACAAAGTAAAGAAGCTGACATGGACGTAGATAAGAAAAACGTGTTTAGGTAGCAACGAAAAAAACAATCTTTTAAGCAAGAAATTTGGCAGGTAACATCCTCCACGCATGTCGCTACAAAATATGAACAAAGGATATTTAAATGGCGTAGCTATGGACAGAGGGATTATAATAAAAATGTTTTATACGCCATGAAATAATATGTGCCTTCCATGCCTTAATTACTCGGACTGTGTCATATATATATATATATATATATATATATATATATATATATATATATATATATATATATATATATATAAACTTCAAGGAATTTTGAATGGTGATACGGTTTTGTATTTGAGGACAAGAAGATGGAGAATGCTGTTAAAGCAGTTGGAACTTCTTTACATTTAAAAATGTCAGAAATATATTGTGAAAAAAAAGCAAGCAAAACGAGCATAACGGAAAGTTGATATTTGTATTTCTATCAGATTTTACCTGCAAAGACATTAGTACTACACATATGTGACAAAAAAATGTTCTGTTTAAGGAAGCATGAGGGACAAAGAAGTACATTATCTTTTAGCCTAAAATATATCGCTAACGGAAAATCAGAAAAAATTTCATTTTTGGTATTATGTTTCAGCTTATGTTGAGTCTGTAGTCATGGTATTCTCAAATCTAACAAGATATTTATAGAGACTAGAAAATAGAGAAATAATTTCATTGAATCCAAAAATATCTATTGTGTTCCTCCCCAACACTGTGAAAGGATTTCAGAAATCATGAAATCGGTTAGCTACAAAATCATTGAATTTTTGCAATCATACTTCTTTTGTAATAACCAGTTAGTAAATTAAAATCCTCCTGATACCAATATGATTTGCCTAAGAGGATACAAAAGAATAAAATGAAAAAAAATCTCGCCAAAGGTTGAACCCCAGTCCCAAGCGTATCATCCAGTGGCAAAGTAATTTGTTGATGTAATTACCATTCACGTCTGCATCGGCCCTCTCCCAAAGCAACATCCCTTGACAGGGTTGAAAGATGAAGATTTTGCTGAAGGAAGTAAAGATGGGGTGTGGCGGACAGCTGTTTGATAGATAGAAATTTGATGGAGGACGTACACGTTTCGGCAGCCAAGCCATTACATTGGACAGAAAGAGGCGGTTGAGAAAGCCATCGCCGATACTGCTGGCGTCGTGGACCTCTTGAATACCTGAGCATTTGGTATTTTGATATTAAGGACCTAATTGGTGTATCCATGTAAAAGAAGACCGGCCTGTCTTCTTCGGGCACGTGTTGAAGTGTCTGACAGGGAAAGTAATTCAAAAGCTGGTATAGTTGAGTATGGAATATTCATAGGATGTAGTAGGGATTATTTAAATGTAGTTACATGTTGTGTTGTCAACTGCCTATAATACTTTACTATAAGATTTTTTTTTATTTCTGCCTTAGTTTGATCTTTAGTGTTCTTATTCGGTTGAAATAATCATGTTTTAGAGGTTAAATTTTTAAATGCTTTTTGCAAATGTTTTTGAATTTTTTTGATAGTTTATGAAATGTTGAATAATATTAAAAATATTATATATACATTAATATTTTTGATAAAAAAATTTTTTTCATTATTTTTTCGTTCACTTTACGGAAACTAAAGCTAAACTTCCTGTTCTACAGCCCATGTGGGGCCATGCACTAAGGTGCCAATTTACGGTTTCGAGACCAAAAGCCCTGGGGTGCGAAGCATATGTCCCGGTTAGGTCAACTTCACGTGGAACCCCCACTGTTTATTTTCCAAGAATGCTTGGTCCTCAGTTTGTCTACCCACTGAAGGGTTGAAAAGCTGAGTCAACCTTCCCCAGTCCGAGGATCGAATATCGGACCTGCGCCTTGAGAATGCGAAGCGATACCAAAATAACACTGGGCTTACTTTATAGAAACATTCCTGAAGAAAATAAATGTGTATGTTCCATCCAACAGCCATGATGCGACAGCAATTGCTTAATAATTTTGTAAACTGTGTTTATTTTGTTACCGTTGAGCCATCTAAAGGAAATATATATATAATAAAATAGTGTTCGCTGAGAGTGTGGAGCGAGGGGATTAAATTGGCTATATATTCTGTTTTTTCTTGGTTTCTTTAAAGTGGATGGTTTGGACGACATTTAGAATGAAAATATTCAAAGTCATTGTAGTAAATAAATTCCTAATTCCTTTAATCATAAATCTTATTGTGCTTTCATTTTCCCAACGCTGATCCATTCCATATACATTTAATTCTATTTGATTGCGTTTATGTATTTTGTATCCCCCTAGTTCATATTATTCTTATCTATTATACATTACACTAATTCTTAACATTTCACAGTGTAAAAAATATCATACTTGCTGGACTGTTCCGGTCCTACTTCCTTTGAAAATTCCTTCTTTCTCCCAAGAAGCCGAACATCCATCTGCCTCCTCAACTCCTACAAAAATTCATTTGGGGAAAGATTTACTAAACGTGCCTAATAGGAATGATAGGCCAAGGAAAAACATTGTATTTTATAATAATCAGGGAAGATTTCTGCCCTCTTGTTTAGAAAAGGTTAACGTTCTTTGCATGATAATCTGATTAACCTTTGTAATTTTTCATAGGAGGTGCATATTAAATAATAGAAGAAAATGTGGCTTTTGATATACCATGGAAATTCATTATATGAAACTCATACGAAATACATAGATATACGAAGAATTTATCATTCCTCCACAAAATCTCACATAAGGCCTATGTAATAAATTATTCACTTATACAAAACATTTGCTTATTCCAAAGAATGTTCGATATCCTAAGCAAATTTCCGAATGTAAATTTTATTCAGTTGAAGAGCAGAGACTTTATACTCAAAGAAACTTGTACTATGCTTGTTAACTTGGTCCCTATTGTTTTCTAATTTTTTGTTACATATTTTTTGCTTGTAATATTCATCAAAAATCAGAGAGAGTTTTTAATTTGAGCTTTTTATTCTTCTTAATATATAACAATATTTTAGTTAAAAGGCGTTTATTTTATGTGCTTAATGAATAAAAATCTTGACGTTTTTAATGTAAAAAATAATTGCGTATTTGTCGTTTGCAGACATTAATATAATTATAATTTTACCTGCATAATATACCCTTAGACAAAAAAACCTCACCAAGGAGTTATCCGAATGAGAAGAATATTGGTCGATGTTATTTACATGTACAGAAAAACAAATAATTACAATTTGAGAAAAATTGGATCATTTACTCAAGTGATAGAGCTTTACAAAGTAAAGAACTCAATAAAGCGTTTGTGCACATCTGGACCTTACGCAAGCAGTTATTCGACTTCCCATTGATTGATAGAAGTAGAGGATGTCCTAATGAGGAATATCGTGCCAAATGGTGCTTTAGATCAGCAAAATCCAAGATGGTCGGAGGCACTGCCCATAATGCTCCAATTGTGCTCAATTGGAGAGAGATCCGACGGCGTTTCTGGCCAAGGTAGCGCGAAGACAAGCAGTAGAAATAAGTGCAGTGTGAAGCCGGGCATAATGTTGCTGAAATGTAATCCCATGATAGCATGGCATGAAGGGCAACACAGCAGGGAATAGAAATTCGTCATCACCCCGCTGTGATGGAAACAGGCCCCGGATGACAACCAAAGGGGTCCTACTATGAAAGGAAATGGCACAACAGACTATGACTCCAAGTTGTCGGCCTGTATTCAGAAGACAATCAGGTTGGTATCAGACCACTGTCCGGGCCTTTTCCAAACATATATTCGCTGATCATCGGAGCTCAGTTCAAAATGGTACTTATCACTGAAGGCTATTCTACTCCAGTCAGTGCTATTCCAGTTCGTATGAGCCCGACACCACGGCAACGGGCTTGTCGGTATACAGAGGACAATGGTAGTCGTCTTAAGGGGTGCCGTGGTTTTAGCTCCCTTTATGTGAGCCGTCTGTGAATAGTCTTTGTGGTCACTGAAGCAGTAGTTGAACGTATAATCGTTGATAATGATGAATCTGGGGCTGTGAGTGTTGCTCTGATTATTGCTCGGTCCTCACGTTCTCTCGTTTCTCTGGGCCGACCGCTTCATTCTTGCCCTATGTGCGGTCATTGTTAACCCATTCCTGCCAACATCGTGTAATAGTAGCATTGATCCTGTCCAAATGCAGAGCGATTCGCCGATTAGACCAACCTTTTTCTTTGAGCCCAACTACCCGCCCTCTCTCAAATACTGACATCTGCACATATCTTCCCCTCACCTGTATGCGAGGCATAGTTACTGTCTACTGTACAAGGAATGTAATTCTGCAAAGAACTTGTGACCTGGAATCGAAATTTCAAGCAGCAAGAATAAATTTTCAAAGCACAAATTCAGAAGAACAACACAGTATTTTTATAAGCCTACAAGACTACATTTCACATGCACGAAATATTTACTTATACGAAGAATTATTCCTTTCCTTTGGTCTTCGTACGTTTCTACTGAATTTTGTTAAGCGTATGCACTTCCTATCTTATCTACCCACATACAACTCAATAATGGTAAGTTTTCAAACTCCAAATCCAGAAAAACAGCATAGTATTGTTTTTGTGTTTTTACAGGTTGACCCAGTACAATACACATGTACGAAATATTTACTTGTACGAAAATCTATTACTTCCTCCTGGCCCTCGTATAAGGTAATTTCCATTATATTTTGTTAAGTGTACGCACTGTGTACCTTACCTATCCATACTGCACGTACATACATACATAACTTAGAAATAAAACTTCAGTAATGATAAATTTTTAAACCACACTATTAAAATTCCACTAATATATGAGAAAAAAATATCATTGCAAAAAACCCTCTTTACTTTAGCAGAAAACAACAATTTCAAATCTGCCTCTCCTTCCACCCCCCAAAAAATCACTCTCTCTCTCTTCGCTTCTCTCTTAGCCCGAATTGTCAATATTTGACATAAACTCTCTCTGCTTCTCTATAAACCAACTTTCTTTCCCTGCCATATCGAGAAACCTTCTAGTAGTTCGACAGAACATTTTCCCGGTGGATTAAAACGTCTTCCTAGACACGGTCCAACGGATTCGATTTTCTTTATGGCAACGCTTTGGTGAAAACAGAAGGTGATTTTACAGGGGGAAGTTTTTATCTTTTCCTTCTTTTTTTTCATACATAAATAACGATGATTTTCCCTTTTATTAGCTTTCTCCGCTATCTCTTTGCTTTTCATCTCCGTCGATGTTCGATCTCTATTTACGCCCACCCCGTTCTTTTCGTGTTTTTCGAAGCACACCATCCACGGATTGGAAAGAACAAGGTTCTGACTTTCGAAGGTACTTAACGTTTTATTTATTTATTTATTTTTTTTTTTTTTTTTTACTTCTTAAAGAATTTTCTCCGATTATTATTTTTTTTTTCATAAACCTATTCGATTTTTTTTCACTCTCTTCTTTTGAAAGGCAGAAATCTATACGTGTTATGGCAGGTGTTTATTTCTTTTATTGAAGCTTGAATAATAATGCGATAGGCACATCGCCAATTTCGTGATGTTATTTTTAATAGGTTTTTCTGTGGGTCTAGTTATTGTAACAGTGATAATAGTTATTGTAAAAGTGATTTATTTATTCTTTATGGTAACGTTTGGGAAATATCCGTTGATTTTACAAGGAGAGATTTTCCTTTTTATTTCTTTATATTTGTGCCTCAATAACAACAATTTTTCCCCGATAAGTATTTTAATAGGTATGTTTGTGGATCAAGTTATTGTAAAAGTGATAATAATTGTTGTAAAAGTAGTTTATTTATTCTTCATGGTAGCGTTTTGGAAATAACCGTTGATTTTATAAACGGAGATTTTCCTTTTTATTTCTTTATTTGTGCCTCAATAACGACAATTTTTTCGCAATAGGTATTTTAATAGGTATGTTTGTGGATCAAGTTATTGTAAAAGTGATAATAATTGTTGTAAAAGTAGTTTATTTATTCTTCATGGTAGCGTTTTGGAAATAACCGTTGATTTTATAAACGGAGATTTTCCTTTTTATTTCTTTATATTTGTGCCTCAATAACGACAATTTTTTCCCAATAGGTATTTTAATAGGTATTTCTGTGGATCTAGTTATAGTAAAAGTGATTATAATTACTGTAAAAGTGATTTATTTATTCTTCATTGTAACTTTTTGGAAATAACCGATGATTTTACAAGAGGAGATTTTCCTTTTTATTTCTTAATATTTATGCGTAAGTAACGACAATTTTTTTAAAATTGTTAGCTTTATTAACATTTTGTAAAAACCGTTGATTTTATAAGGGGGTATTTCCTTTTTCTTTCTTTGTTTTTCTGCCTAACTAATAATATTTTTTTTAGCTTTTTTAAAGTTTTGGGACAATTAGTGATTTTACAAGTGGAGGGAGATTTTCCTTTTTATTTCTTTATATTTGTGCCTAAGTAAAGACAACTTTTTTCCAATTTATTAGCTTTATTAACGTTTTGTTAAAACCGTTGCTTTTATAAGGGGGTATTTCCTTTTTCTTTCTTTGTTTTCCTGCCTAACTAATAGTATTTCTATAGCTTTTTTAACGTTTTAGGAAAATTGATGATTTTGTTTTCTCTTACTTTAATATTATACACAACTAACGATATTTTTTATATTTTTTTTGGCTTTTTTAAAGTTTTGAAAAAACTGAGGGTTTTATAAAGGGAGATTTTCTTTTTACTTTCTTTATTTTCATGCCTAGCTAATCATATTTTTTTTTTTATCTTTTTTGACATTTTAAGAAAACCGATGATTTTACAACGGATAGATTTTCTGATTTTTTTCTTTATTTGTACTCGTGACATTTTATTCATTTTATTAGCTTTTTGACGTTTTTGTGATGACTGGTGATTTTACAAGTGGAATATCTTCTTTTTTTATTTATTTTCATGACCAAGTATCGAATTTTTTTTTCATTTTATCACCTCTGTTAACGTACATGTGTTAAAGGGATTCTACAAGGGGAAATTTTCCATTTTTTTTTGTTTATATTTATGCCTAAATAATGATAGTTTTTTTTATCATTTTATAAATTTTTTTCCGCTTTATCTTTGCTGTGTCTTTTTGTTGCTTGTTTATTCGTACTGTAAACTTACACCATTCTCAGATTTTAAAGAACAAGGTTCTGGCCTCTCAGGTACTAATATTTTCTCTTGCTTAATTTCTTTTCCATAGGCCTACTAGTATATCTTCCGAAAGGAATAAAGCCATGCTATGGCTTTACTCTTTTCATAGACATATGAAGGATGTTTGTTTATTTTCATACATTCATTCGCAAATATTAATCAGCAAGAATGGAAAAGAATACCTTTTTTAAAAAATTGTATATACATATACATGAAGCAGTGTTGTGGCACCAAATAAAAGCAGTTTCATATCCACGGTAGTAATTTGTTAGATATATAGGATATACTAAGATACTCATTTTGATTGACAAGACATAAAAATAATTGTTCATGACCTTCAATAATTTGGTCAACATGATTATATGGGGTAGCCTGTCAATCCTGAGTTTCTTTCAGTGATTATAGTATTACCAGCGAAAGAGAGGAATTAACAACTAAAAATATGTCAGAGGATAGATAAAAAGGAATTCATAAATACATAAAGCAAAATAACTAAAGAGGTGAGAGTTTATGAATAGAGGTACGTGATATTTTGTAAACAAAGACATCCGTTCTATCATATACTCAACCAGGAATGAGTAATTTTGTTAAGTACTAAGATAATAATATTATCTCAATAGCCAATGGGAGTTGAGTATGACGATCAATTAAAGATTTTCCGGTACATCTAAATGAGTGGGTGTAAACGATGGATAGGATACCTATTTTAAACAAGTTTTATGACTTTTTCTTACATTTTATAAAGATTTTTAAATTTTTCCTACGTAAGATTTTTTTACATTAAAATAAGTTCTCATTAGCCCTCGTGTTGCAAAAGTAGACCGTAACGGTCTAAAACCAAACCAATATATTAAAATGCACAAAAACTGATGTTTAAAAAACGTCATTTTCATTTATTCGTTTCCGATTTAAGTTCTGTTAAGTCATTCTCCATTAATCAAACAATTGAAATATAATAGACACTTATATGCATTACTTCCTATGAAATTCAATTCTAAAGCCTTATACATGCATTCAGTTACATAACTTTTGGGTTAGTGAAAAGATTTTGTAATATTTTATTTATTCCTTTTACGTAACTAATAATCATCGTAGGTGTAAGATACCATAAAGCAGCTTTTATCAAGCCGCTTGTGGCAATCGAGAAAAGTTATTGTTGTCCCGAGTAAATACATCAACTGAATTTGCAATCAAAAGCTATTAAATACGTTTAAAATATCTTTTTTTGAGTCATTCAGAATGACATACTTATCGGAACAATCCAGTTATCTAAACTAATAAATGCTCTCCATCGGTGCATGTCCTCCAGACATGATTCAAAATAGCGCTTTCAAACTCCCCGACTACCACCACTGTCGCAGTATAAAAGCGTCTTTCATGTTCTGATACATCTTTTATGTCTGGGAGTGGAAGTAACACAATTACTAGCTATCGTTTCTAACTCAAGAGGTGTCCTTCAAAATCTTAGGGTTATGCCATTTTGCCAACTTGTTCTCTTCTCTTCTACCCCCTTGGAACCAATTATTATTAAAGCACATCGAATAAAACTGATGATAATTGTTGCGACGTCTCTCTCAATTATTAGCTTTTTGAAGGGGCAGCATTTCAATAAACGACTCTTATAAAACCAGACATTTAGTAGTTTTCGGTTTATTGGATTAAAATCGATTTTTCCCGCGTTTTATTATTTATTTTTTTTTCGATTATTTTATCTGCTTGGCTTTTGATACGAGTGGTAAACGATTTCTAGACTTTTTTTTTTTTTTTTTTGGTTTGATGTCTGGATTATGACCTCATTTTCAGTGGTGGACTTTTGATGATTCTCATTGTTGAACGATAAGAAAACGATAAAGGTATGGGTATATATATTATTTAAAAAAGGAAGCCCCTTTGGTTTGTATTATCTTTAATAATAAGCGCTTATAACACCGGTAGCTTATTACACATGTATGTTTGCTTGTTTATTTTTAAATAAACATACTTCGTAAATTTTTCCAAGTAATTGTTGAGTGAAGAAGGGAACAGTTGTTGAGTAAGGTATTCTTATTTGGATTATTACCATTATTTTCGCTTTTTTATACTTTTCCGTTTGTTGGGCTCACTTGAATGACTGTAAGTACAGAAAAGTAGTACTCATGAAAGGTTAGTAAGATAATAATGAGTTTGTACGCTTCATGATTAAATGTCAGCGGTTGAACAAACTGCCGACGACGGAAAAGAGGCATTTATTTTTAGCCGCACACAAAAATAACAATAAAAATGTTATAAATAATTAAACCTTTCAGTCTCTTATTATATAAAATATAAAGAAAGGAATCATTTTATGGATTGTTATTTTTAAAATGGAATTTTAGATCATGTATGAAAGAAATGTTCAACGCGATCCTATTAAGTGAAGCTCAAGGACACCGTAATATAAGGTTGGAAAAAGGCTGCAGCAAATGTCAGTGCACTTAGTAAAACGTTTATTTTTAAGGAGTGTACTTAGATTATAAAATTTATTTTTATATTTGCAGTTTACATCATTATAAATAGTAATTAAAAATCCTTAGTAAAATATCAAAGAACAAAATTTGACGTTTTTTAAACTATTAGGAACTGAAATATGTTTGAAGCTACACGTGAGGCGTAGATGAATTAAAGCTGACACATAATATTTTTTAAAAAATTATTTAAAACTACACTCATTAATTCAATTAGGATTCTCATATGAAATTTATGAGAGCAATAGGTCTTCGAGGCATGGTGCAACTGGATTCTAAGGGCCAAACACTCTAATCCAGAGATTTCTAACAGTAGGATAAAAATGACAACAAACAGAAAATAAAAGAGTTAAACGATGAAAGAAAGAGATAGTGTAGTAGATGCGTGAGTTCATAACAAAAATCTAGAGAATATAAAGTTTAGAGATAGAAAACATACAGTGTTTTTGTGATCATGGACATACGCACTCTGTAAAAGCGAGAGGTGGAATAAATCGTTTTCTAATTCCGAGAGATTCAAGCGGCCACGGGGAGCCAATCAAATTGCAGGTATCCGTTCAATAAAATTTCTGGGAATATAAGGATAGAAAATGATTACGATTGCTTGATGTATAGCCGATTTTATATATTTTAAAAATATGCTTCATTTCAGTCTGATTGGTAAAGCCGCATCTTTTTCACGTTTATTCGTTGCCGAATTATTGATATTTTAAATTTTCACTGACTTTTGTATCACCTGATATACAGAAAATCACCGTAATAAAACAAGGTTAATTAAGAAGAGAAAATTCAATTCCTTCGGACACTAGAAATAATGGATTAGTAAACCTCTAAAACGTAAAATGAGAGCAACAAGTAGAATAAAGCCAATAAAAAATGACTTCATTTCCATCCGGTGGATAAAAACTGCATCTTTTTTACTTTATTTTGTTATCCAGTTATTTATTTATTTAATTTTCCTGACATTTTGATCATTTGATGTATAGAAAATCACCGTAGCAAAGCAAGACTAGTTAAGAAGAAAATTTAAATCTTTAGGACATTAATCTAAAAGTAATGGAGTGGTAAACCCCTAAAATGTGAAATGGTAGAAACAAAAATTTTAAAGAAAGGAAGTAATAAAGTTAAGACATTTACAAACGTAGGCGTAGTCCCAGATAACGTAAAAATAAAGTAAAATAACATAACGTATAAATTAACGTAACTCTTCACTTCTAAAAATACATATAATATTACTAAAAATACTATACAGCTCTTTAATATTTATTTTAATGAGTATATATATTAATTAAAGGTTCAAAACCGTCTCTTAATTAAAATTATTATCTCTTATTAAATAACTTGAGAAAGAAGTCATTTTTTACTCCTTAAATTGGACGAGATTATCTCTTCTTGCATGTTTAACTTGAAGTTAAACGTCGTCTGCAACAGATAAAGCGAAATTAATAGTCTCACTTGATTTTTCAAGAACAAACCTTGCGGACCGGGTCGCTATATAACGTTATGCCAAGTGAATACAAATGGAAACAGTTTTTTTTTCTCCCTGTCTAACTTTTTTATAAATCCGCGTAGGAAGAAAGCTGGAGCCTCGCTTAATATCAACATCGACCCACATTCACAAATCATCGGTGATCGATTATTCCGCTAATTATACGGGACTGCGAGTGTAATTATTTTCATATATGTTAAACTTGTATGGTTGTAAATGAGAATTCTGTTTTTTACCTAATGGCGTGCTTAAGAGTTAATAAGAGCGGGGCCCATTTTTCGCAAGACGGCGTTGTGTAGTGTTGTCAAAAAAAATTATGTGTTAAGAAGAGTTTTCAACCGATGAAAATTAGAGAAGAGTTTAAATCTTACGAACGTGTAAATGTACCGTAGAGAAAGTATTCCATGCAAATGTGCTCGAAAATTAATAGCTGTTTGATGGTTTACTCGGAGACTTCATTTATTTATGTTAGTTTTAGAGTATGGTATGTGCTTTAGGTAGATTAATTACTTGCGACGTACCTACTAATAAAAATGCAATCATTAACTTTTAGTTGAAGGTTACATTTCATGGATCATCTTTAACCTTTTTTCAGTAATTGCAATTTTGTATTTTATATGATTTATAAAACTGTAATTACACCTTATTTTAATGTATTATAATTTTTTAATTAATTTTTATAACTATAAAGTCCTAACATAATGCATAACATAAAAAAGGTGATTAGTTCATTATAAAACCAAAATTTTTGTCTTCAAAATATTCAGTTTCTCCGTTCAGTCTGATTTTACGAGTCATTGAGTCTTCTCGTAGTGAGAATGCTACCCGCTTTAAATTGCGAAACAGTCATATGCATACTTTCTGAAAATGACTTCGGTAAGTAAGATAAAACCTAAGTTTCTGGGTGATTTGAATAACTGTTTGCTCGAGCAAGATTGTTGCCAAAAAAAAAATCGCCAATTTTGCCGAGGGGGCACTCTCAAATATATTTTTACCAAACAAACATACGACAT
The DNA here is from genome assembly GCA_032207245.1 of Pardosa pseudoannulata. Taxonomy (NCBI): domain Eukaryota; kingdom Metazoa; phylum Arthropoda; class Arachnida; order Araneae; family Lycosidae; genus Pardosa; species Pardosa pseudoannulata. The sequence continues at coordinate 23,372,750 of CM063498.1, read as the reverse complement.
AAACAATTTAAAATCTTAAATCACGTCTTTATATTTTATCTTTATACTTGATCATTTTAATCAAATAACGATGTATTTGTTACAGCATCTCTCCTCTGACCACAAACACTAAATAAAAATGCAAAAGTGTATTCTTTGTTCACTGGTTCTCTAGAGTCCGAATAAATTAACAGTATCTCTTTCTGAGAAAAATATTCGGAGAATATTGCGGAAATTCATGTTATTGGAGCCTGGAAGACCTGTAAGACAGATTCTAAAATCCAGGAAGTTTATTTCTATTAGGTGATTTTGTGTGGAATGTTCGGTTTGACTGGAATACAGGATGCCCTAGCCAACTTGTTGATAAAGCTAAGAACATGGTAGCATAACATTTTCACCGAATCTCGCCGTGCGCAAGAAACCTGTATCTATATTTTAATTTATATTATATTTATATCCATCTCTCCTTGTGCAACCCATTTTTTACATATTAAATGTGCATAATGCTTAAAAAATTATATATAATGAACCTTTAACGGTTCACTATGGCTAATTTTTAATAATTAAGG
>CM063498.1:23358239-23372102 GCA_032207245.1 Pardosa pseudoannulata | reverse complement strand
AGCCATAAAGAACAACACGAAACTGCCATTTTTTGACTCGAAATCGCCGGAATTTTACCACCGTGTGATTGATGCCCTACCAAAAAAATAGCAAGAGATCATAGATAGCAATGGAGATTATGCACAATAAAAAAGTGCTGTTCATTTTGTTTTTATTTGCTTTTCTTTTAGGGTAAAAAAAACGGGTAGAACTTTTGCACTCACTCAATACTTAATATTATAAATAAAATATTTTAAAATGAAAAAATGGTACCAGCTTTGCGATCATACAAACTTATTTTCGAAAATTTTATACAATCAACGTTTTTGAATATTATGACAGCATCCAAGATATATAGGTACCTCATGATAACAAACGCTACCTGTGACCGAAACTTTTCAAAGTTGAACGTGCTGAAAAAAACTGTCATCGATCTTCAGTGAAACAAGAAAGACTGAACTCGATTGCTATTATGGTTATTGAATTCTACCCCCTGCAAATCACAGAATTCCAAGATGTTCTAAAAGAAATAAAGGCCCCAAATATTTTTATAAAATCCAATATTTAATTTTAATTTTATATAATATTTAATATTTATCATTTATTTATATTTTATATATACTATTTTTGGATAATTTGTTATTATCTTTATGCAATAAAATGACGTCACTAAAACTGTTTGTAATAAAATCACATTCGTAAAATTATTACCGAGATTTCATCTGCCTAAGGGCTCCATTTTGTTTAATACGGCACAGCGAACCTACGTGCTTCCGGCAAATAAACCTTTGGGATTGGGTTTGGTTTGGAACGATACGGTCTACTTTTTGCACCACGAGATCTAATGAGACCTGGACCTACTGCTTAAAGCCGATTCTGAACGGCTACGAACGCCCATGTAGCAGTGGAAATCGAACCCATGAACTCTGGTACCTATATTTAACTCCCTAACCATTCATCCATCGTTTGTTATTGGACTTTGGTACCGAAAAACAAAGCTATACTAATGTGGCCATTGAAAGAAATAAATATTGGAAGAACTTAACTAAATCTAATTAAATTATATGGGAGACACAATTCCGAAGTCAAAAGTTTTAACGATTAAAATGTTTTTAATTACGCCCTACATACACAAAAAATAAGAGATCAAAGGTAAAAAGATATCTCTGAAGATCATTTTTAAAAATCTCTATTGAAGATTCCTTTTGAATATTTCTGTACTTGAAGATCAAAATATCATAGCAAATTGAATAAAGTACTTTACAAAGTAAATGTTAATAATATTCATTTTTTTATTGTTTAAAAAAAATCACGTCTCGAAACAAAAATAAGACGAATTTGTATGTTTTCGAAGCAGCACAAACTTAAAATCAAATCAGTTGGTTTTGAATATTTTTCCCCGTGGTCAGTCAGATCTGAAAAAGGGAAAACAAGAATGCATTTCCCATTTCGGTGAAAATTTTGCGTGGTCGTGGGAAACATTATGGGAATGGACTTTTGGAAAATGGGTTTTTTCCATTACAAGAGCCTGGGGAAAAGTTAAAGTTATTTTCGTATATCTCCAGATGCCTTTGATGTTTCGAGATTGTCTATAAATACGTGATATATTTCTTTGTTAAAACTGTGACGTCGATGTCTTGCCTTTATTCTTTCTTTTCCTTTCTTGTTCCGAGAACTCATTCGGTGATTTCCTCAGGAAAGAAATATTAAGAAAAACACTTAATATATCCTTAACAGTTAAGCTTTATTTAATGTTTTGTAGAGTATTTTTAAAGTTTATTTTATCTTGGGATGAATGTGTCATGCATTATCTTTATGCGTCTGTATAGGAAGCATTCTGTGTTAAAATTGACTTCCGAACACTCAATATTTTCTTACCAGTTAAATTTTTTGGATTCTTAATTAGTAAGGGAAAATTTGAAATTCTTGATTTTTTCTTTTGTAAAGTATTTTTAGTATTATTATTTTTATCATGGCATGAATATGTCAACAATCTCTATATGCGTTTAGGCAGGACAAATTCTTTGTTAAAACTGTGACATCGATGTCTTGCCTTTATTCTTTCTTTTCCTTTCTTGTTCTGAGAATTCATTCGGTGATCTCCTCTGGAAAGAAATATTGAGAAAAACACTTAATATATCCTTAACAGTTAAGCTTTATTTAATGTTTTGTAGAGTATTTTTAAAGTTTATTTTATCGTGGGATGAATGTGTTAAGCATTATCTTTATGCGTCTGTACAGGACGAATTCTGTGTTAAAACTCTGACGTTTGATTTCTTTTCTTTCATCTAGAATTCAATCGATGATTTCCATGGAAAAGAAGTATTTATTAAGAGTAACACTCAATATTTCTTTACCAGTTAAATTTTTCCGATTCTTAACTAGTAAAGGAAAATTTGAAATTCTTCCTTTTTTCTTTTGTAAAGTATTAATATTATTATTATTTTTATCATGGCATGAATATGTCAACAATCTCTATATGCGTTTAGGGAGGACAAATTGTTTTTTAAAACTGTGACATCGATGTCTTGCATTCTTTCTTTTTTTGTTTCGAGAATTCATTCGATGATTTCTCCTGGAAAGAATTATTAAGAAACACACTTAATTTTTCTTATCAGTTAGGTTTCTTTGAATGTTTTGTAGAGTATTTTTAAAGATGTTTATTTTATCTTGGGATGAACGTGTCAGGCATTCTCTTTATGTATCTATGCAGGACGCATTTTTTATTAAAACTCTGACATTCGATTTCTTACTTTTCTTCTTTCTCTTTTTTCTGTCATCTAGAATTCATTCGATGATTATCACAGAAAAAAAATATTTATTAAAAGTACACTCAATATTTCCTTACCAGTTAAGTTTTTCCGAGTCTTAACTAGTAAGGGAAAATTTGAAATTCTTCCATTTTTCTTTTGTAAAGTATTAATAGTATTATTTATTTTATCATGGTATGCATATGTCAGCAATATCTATATGCGTTTCGGCAGGACAAATTCTTTGTTAAAACTGTGACATCGATGTATTGCATTCTTTCTTCCTTTTTCGTTTCGAGGATTCATTCGATGATTTCCTCTGGAAAGAAATTTTAAAAAATACTTAATATTTCTTATCAGTTAGGCTTTTTTGAATGTTTTGTAGAGTATTTTTAAAGTTATTTATTTTACCTTGGGATGAACGTGTCAGGCATTCTCTTTATGTGTCTGTGCAGAATGCATTCTGTGTTAAAATTCTGACGTTCGATTTCTTACTTTCCTTCTTTCTTTTTTTCTTTCATATAGAATTCATTCTATGATTTCCTTAGAAAATAAATATTTATTAAGAGTAACACTCATTATTTCCTTATTTTTCCGATTCTTAACTAGTAAGAGAAATTTTGAAATTCTTCCTTTTTTCTTTTGGAAAGTATTTTTAGTATTATTAATTTTATCATGGCATCAATATGTCAACAAACTCTATATGCGTTTAGGGAGGACAAATTCTTTGTTAAAACTGTGACATCGATGTCTTGCATTCTTTCCTTTCTTGTTTCGAGAATTCATTCGGTGATTTCCCCTGGAAAGAAATATTAAGTAAAACACTTAATATATCCTTAACAGTTAAGCTTTTTTGAATGTTTTGTAGAGCATTTTTAAAGTTTATTTTATCTTGGGATGAATGTGTCAGGCTTTATCTTTATGCTTCTGGGCAGGACGCATTCTGTGTTAAAACTCTGATATTCGATTTCTTTTCTGTCATCTAGAATTCATTCGATGATTTTCACAGAAAAGAAATATTTATTAAGAGTAACACACAATATTTCCTTACCAGTTAAGTTTTTCCGAGTCTTAACAAGTAATTGAAATTTTGAAATTCTTACTTGCTTCTTTTGTAAAGTATTTTTAGTATTATTTATTTTATCAAGGCATGGATATGTCAAAACATTTTATATGTGTTTAGGCAGGACAAATTCTTTGTTAAAACTGTTTTTTTTTTTCGAGGATTCATTCTATGATTTCCTCTGGAAAGAAATATAAAAAAAACACTTAATATTTCTTATCAGGTAGGCTTTTTTGAATGTTTTGTAGGCCTTTTATTAAATATGGGATGCCTCCAGGAATTATGTCATTCTGGTAACCAAACACTTCTCTTTAATTATTTTTAGTTTATTCTAGGAGATATAGTATACCACAATGAGCGGGGAAAAAACGAATCAACGGGGCTGTGATTCTAAATTCAAGATGCCAAAAAATGAGTGTACTCCGTCTTTATTAGGAAAAATGTGTTTTAGAATTTGTTAATAGGGAATCTATATTTTCAATGGAAAACAGAAAATATTTAAGTTAGGATTTCACTTTGATAGAATTTTATTATTCCAAATATATATATATATATATATATATATATATATATATATATATATATATATATATATATATATATATATATATATATATATATATATATATATATATATATATATATATATATATATATATATATATATATATATTATATATATATATATGTATATATATATATATATATATATATGTATATATATATATATATGTATATATATATATATGTATATATATATACACACTATATACAAGATTCTATATATACATATATACATTTTACACATATAAAAGAGAGCTTACGGTAATAAACTCTCGAATCTAAACACTACACAACGCGCTCACACACGCAGAAAAATGCTAAAATTTTGATAAATTGACTATATAATGAATGTATAGTGTAGTGTTTATATATATATATATATGATTTTTTATATAAATGTACAGGGTTAACAAGAAATAACTATAATATAGTTAAAAGTAAGCTTTGATAAAAGTAATTTACCTATCATTATTAGCTTATTTGTCCACCGTCAGTTAAATTTAAATACATAAATTTAAACATGGGCTTCGGTACAGAAAATTTACCTGATTTTATAAACTTACCCGATTTTCCGAACAAAACGAATATTAAACATAGAAAATTCTATATTTTTAATTGTAAAATAATTGTTTTTAATATGCCTTAATATTTTAATTAAAGTATACCAATTGATATGCCAGTAAAAGTATATTAAAATATACCAATACCACTCTGCCCAACGATATATTTTCGTAGAAAAGTCTATTGTATATTGAGTTTTAAGCTAAATGTAAGTTATTTAAATCCGAACTCACCGGGAAAGATTTGGGGAAAGTGGTGTTAAATAGGCCACACCTTCTGGCATAGAGACTTTCGATATCGAACATGGAGCTAAATTGAAAGCAAAGAAAAGAAGTGAAGTGATTTTAAAGGGGAACAGCGAGGGTAATCAATTCATGCTGAATACTCAATCCACGGTTCAAACAAAATTTCTTGGTGAATTCTCAGCCGTTTATCAAATGGAACGTTTCGATGGTGAGGTAAGGGAATGTGGACTTTGAAATTAAATAACACTGCTTTGATTGAGGATTACTTTAATCCTTTCTAAGGACGTTAGAGCGTACTTACCAACAAATTTTCTCAATTTTCAAAAGCATAATGCGGTATATTTTTTATACCAATTAAGAATTACTAATAGATTACTTTATCTATTAGTAATTGTTGATTTGTATTTTCTATTATTATTATTATTGTTCTGTATTCTCCTTACTCCTTTATCTGTAGAGCGTTGTACTCTCATTGCTATACTTAGCACATATATAGAATGTATCTAAGATTCCACACCGAATAAGCGTTTCCCCTGCTAGTAACTTCTAAATTAAATCATCTTATTTTCTCTTAATTATATTTATTTTATTTTATTTTTATTCCCCAAGCCGTACAACCCTGGTTGCTCTCAACTAATAGTAATCAATGATTTTAAAATTTGGTTCCACTATCATTAATCCTTGTGTTCCAAAATATAGATTGTACCACTCTTAACTAAACTAAACCTGATGTTTTAGCTTCTGAGTGGTGGTATAAATAATTGAAAAAATATGGCATAAGATACAGATAAAAATTAATTTATTAAATAATATTAATCATTCCCACATTATTCGATATCTTGGATTGATCGTTAGGTTCATTTCATCTCTAAGATTATTTTCATAGAACATATGTTATTATTTACCCCATTCATTGTATTGGTTTTTCCTCCTCTGTAGGGCAATTTCCCTACCGCCATTTTGTATTCCCGTAACTACGGAGATTAGAGAAACTAACGAAATGGGTTTTTTAAGCTGTTAAAATTGTTTTAAGTTTTGTGGAAGGCAAAGATATTAATGGCTTATCCAACTTTATCCTAAATCATAAAAAGGATTTCTTGTGACTACAACTTAAATGGAGATAATCATTGGTTTCATGGAGTATTACAACAAAATAACTATCAAGCCAGTCAGACCTGTAGATACAACCAATTTATCATTCTCAAATACTCTGCTTTGCCCGAACGTGGTAATACAGGCTATTTTTGTCGTTTTCTTTAACGATAAAAATAAGTACGTTATTATAAAAGATGAAAATTATATTGAAAATAATAGTAACCTAAAACCTAGTGACGTCACAACAGGGTGTGAACTATAGAGTATGCAAACCAAAAATGAGATCACGAGAAATCGGAGGTTGGTTTGGAGCACTACGGTCTATCTTTATTACACGAGGTTTAATGAGACCAGGATCTACTACTCAAAGTCTATTCCGAATAGGCTAAAAATATCGGTGGCAGAAAGAGAAGAGGCTAAAACGGAAAAGGATGTAATACCTAGTTTTTCTGGAACGAACGAAATTTTGTCAAAATTAAAATCCTTTATTCAAGTACATAGTAACAGTTGAGAATGTACTTGGATAGTTAAAGGCAGTCGAACACTCTTTCTTTGTAATCAGGTGATCCGCTTATAGAAAGCAGGTATCAATTACAAAATATTCTTTCAAATGTAAAATATCAATTTAAATTAAAATTATATTTTATAAGAAATTAAAATGGTTTCAGTTAATTCTAATATAATAATTTATTCGCAGTAACAGATTTTGACGCATATTCATTTCCTGTATCTATCGCTTTTCCGGATTTATCGTTTTCAAGTCGCTTGTAAGACGATGCATAGAGGTTCCACTGTATTTAAATAATAAATACAGTGGAAACCCCCTTAAATATTTCTATTCAATTCTACTTCTTCTCTATGAAAAATTTTATGAGTGTTATTAAAGAGGATTAAGAAAATTTATTACTCCCTATTCCTCGTTAACCTATCCACCGACCACCTTTTTCCCTTTCAAAACAGTCACCCTTTTCGTAAATTCCAGACGGAACTTACCGTACCATACTAGAGTTGCCGGTTTAAAAGTTGTCAGGCTACTTTTAAATTATTTTCCCTGCAAGGTAAAGGAGTTCCGTTACGCAAAATTAGTTTCTTTCATTTATTATCGCTTTGCAATATTTTTTTTTTCCTCAAAAGTGTGCGATACGAGTTATACGAGTGCGAACGAGAAGGGGTCGACAGGTCCGTTTTCGAACAGGAATTCGCTGTCGAAACCCCGTCGACAAGTCCGTTCAGTGGGTTAAACAGACAATAAAATAATCTACCTAAATTTCAAATCTATTGAGCTTTTCAAAACAAGCTTTTCAGAACCGAGCAACGGCATCTCGATTCTTTTTATTCTCATCCTAAGTAGATATATTCATTAGCTATTAATTTTTAACCAATTAATTTTCCCTTTAACGTGCATGTTACTTCATCTCTACCAATCAAAATATTTCTTCATTTTAACCCAGCAATTACTTCCTAAGTTCCCTTTACCTGACGTTTCCAAAATCCTAGTAAGCGAAGTGCAATTTTCTCTAGGGATTAAACATATTCAAAGGTCTAAACAAACGCTTTTCAATGTTTTTAATGCCAATATTTTTTCCGGGGTTACACAGAGACACCAATAAAAAAAAGGTAAGAATTAAGAAAATATATATACCAGGCAAGCTTTTCAAAGAAATGGATTTTTACTCCATTCATAAAGACAATTCCCGTTAATTCCACTTATATTTTAAACAATTAATTTATTCATAGAAATAGATTTTACTACATTTCTATCTACATTTCCTGCATACATTGCTTTTTCAGATTCTTAATTTTGCATTCGTTTGATAAACGATGGATTGAGGCATCACTGTGTTTAAATACTATCTATTCCATTAAATATTTCGATTCAATTCTCTTCTGATTATAGATAACTTTTATGAGAATTATTGAAGGGGATTAAAGAAATTTATTATCCCTTATCCATCGTTAAAAAACAACACAAAAATTCTAACTGAATTTCAAATCTATTGAAGTTTTCAAATTCGAACACCGCATCTCGATTCTTTTTATTCCCATTCCAAATTGATATATTAATTTACTATTTATTTTTAACACATTAATTTTCCTTTTAAAGAGCATGTTACTTCATAGCTACCAATCAAATTACTTCTTCCTTTTACCCCGGCAATTACTCCCCTAAGTTCACTTTACCTGACGTTTCCAAAATCCTAGAAATCGAAGGGCAATTTTCCCTTGGGACTAAATATATTCAAAGGTCTAGATAAACAATTTCAATGTTTTTAATGCCAGTATTTTTTTCCAGGGGGGGGAAGGACACCAAAAAAGGTAAGAATTAGGAAAATATATATCAGGCAAGCTTTTTACAGAAATAGATTTTTACTCTACATAAAGACAATTCCCGTTAATTCCACTTATTTTGTAATTAACTTATATTCTTAGAAATAGATTTCACCACATTTCTTCCTACATTTCCTACATACATTGCTTTCCCAGATTCTTAATTTTGCATTCGTTTGATAAACTATGGATCGAGGCTTCACTGTATTTAAATACTAATTATTCCAATTTAAAACCTTAAATATTTCGATTCAATTCTACTTGTTCTTAAAGAAAAATTTCTTGAGTTTTCTTGAAGAGGATTAAGGAAATGTATCATCCCTAATACATCGTTACACAAACAATCAAAATCTAACTTAATTTCAGATCTATTGAGCTTTTCAAAAGAAGCTTTTCAGAACCGAGCATTGCATCTCGATTCTTTTTATCCCTAACCTAAATAGAATATTAATTAGCAATTTATATTTAACCAATTAATTTTCCTTTTAAAGATCATGTTACTTCATCGCTACCAATCAAAATATTTCTTCCTTTTAACCCAGCAATTACTCCCCTAAGTTCCCTTTACCTGAAGTTTCCAAAATCCTAGCAAGCGAAGGGAAATTTTCCCTAGGGATTAAACATATTCAAAGGTCTAAACAAACGCTTTTCAATGTTTTTAATGCCAGTATTTTTTTCCGGGGGTACACAGAGACACCAATAAAAAAAAGGTAAGAATTAAGAAAATATATATATCAGGCAAGCTTTTCAAAGAAATGGATTTTTACTCCATTCATAAAGATAATTCCCGTTAATTCCACTTATATTTTAAACAATTTATTAATAGAAATAGATTTTGCCACATTTCTACCTAAATATCCTGCATACATTGCTTTATCACATTCTTAATTTTGCATTAGTTTGAAAAACGATAGATCGAGGCATCGTGTTTAAATACTAACTATTCTAATTTAAATGCTTAAATATTTCGATTCAATTATCATTCTACTTACAGATAACATTTATGAATGTTATTGCAGAGAATTAAGGAAATTTATTATCCCCTATCCATTGTTAAACAAACAATAAAAAAATCTAACAGAATTTCAAATCTATTGAAATTTTCAAATTCGAACACCGCATCTCGATTATTTTATTCCCATTCTAAATAGATATATTAATTAACTATTTATTTTTAAGCCATTAATTTCCCTTTTAACGAGCATGTTACTTCATAGCTACCAATCAAATTACTTCTTCCTTTTACCCCGGCAATTACTCCCCTAAGTTCCCTTTACCTGACGTTTCCAAAATCCTAGCAAGCGAAGGGCAATTTTCCCTAGGGATTAAACATATTCAAAGGTCTAAACAAACCCTTTTCAATGTTTTTAATGCCAGTTTTTTTCCGGGGGTACACAGAGACACAAATAAAAAAAAGGTTAGAATTAAGATCAGGCAAGCTTTTCAAAGAAATAGATTTTTACTCCATTCATAAAGACAATTTCCGCTAATTCCACTTATATTTTAAACAATTTATTTATTTCTACATTTCTATCTATATTTCTTGCATACATTGCTTTTTCAGATTCTTAATTTTGCATTCGTTTGATAAACGATGGATCGAGGCATCACAGTGTTTAAATACAAACTGTTCCAATTTAAACAATTAAATATTTCGATTCATTTCTCGTTCTGCTTATAGATAACTTTTATGAGTACTATTGAAGAGGATTAAGGAAAATTACTATCCTCTTTTCATCATTAAACTAACAACAAAAAAATCTAACTGAATTTCAAATCTATTGAAATTTTGAAATTCGAGCACCACACCCCGATTCTTTTTATTGCCTTTCCAAATAAATATATTAATTAGCTATTTATTTTTAACCAATTAATTTTCCTTTTAAAGAGCATGTTACTTCATCTCTACCAATCAAAACATTTCTTCCTTTTACCCCGGCAATTACTCCCCTAAGTTCCCTTTACCTGACGTTTCCAAAATCCTAGCAAGCGAAGGGCAATTTTCCCTAGGGATTAAACATATTCAAAGTTCTAAACAAACGCTTTTCAATGTTTTTAATGCCAGTATTTTTTTCCGGGGTACACAGAGACACAAATAAAAAAAGGTAAGAATTGAGAATATATATATATATATATATATATATATATATATACATCAGGCAAGCTTTTCAAAGAAATAGATTTTTACTCCATTCATTAACACAATTCCCGTTAATTCCACTTATATTTTAAACAATTATTTTATTCATAGAAATAGATTTTACCACATTTCTATCTACATTTCCTGCATACATTGCTTTCTCCGATTCTTGTTTTGCATTCGTTTGATAAACGATGGATCGAGGCATCATTGTGTTTAAGTACAAACTGTTCCAATTTAAACGCTTAAATATTTCGATTCAATTGTCGTTCTGTTTACAGGTAACATTCATGAGTGTTATTGAAGAGGATTAAGAAAACTTATTATTCCATATCCATCGTTAAACAAACAATAAAAAAAATGTAAATGAATTTCAAATATATTGAGCGTTTCAAAATCGAGGACCGCATCTCGGTTCATTTTATTCCCATTCTAAATAGATATATTAATTAGCTATTTATTTTTAACCAATTAATTTTCCTTTTAAAGAGCATGTTACTTCATCGCTACCAATCAAAATATTTCTTCCCTTTCACCCAGCAATTACTCCCCTAAGTTCCCTTTACCTGACGTTTCCAAAATCCTAGCAAGCGAAGGGCAATTTTCCCTAGGGATTAAACATATTCAAAGGTCTAAACAAACGCTTTTCAATGTTTTTAATGCCAGTATTTTTTTCCGGGGGTACACAGAGACACAAATAAAAAAAAGGTTAGAATTAAGATCAGGCAAGCTTTTCAAAGAAATAGATTTTTACTCCATTCATAAAGACAATTTCCGCTAATTCCACTTATATTTTAAACAATTTATTTATTTCTACATTTCTATCTATATTTCTTGCATACATTGCTTTTTCAGATTCTTAATTTTGCATTCGTTTGATAAACGATGGATCGAGGCATCACAGTGTTTAAATACAAACTGTTCCAATTTAAACAATTAAATATTTCGATTCATTTCTCGTTCTGCTTATAGATAACTTTTATGAGTACTATTGAAGAGGATTAAGGAAAATTACTATCCTCTTTTCATCATTAAACTAACAACAAAAAAATCTAACTGAATTTCAAATCTATTGAAATTTTGAAATTCGAGCACCACACCCCGATTCTTTTTATTGCCTTTCCAAATAGATATATTAATTAGCTATTTATTTTGAACGAATTAATTTTCCTTTTAAAGAGCATGTTACTTCATCTCTACCAATCAAAACATTTCTTCCTTTTACCCCGGCAATTACTCCCCTAAGTTCCCTTTACCTGACGTTTCCAAAATCCTAGCAAGCGAAGGGCAATTTTCCCTAGGGATTAAACATATTCAAAGGTCTAAACAAGCGCTTTTCAATGTTTTTAATGCTAGTATTTTTTTCCGGGGTACACAGAGACACAAATAAAAAAAGATAAGAATTGAGAATATATATATATATATATATATATATATATATATATATATATATATATATATATATATATATATATATATATATATACCAGGCAAGCTTTTCAAAGAAATAGATTTTTACTCCATTCATAAAGACAATTCCCGTTAATTCCACTTATATTTTAAACAATTATTTTATTCATAGAAATAGATTTTACCACATTTCTATCTACATTTCCTGCATACATTGCTTTCTCCGATTCTTGTTTTGCATTCGTTTGATAAACGATGGATCGAGGCATCACTGTGTTTAAATACAAACTGTTCCAATTTAAACGCTTAAATATTTCGATTCAATTGTCGTTCTGTTTACAGGTAACATTCATGAGTGTTATTGAAGAGAGTAAGAAAACTTATTATCCCATATCCATCGTTAAATAAACAATAAAAAAAAATGTAAATGAATTTCAAATATATTGAACGTTTCAAAATCGAGGACCGCATCTCGATTTATTTTATTCCCATTTAAAATAGATATATTCATTAGCTATTCATTTTTAACCAATTAATTTTCCCTTTAACGAGCATGTTACTTCATCGCTACCAATCAAAATATTTCTTCCTTTTAACCCAGCAATTACTCCCCTAAGTTCCCTATACCTGAGGTTTCCAAAATCCTAGCAAGCGAAGGGCAATTTTCCCTAGGGATTAAACATATTCAAAGGTCTAAACAAACGCTTTTCAATGTTTTTAATGCCAGTATTTTTTTCCGGGGGTACACAGAGACACAAATAAAAAAAGGTTAGAATTAAGATCAGGCAAGCTTTTCAAAGAAATAGATTTTTACTCCATTCATAAAGACAATTTCCGCTAATTCCACTTATATTTTAAACAATTTATTTATTTCTACATTTCTATCTATATTTCTTGCATACATTGCTTTTTCAGATTCTTAATTTTGCATTCGTTTGATAAACGATGGATCGAGGCATCACAGTGTTTAAATACAAACTTGTTCCAATTTAAACGATTAAATATTTCGATTCATTTCTCGGTCTGCTTATAGATAACTTTTATGAGTACTATTGAAGAGGATTAAGGAAAACTTATTATCCCCTTTTCATCATTAAACTAACAACAAAAAAATCTAACTGAATTTCAAATCTATTGAAATTTTAAAATTCGAGCACCACACCCCGATTCTTTTTATTGCCTTTCCAAATAGATATATTAATTAGCTATTTATTTTGAACGAATTAATTTTCCTTTTAAAGAGCATGTTACTTCATCTCTACCAATCAAAACATTTCTTCCTTTTTTACACCCAGGCAATTTAATCCTAAGTTCCTTTCCCTTTTAAAGAGCATGTTACTTCATCGCTACCAATCAAAATATTTCTTCCCTTTCACCCAGCAATTACTCCCCTAAGTTCCCTTTACCTGACGTTTCCAAAATCCTAGCAAGCGAAGGGCAATTTTCCCTAGGGATTAAATATATTCAAAGGTCTAAACAAATGCTTTTCAATGTTTTTAATGCCAGTATTTTTTTTCCTGGGGTACACAGAGACACAAATAAAAAAAGATAAGAATTAGTAAAATATATATATCAGGCAAGCAAAGAAAGGGAATTTTACTCCATACATAAAGACAATTGCCGTTTATTCCACTTATTTTTTAAATAATTTATTCATAGAAATAGATTTTACCACAATTCTACCTAAATTTCCTGCATACATTGCTTTCTCAGATTCTTAATTTTGC
>CM063498.1:23343239-23350739 GCA_032207245.1 Pardosa pseudoannulata | reverse complement strand
TTCGTCGAACGACGGCCGTTTCCTTCAAAACTATAAGCCGAAGTTCCACCATATCTGTATGTGTGTATATGTATGCTTATATATATATATATATATATATATATATATATATATATATATATATATATATATATGTGTGTGTGTGTGTGTGTGTATGTATGTATGTATATATATATATATAGTAATTATATGTAGTATATATATATATATATAATATATATTATATATATATATTTTATATATATATAATATATATATATATATGTGTGTGTGTGTGTATATATTATATTATATAAAAATAAAATATATATAATATATATAAATATATATATATATATATATATATATATTATATATATACATACATATATATATATATATATATTTATATATATTTATATATATATTTATATATATAAATATATATATATATATATATATATATATATATAATATATATATATTATATATATATATATTTATAAATATAATAAATATATATATATTATATATATATATATATTTATCTATATATATATATATATATATAATATATATATATATATATAATATATATATATATATATATATATATATATATATATATTATATATATAAATATATATATATATATATATATATATATATATATATATATATATATATATATATATGAAATAATTGTGAGGTAAAATTGTTTTAATAACTTGTAATTTGTCTTTATGAATCTCTTACACTTCCTGTGATACTAGCATTCAAAAGTAGGTCAAAAAGTAGATAAATGTCTTGTTCGAGCGAAACAGAATTTAATGACATTTCGATTTCTAGACTTAGTCATTAATCATAATTAGTTACTATGTTTTTTCTAACCAAACAAACATGGGATTACGCGTTCTAACATAAAGAAAAATAGATTCAATAGGAAAAAAATCTATTAGGATTTGAAAACAGAAATCGGATTGATTTATTTGTCAACTCTCCTTTCAATTTATTTACAATTCAGCTCAATTATTCAGTTTGTTTATTTTGATGTAGAGAATAAGCAGATTTTTGTGTAACTAGTGAGGAAAGCTAAAATTACATAAGTAATTAGAGAATTTAAATACTGGGTGATCAAAAAGTCCGTATAAATTTAAAAAATTCATAATAACCGAAGAAATAACAAAAATGAAAAATGGTTTGCAAGGTTAACATCGCTAGGGTGAGCGATTTTTTTTTAACAGAAAAAAATAACTCAAAAAGAGTCGATACATGGTACTGATGTACACAAGTCAAAAATAAAGAAACGTAAATAAACAGAATATCTCCAAATCGTTTATTACAACAGTATGTGTTCCACATGACCACCCCCACAGAGGATAACACATTGCAGGCGAGTCAAAAATCTAGGAAAGACAGAGTGCAGCAGGTCCGGTAGTATGCAAAACACCTCTCGACGGATGGCATCTTTTCAGAGAGATTGGATGGATTGGATCGATACACTCGAGATTTCAAATATCCCCGCAATCAAAAGTCTGCCGGGGTCAAATCTGAAGACCGAGGTGGCCATAGGAACCTGAAACGCCTGCTAATGATTTTGTCTTCCCCGAATGTCTGCATCAGAAAATCATTGTCGGAATTAGCAGTGTGACTAGTTGCTCCATGTTGCATAAACGTAACAGTAGATAGCGCATCTCTTTCCCGCAAAGCTGGCACGACATTATCGCGCAAATGTGTTAAATAACACTGTGAATAATACGTCGTATTCGTTTTCCACCCATTTACTGTGCACTCCGTTTCAAAGAAGGGTCCTATGATGAACGAACCTGTGAATCCACACCACAATGTCACTGTTGGGGAATGCAATTGTTTCTGTGTGTATTCACGTGGTTTAGACACTACCCAGATGCGACAAAGTATTAACATCGCCATGAAACGAAAAGTGAACTTTATCTGTTCACAAGATGTTTAAGACCCAGGTGGCATTCTGTTCGATTTTGGAGATTCGATTTAGTTCGATTTAGGCAAATGCTTCCCTCTGTAATGTATCTGCTGGTAAAAGTTGATAGCACGACTGCAGTCTGTATGGATACAGATCAAGGATTCCATGCAGAGTATTGAGTACCGAGGATGGTGGTAAGCCCAAACGTCTGGCAGCGTCACGAGCACTGCTCATTATAGCTGCTGATTCCGACTCTAATGCTTCAATTTCGGCTGCACCGCGCTGCGAACGTGCCTCATTTAAACATAGTCATCCGGTTCTTACAGGATCCTCCAAGGTTCTAGTTTCCTCAAACCGCTGAACAAGCTTTATGTGGCCTGTCACTGTTAAAGGCCATTTTCCACTCCTGACATTCTTCTGAATTCGGAACTTACGCAAGGCAGAGGTCGCTGATTCTTGGTTAACGTAAAACAACTTCACCAACAAATCTTTATCCTTCGAACTTAAAATCCTTGTTCGCATACATGGTTTACAGCGGTGAACTGGTTGTGTATTTATAGGAGCGCAAGTTCTTATAACAGTCTCATTTGCATATTTCCACCGAAGTCACTCGTACCAGCTCTATCTGTCGGCTTTTTTTGAGTTACTGTTTATTCTGTTTAAAAAAAAATCCCATGCCCTAGCGATACTAACCCAGCAAACCATTTTTATTTTGGTTATTTTTTCGGTTATTATGAGTTTTTAAAGTTTATACGGATTTTTGATCACCCGGTAGTATATTTATTATATCTGTGTCTATACAGCAATTTATATAAGCTCACACTTATAAAATGAGTAAAGATAACTTCATAAGAATTACTTGTACGAGATTCCATGCGTTCGAATCTCACTGTTGACATAGTTGACACAGCCATTAACAATTGACTTTAAGCAGTAGGTCTTGGTTTCATTAACCCTTGTGTGGTAATAAATTCACTGTAGTGTTCCAAACCCATTTAAACAAAATAATTATTTGAAAGTTATGTTGGTTGGTTGGTTGGTTTGGAGTACTACGGTCTACTTTTTGCAACAGGAGGGCTAATGAGACTGGGACTTACAGCTTAAAGCCGATTACGAACGGCTACTAACAGCTATGCCACTGTGGGATTCCAACCCACGAATCTGATACCGAAGGCCATCACCCTAACCAATCGGCCATCGTTCGGCGAAAGTTAGATTTCGAGAACTACTGTTACCTCACGAAAGCAAATGACCTGGGACCTACTGATTAAAGTCGATTCCGAACGGCTGTGAAGACACATGCCAGCAGTAGAATTTGAATCCGCGAATTCTGGCACTGAAGAGAAGCGGTCTGTCATTTGGTCATTGTTTGGCAAATTGTTTGAAAGAAAAGAGCATGTATGCATATCAGTTTAGTCATTGATATCTAAATCAACAGAAAATAAATATGAGATACAGGTATAGAAAATGGATCAATAATGGTAAAAGTTCGTTAAAAATTATTTTAACTTATATTTACTACTTAAATTATTTTAAAATCGCAACTGATTATTTAAATCACTTAAATCATAATTAATTACTATGTTTTTTATAACCAAAGAAACAGAGGATAACGCGTTCTAACACATACACAAAAAATATTCAATAGGAAAAAAAAGTATTAGGATTTGAAAACAGATCAGACATCGAATTCATTTATTTTTCAACTCTCCTTATATGGGGGGTTCATGTGAGCGAATTGTTCTAGAATCAATGTGCAGAATTTTTCATCTTTAGTATATTATCAAAAATGTTTGCTTTATAATCCCACTAACTTTCAAAATACGTAAAACCATAAACTTCCTCGGAATTAAAGATTTAAATTTAAAAAATACCATCAATAAACCTATAACTCTATTTTCTTCTAAATCGAACGTTTTTATTCATAAAAAATAATCTCGCTGCATCTTAAGCAGAAATGGATTTTATTCATACATAAATAAAGACGGTTTATGTTATTGGCTTTTATCAATATACTCTTTTTCAGGTATACCTCCTTTTCTTTCCCGCAGTTCCTTGAAATTTTTCTCCTCTCCCCAAGATGCATGGAGCTAAAAACATTCCGAGGCTTCGGGGTTTTTGTGGGAGGTTTTATTATAAGATTCGGTTCCTCAGATGATAACGCAACAAATTTATCTTACTCCTTAGTTTTCTCTAAACAGAGTTTTTACCTTCCGGCCACATGTATGGCAGTCGTTTTTTTATTTAATGCTTTCTTTCTATTACTTATGTTGTTGTTTTTTTTAATTTATCGCTGGTGGGATGACGTTTCCCCGAATGCTAGATGTTTTCTCACAATGTGGAAAATTGTCTTTGTGGGTGAAGAATATTAAAATATTTTTAGTAAATAATTTGTTATTTTTATTTAAATTCAAAGGGATTTAAAATTTTCAAGCATATTATTTATTGGATTTTTCTTGTATATTTTAGGCGTTCATACAACAGAAATGTAAACAAAAAAACCTTTTGGATCTCTTATACATGCATGATTTACAGGTAGGCCGGTTGATGCCCGAATCGATCAGTCAATGCCATTTAGAAACTTAATTCATGGGTTACTTAATATTTTCAAAATACTGTATGTATATATATATATATATATATATATATATATATATATATATATATATATATATATATATATATATGTGTGTGTGTGTGTGTGTGTGTGTGTGTGTTTGTATGTATGTATGTATGTATG
Source organism: Pardosa pseudoannulata (assembly GCA_032207245.1). NCBI lineage: Eukaryota > Metazoa > Arthropoda > Arachnida > Araneae > Lycosidae > Pardosa > Pardosa pseudoannulata. The sequence goes on along the minus strand of CM063498.1, from coordinate 23,346,078 downwards.
CATGCATGTGTATATATATACATGTGTATACTGCATATTGTATGTATGCATGAGTGTATATATGTACATGCACATGCATATATACTGCATATTGTATGTATGTATGCATGTTGTTTATATATATATATATGCACATATATATACATGCATGTATATATAACATGCACATATATATTATATATATATATATAATATATATAATATATATATATATACTGCATACATATATATGTGTGTATAATGTTAAAACGGTCAAATTTATAATTTAATTAAAAGCATTTTACAATTTTTGGATTTGCAGCGTTAAAACAGGACAACGTTTGTCTGGTCGTCTAGTGTATATATATATATAAATAATATATATATATATATATATATATATATATATATATATATATATTGTTTATTTAATCTTTCCTGTTACTTTTTTCTAATGGTAAAAACGTATTCAGCGTGTTGCAGATTTTTGAATCCTGTCTATGTCATTAGGATATTCTAATTTAGCGTATGCACATAAAATTACTTTTTCGGCAAGTACTTCGACAGAAATGTTTATCTATCATTAATCTTGACTTTACAATGTGATACTCAATAAATCTTTTACCATGAATCTTTTCTTTTCATCTATACATGGCATCCTATGATGCTACAAATGACAGCTAATAAAAAAAGGTAGGCTTAGTTATTCAAAAATGTTTAAACTTCATATTTTGTTTTATTCTGTGTAGTCTATAATAATTTATTAAAAGATAATTATCAATATAAATTTTTTTCCTGTAGGCTGGAATATTGAAAAATAGCTTTATCTGTTATAAAACTTGAATTTTTATTGGGATAATGCATAAATTTCTTATACTAAGCATTTTTTCTTTTATAAATGACATTCTATGAAGCTATAAATGACAGCTAATTAAAAAAGGTAGTCTACAGCTATTCAAAAATGTTTTAAATTTCATAATTTATTTCACTCTGTATAGTCTGTAATAACTTAGTTTAGGATAAATATCAATATATACTTTTTCATTAGAAATAACTGACATTAAAGGTTTGAAAACGTACTTTCACCTCGTTTTAAGCGAAGAGAGAATATAATTCATATACTATACGACCCGACTGACTTGTCCTATTTTAAAGTTATAATTCAAAAAAATTGAAATTTTTTAAAATAAATTATAAATTGGACCTTTTTGATGGAAAAGTAAGGAAAAAAGTTATTTTAACACATTGTATGACGGACACGTACTAGTACGTTTATTGACGATTGATACTTAAGCGTGGGACAAGTACTAGTACGGGTTAGTGTAACAACATGGTTTGTTTGTGGGTACAAAAATAAAGGTATATACATGAAAACGAAGCCGAATGTTCTTGTTTAATACATAGATTCTTTAAAAATTTAGACAAATAAAAACTTGTTTTTACATTTGCTCTTTTCACTTTTTTATAAAGAAACAATTTTTATATATAACATAATTCAAAAGAATTAAAACTATGTACTACTATTTCCATTTGATTTTTCATATTTAAGATACTATTATAAATTTATTGACAAAAAAATATATTTTTTGTCTACAAAACTCTTATAGTTGTTATTTATATATTTGTTTATATATTTCAATATAAAATACGAAAAGTTGGTTACAAAAATAAATAATTCTCGATCTATTGATATTTAACTGAATAACTAAATTTACGAGCAAAACGACTGCTTCCAGTATAGTTCACTTGAAATGTACCAGCACACAATGTGTTAAAAATACTTGGCGCTTCTACGCGTACAGACATCTCAAACGTAATTAAATTAAAATTCTCACATCGCGCGTACATTCGTTCCTGGGACTTCTTGTATAATTTCTGAACAAATGCCACAGATACGTTGGCAGTTTTTTGAACGGCATTAGGAAAATCTTATTAATTATAGCAATTTTGAATTTTATAAAAAAAATATTTTCTAACGGATCAAATTGAGAATTTAAGCGTTCTCGAATCAACTTAATTACATACACAAAATGTTATCAAAATCCGTCCAGCCGTTTAGGAAGAGTTATATAAACACATGGACAGAAGAATTTTTATGTATAAGATAAATAAAGATGATGTTAATTTATTGACTGTTATCACTATTTTGTTACCACGTGTACCTCCTTCCTTATTTTCGTAAAAGGTAAGAACGGTTTCTTACCTTTTTTCTGTATTCTCTTCGATGATGCATAAAGCTAATAACATTCCAACCCTTCAGGGATTTTATTTGTGTGGTTTTTATTATGAGATTTGGTTCGGTAGACGATAACGCGAAAATTTTTTACTTACTCCCTGGTTTCTGAACAAAATTTTTACCTTCCGGACACATGTGGCAGCCGCTTTTCGTTTAATTCTTTCTTTCTGTTATTGTTATTTTTTTTATTCATTGCAGGTAGAAGAGCATTTCTTTTGAAACATAATGGTTCTCTCCCTATGTGCAACGTTTCGCGGAAACAGTTAGGTACTGCGATATCTATTGTTATATTTAACATATGCTTTTCTATTTTTTAACGTGTTTCAAAAGCTTTTAAACGTTTGGGTTACAGAACATGCAGAATATTTCTTTATTAATTTCATCGCATATTTTATATTTTAACGATGCATAAATCTAAAAATCTCCTACATCCAAAACCTTTCATTACTGGATGTGCGGCATTTTCTGCATATTTAGAAATATTTCTCTGATGTCTTAAATATCCATAACCCCGCTTTTATCATGATAATTTTGCTAAAACTTAGGAGTGAGCATTAATGATTTTTTAGAAAAATTTGTTTTTAGTTATTATCAAATAATTTCACTATCCATTAACAAAACGCT
>CM063498.1:23328239-23338239 GCA_032207245.1 Pardosa pseudoannulata | reverse complement strand
CGATCTAGTTTATTTTCCTTACACACACACATATGTATATATATATATATATATATATATATATATATATATATATATATATATATATATATATATATATATATATATAAGAGACGGACTTCTCGATGGATGGTTGCAGTCATGGCCCATAAAAATGACACCGTTTAAGTTAAGGATCTTTATTAACAGAACGTTGGAGGACGGATTCCCACTTTATTATAAGGACAGTAAAAACTGAGGGTCAGGTAACATGAAGTTATAAGTCAAAGTTCGTTAACACCTGGGTCAACATTTCTGTTAAAATCTGTAGAAAAATCTGTAGGAAAATCTGCCTCCGATAGAGTGCATCTCCTTTTTGTTTGGAAATTTTCCAAATTGTCCTCTAGGGCAATGTTGAGTTATAATTTGTTAGAACCCTTCTCTTCAGGCATAAACTGTGTACAAAATAAAAATATTTTGTGCTATGTTACTTATTTAAAAATTTACTAAACATTGTTTCTGAAAACTAATCATATATTTTTTTTTCTTATTAATACGTTATTCGAGCAAAAGATCAATAAGAACTTAATGTTGTAAGATCTCAGAAGTTTTAAACTTTCAAGAAAAATTAAATTCTTTGTAATTACTTTTTGCATTTAATTCTCAGATTTCACACACACACACACACACACACACACACACACACACACACACACACACACACACACATATGCATATAAAATTTTACTTATTCTGCGTACTGTGTGCGTGCGTGCGTGTGTGTGTGTGTGTGTGTTTGGGAGATAGAGCGAGAGTGAGTGAAATGTATATAAGTATATATCTTTTCATATGTGTGTCACACACATACACACACACACACATATATATATATATATATATATATATATATATATATATATATATATATATATATATATATATATATATATATATATATATATATATATATATATATATATATATATATATATATATAGTATTAAAAAAAAGAAGATAAATCATACAATTAAGAAGCATGAAATACATTCAGTTAAAAATATAATTCCGAACTTCGAACAGTACAAATAAAGTTCCTTCACATACGCCGCTTGCGTTATATTTCAGCATTTTAACACATATAAGACACGGCTTATCTACTTTTACATAGTAGTAAAGTGTTAATCATTCTTCAGTACATCCTAATGAATTTATGTATCTTTTATAGCCTTTAAGATTATAATCCTAAACCCTCTATGAAGTGTCTTCTAATTAAGAATTTAAGGGGAAAATCAGAATTAAATACAATTTGATTTTCCTTCTAAAATGAACGTTATTATTAAAAATATAATCTGCCCCTGTCTTAAGCATAAATGGGCATTTTATTCATACATAAATAAAGGCGTTTTATGTTATTGGCTTTTATCAATACCCTTTGTCCCGCACATACCTCCTTTCTTTACAGCGGTACCTTCTTCAATATTTTTTTCCTAATCTCGCCTGCCAAGGTGCATGGTGCTAAAAACATTCCGATGCCTCGGGGTTCTTTTTTTTTTTCAAGGTTTTTATTATGAGATTTGGTTCCTCAGATGATAATACAACAAATTTACTCTTTACTTTTCGTAACGGAACATTTACCTACCGGCAGCATATAGAAAAATCGCTTTTCTTCTAATTCTTTCATTCTATTACTATGTTATTTTCTTTTATTTCACTGTAGTTTGAAAAAAATACATTCCAAAGCCTGAAAATTTTATTAAATGGAGGTGAATTTAATTTTTTTTAACCTTTATGGGGATTGTAATTAAGATATATATTATTAACTTAGCCTATTATATTTAATTTCTTAACTAAAAAAGGGGGTTTATAAATATTTGGCTTTCTAAAATCTCTAGCATTTTTCTTTCTATATATTCTTTCATATTTTAGACGTTAATATTGCATAAATCAAAATGATACAAAATTAGGAAGAACAGAGAAATAATACCCAGTTTAAGATCGCAGAGACATTTAGTTCTAGAATATGGATAACCAAGTTTAATGATAGAAATGCGGCATTTAAATAATACCAAGGTAGACTAGAAAAAGGCATTAATCAATCTCTTTAAACATTCTAAAACCATTCTTTTCAAGATGTGTTTACTAAAATCTTAGAGTTAACCATGAATGATATTTTCTACAGGTTACAGATTGGTATTTCAAAATAATTTATCAAAAGTTAAGTAATTTGTCAAGCTTTCTTCTATTAGATTAAAAAAACATTAAATAGCAATAGAATTTGCTTAGAACTAAAGATTTATTATTTATTTATAAAGAGATTTTTTTTCTATTTCGAACGTTTGTGTTCTTTATAAAACTAATTTCGATCTCGATCCATCTTAAGCAAAAATGGATTTTTAATCATATATAAATAAAGATTGCTTAAGATATTGGGTTTTATCGGTAAACTCTTTGCACCTATATCTTCTTTCTTTAGCGCTGTTTCTTCAAATTTTTCTTCGCTTCCCAAGATGCATGGAGCTAAAATCTTTCTGAGGATTCGGGATTTTTTATAGGGGCTTTTATTATGAGATCTTGTTCCACAGATGATAACACACTATATTTATTTTACTCGTTGGTTTTCTGAAGAGAACTTTTACTGTCGGCCAAATATAGGCAGTCTCTTTTTTCTCCTATTTTAAAATTAAATGCAGGTCGAAGGGTATGGATATATATATATATATATATATATATATATATATATATATATATATATATATATATATATATATATATATATATATAAATATATATATATATATATATATATATATATATATATATATATATATATATATATATATATATATATATATATAATGTATGTATGTATGTGTGTGTATATATGTATGTGTATGTATGTATGTATATGTATGTATGTATATGTATGTATGTATATGTATGTATGTATATGTATGTATGTATATATGTATATATATATATATATATATATATGTATATATGTGTATATACACATCTGTATATGTATGTATATACATGTATATATGTATGTATGTATATGTATATATGTGTATAAATGCATATGTATATATATATATATGTGTGTATGTATATATATATATATATATATATATATATATAGAGAGAGAGATATATGTATGTATGTATATATATATATATATGTGTGTGTGTATAGATATGTATGTATATATGTATGTATATATGTATATGTATATATATATATGTATATATAATATGTATGTATATATATATATATATATAATATGCAGAAGTCTCCCAGGCTTGGCTGCCACAGATGTATTGTTTGAGAAGTTGGAGGGCATTGTGGCTTCGAACATATATATATATATATATATATATATATATATATATATATATATATATATATATATATATATATATATATATATATATATATATATATATATATATATATATATATATATATATATATATATATATATAATCTGTAACATGCAGAAAATTAATCGGCTGATCACATCAAATTAAACTATTTCGCCGGGATGTTTTTACTAGTGTTGTAGATTGTAGGAAGTCTTGGCAAATGCTTTTTTAGGGTTCAAAATGTAAGACCTCTAGTCATGTAGATGGTAAACGCTACCAGTAAGGTACAAAGACTTTTATTCATATTTCATAAATTCTTAAATGTTTACCTACAGCTTTTACAAGTTCCCCATGTTTGGAATATTGGGATTATTTTTTTCGTTTTTGCATCTGTAATAAGGTAAATAGAGTTTATTCTCGTGCTTATTGAATAATCCAAAAACAACTCTTGTCACATCCAAACCAAAAAATGATAGATATTTTAATTAACTTTAAATATATCGGAAACACACTTCGTATGACATGTGTGCGAATCTATTGCCTGTGGTCACGGCCGTTAATGAACTAACTCATAAAAATGTCATCTGAGGTACCAGCAAACAAGTTTTGTACAACCGCTTATTAATACCATTATCAACAAATCAAGCAATGCAAGCAAGTCCGTAAAAATTCCTTTTACCCCGAAAACAACGGCAGGTGCGGAAAACTGACTGTATGTGTTAAAGAAGAGAACGCGCCTCCAAGCACTTCCTGTCCATTTTTACTCGAATCTTCCAGAAGGCCGAAAGAACTTAGAATTCCCCTCAACTCAACTTCTACGCCTATTAGCGCAGAATACCTAATGAAGTCGATATCGCTTGCTAGGACATTCTACAATCTAATAATAAATGATAAATAAATAACATATTGAATGTTATCTCCATTAAAAGGGCAGGGAACTCGATTATATATTATATGGTACTCGACTATAGATTACATCAATCTATATACTATATATTATATCGATAAAAATTTTGCCCTTTTTTGAAATTAGGTAACAGGTTTAATTTCTATGCTAGAACAAAAAAAGAATGGTTTATCCTGTACTTGATAGAATATCAATTTTAACTTCTCTTCTAATAATTTTAAAATTTTACGTTTTAATAAATCAAACTGGTTAAAAAATAATTATTCACTTCCTCTGTTTCTCGTTTATAATTTTCCGAGAGTTTGAAAATGCTGTGTTCAACAGATCTTGATGAATTGCGCAGTATATTTAATTAACACTTTGACGTCGGGTATTTATTTATGCTGCTTTAGTTAGTGAAAGAGTAGGTGTAAAATTATGATATTGAGTAAGTTTGAAAAATGGCTTTAATTTCTAAATTACAGTAGATTTCTAAAAATCTTTTTTAATCCCTTCTATATGTAAGTAAACAGGAAATATTGTAACCGGCATACAATCTAACCTTGACATTTTAATGAATATCTACTTTTTGCAGAGGCACATACCAAATACAGAAAATATTTGTTAGTGGAGTCATATTTGAATGTAGGTGTGTATGTGTATTGATTGTTTGATAAACGTTTATAATCTAATTTCTATCAGTTACTGTAAATATTTTATAGCGTGAAAGCTTCTTGACATCATTCCCGGTTGTTGTTTTTTAACCATCCCAACTCATCGATAAAAATAACCTTGCAGAATAAAAGATGATCACTCCACATACGATGGTAACAGACTTTATTTTTAAAACATCATCACTGAATTTTAAAAAAAATATTGAGTTTAACATAATATAAAACAGGCTTATTCATAAGAAAGCATAGGACATATTGAGAAACGAGACACAGCTCTTCTAATCATCAAAATAATAACACCACACAGCATAACGAGCGACTTGCCTTTATATATTCAGCTGGTTTTGAAATACACAGTTTACAAAACAAATTAGCATACCGTGAGGATTTCTTTACGGAAAAGAACAAAAACAATTAGAAAGTTCTGGTTAAATTGAAGAATCTAAACTGAAGGTTACATTAACAAAAATGTTAATCAGTGTGTGATGGAAACAAAATAGACAATAAAGTTAACAGTTACAACTTGAACAGTTATGTTGAGTCTCTTGTTTGTCTGCAGAGCGATAAGCGAATGATAAAACACTTCTCTTTGGTATCAGAGTTGGCGAGTTCGAATCCCAATGATGACATAGATGTTGTAGACATTCAGATTCGATTCAAGAAGTAGTCAGGCCCCTGTCTCATTATCCTTAGTGTAGCAAATCAATAGACCGTAGCATTCCAAACTAAATCAAACTCATATATGATTCTAGGACAAATATATTTGTTTAAAAAAAGACAAGGTAAAGAGACAAACACAGAACACATATTTTTATTGTCAGACGCAAAGACTTCGAAAGACGGTAGGGTTGAGCTGCTTTTTCTTTCTAGAATGGGCTAAATGGCAGGCTGACCGAAGGGGTTGGAATCGGCTTTAAACTATAGGTACTGATCTCATTAGCCATTGTGTAATAAAACATTTGGGCTTATCTCTCCAAACTATACCATTCCAAGCGAAAGAATTACTTCTTCACTAAATACCAACCAAACCTTATGCAGGATCTGAACCCGCATCCTCCTTCGGCTATGCTAACCACTATGCCCAGGAGTACCGTTCGAACTCTATACTCCTGAGTCGCCTTTTTGCACATACCTAAATTAGTCTTCTAAAATAATATTAGAATAGTACTGAAGCTCTAATACTTAATGTCGTCGATAAAATACATACTGAAGATATTATGAACACATTGTGTACGGGTACATTTCGCAGCGGAATTGTACCGGGAGAGGGCATTTTGCGATTAAATTTAGTTATTCCTTTAAATCTCAATAGATAGAAAATTATTTAATTTTTTAACTAACTTTTCGTATTTTATATTGAAATATATAAACAAATTAATAAATAGACAAATAATATATATATATATATATATATATATATATATATATATATATATATATATATACATATACATATACATATATATATATAATATATATATATATATTATATATATATAATATATATATATATTATATATATATATATATATATATATTATATATATATATATATATATATATATATATATATATATATATATATATATATATATATATATATATATATATATAATATATATATATATATATATATATATATATATATATATATATATATATATATATATTATATATATTATATATATATTATATATATATATATTATATATATATTATATATATATATATATATATATATATATATATATATATATATATATAATATCATTTTCTCAAGGATAAATAAAAAGTTAATTTTAAATCTAAATTGATTTTTTTAATCAACTTTCCCGTTCTGTGGTTCTGCATCGACTGATGTAAAAGCTGGTTTTTATTTGTATAAATTTTTCCAGTATCTATGTATTAGACAAGAACATTCGGCCTTGTTTTCCTGTATGTACCGTTATTTTTGTACCCACAAACAAACCATGTTGTTACACTAACACGTACTAGAACGTGACCCGCGCTCAAGTACCAATCGTCAGAAAACGTACTAGTACGTGTTCCGCGTACAATGTGTTAAGAATTTTCAACATGTAGATAGCACCTTTACTTCTTTTAAGAAAGTAAGTAGATTTACTCGTTCATTTGTTTGCTGCATTTTTTAAGCATGAAAATACACTATTTTGTTCTGCAGTGTTCGAGTAAATATTATTACATGAAACGGTATTACTTTATACTATATATTACTTTATTACTATATTGCCCATATTACATTTGTTTTGATATTTAACTGTAAAATATTTGCTGTGACCCGATTTTTCTGCTTGTTGCCAATCGTCAACAAACAGTGAGCATAAAGTTCCTCTCAGCTTAGAGGAAAATAAGAAGTGTTGGTTTTATTTTCTTTTATATTCAATAGTAGAAGTTTATTTTTGTAGTTTATTTTTTAAATGTATATACAGCCAATTTATGACATCCTCAAAGGTTGAGACGAAGACTTTTGTGGATAATTTATACTCATATCTTCAAGTATCATAAAGTAAACAATTTATTTTCTATTCCACATTGATTTTTGTAATATTTGGCAATAAAATTTATATTTGTAACAAGAATGAATTATTTTTAAAAATATGTTGCAGAAATTCTTTATCATATTGATTAAAATTCATGTATATTCGATATTTTAAAATTTTACCAAGATCAATTATTTTTTAATTAAAGCCCAGTGTTGCCCATTGGCAATAAACCCTTTTTTATACCGTAAACTACACTTAAAGCGAAATATGATTTATTAAAGTATTTTTCCCATTACTTATATAAGAGAGGAAAACCCAAAAAAATTTAATTCGCTTTTAAATAATTGGCCCATTAAGGGTTAAAATCTACCACTGACGATGTAATCAGAGAACTTCATCGACGCCTTCCAGACGGTGAAATCAGCTGTACGAGTCGTGATTAGAAAAACTCTCTCCGCTTGCTGCCGAATAATGGCCGGTTGGTTAGGTTGCTGTGGCCCACTGTGGCCCACGGATGTTCGTAGCTGTTCGGAATCGGCTTTAAGCTGTAGGTCCGGGTCTCATTAGCCCTCATGTAGCAAAAAAGTAGACCCTAGCACTCCAAACAAAACAAAACTCTCCGCTTGGATGTCGAACGATGGCAGAGTGGGCCTTTGGAACCGGAATTCGTGGGTTCGAATCCCACTCTCCCATGGATGTTCGTAGCCGTTTGGATTTGGCTTTAAGCAGTAGGTCCCGGTCTCATTAGCCCTCGTGTTGCAAAAAGTAGACCGCAGCGCTCCAAACCAAACCGAAACTGCATGCTTTTACTTTTTTAAATTTTGTTCTTATTTTGTTAGTTTATTATTTCAGTATAGTTATTTATTAATTCCTTAGTTTGTTTTAGGACCACGTTACACCTTACGGAGTCTAAAGTTCCCGAGGGCTACCCTTTCTCTTGGTACCTGCAAACCCGTCAGTATTTTCCCAATGATATGCGAACAAAACTTGTATCATTCTATTTATATAATAAAGATTTTTTTTACTTAAACTAAGAACTTCATATGAGGGGCAGATGAGAGAAAGGGTTACATATTCTTGATCCTCTCTCCATGAAACAAGTATTGTACGAGTCTGTAAATTTTTTATCATTCTTGACAAAGATACAAAATTAATGTATGAAAGCAAAATTTAGAATTCTTGAATAGAAATTTATACTAATACAGTGAACGAAGCCTAACATTCCAACAGTTTTCCCATTATTGTCCCTGTTGCATATTTCATCCGTCTACAGTTTTCATTCTGCTAAAGAGTTTGGATCCGTTGTATGCGCGTTTTAAGTAGGGGGCGGAATTCTTTTAACTGTTGGCGAACATTTTTATAATCTCCTCTTGCATCCTCTTTCGACATTTCCAGAAATGTATCCTTATATCACCGCAGGATTATTATTAATAATAGTAACAGCTTTAACTGTTCATCTGGAGCATTTGATCATAGATTATTCAATTCTAAGGATGGGACCTAATCTCATTGATGGTTAGTAATCCTTTCTTTTAATCTCATAACCAAAAAGGGGACTTAAAAATTCAAATCTGATTAACAGCCAAGAGTGGGTGCTCTTCCAGGTCGAAATGGCTTTCCTTTTGAAGTAAAATTATTAAGTTGCCCATAAAATCTACGTTTTTATCTCTTTTTATCATCAGATGCCCGAAAGTTTTGCATAATATTTTGATGGGATTAAACTTAGGGCTTTGCGTCTGTCGGATTATAAACATTTATTTTGTATAAGCATGTATTTTCTCCCTCCCAAATGTTTCAAAGCATTAAAGAAAATATATTCTAAGTTGTTGCGTTCGTCTTTTATATGTTATTCCTTGAAAAGAGCCTTGCTCTTGATGACTTTAAAGTGAAAGATGGCAGAGATAAAGAAAATCAAATTTCTGGTGGTGGTAACACATGATTATTTTTATAGTGTTAGAAGGCTCCGATTTGTTTGAAGATGTTAAATTCTAAAAAATTATTCTTGTTGACTCTGATGTGTTGGAAATGTTTGTTTAGTTAATAAACGGGTTAAATTTTCCAAATTTAACTTTACCCCTGATGAAGTCTGGTTGGTGTTATGTATACTTTTTAATCCTGAATACCTTTTAATCTTTTTCCGGTTACTCTTTACAAAAAGATTTAAAAATATTAATTTGATCTGTCTAGGATCATAAGGTAGAAGAGTGTTAGTTCATGTTTAAGTTTTAAAGGGAGTAGTAGAAATTGGTAGATTCAAGATAGTGAACTATGCTTCGTAGTAGATTCTTGTTTAGGTTTGAAGATTTCGAAGTAGTTTTGTACTAAGAGAAAAACGAAACTTCAGATACAAAGAGTTTGAAGTGGAAATTTTTGTTCATAGATTAACTCGGACATGAAGAGCTATGATACTGAAGTTTAGATATGTCACAAACGACATCCGCGTCATAATGATGTCAAAAGTCATCCTTATGACGCAGAAGAAAACGGAATTCATGGAACCAAATTCCTATCTCTGAAGACTTCTGAAGTCATTATGACGCAGAAGCCGCCTGTGACTTATCTCTACCGCAATATGATTCCACTCTAAAGAGATTTCC
>CM063498.1:23305739-23323239 GCA_032207245.1 Pardosa pseudoannulata | reverse complement strand
TCGGAATAGGCTTTAAGCTGTAAGTCCCGGTCTCATTAGCCCTCGTGTTGCAAAAAGTAGACCGTAGCACTCCAAACCAAACCATTTTTTCTAGCATTGTGACGCCATTCCTTTAACCATCTCATTTAATCATTTATTTTAAATTATTTAAATATCGTCTGCATTATTTTCATACCTTATATCACTGAACTTAGATATTACGTAAATAATTTTCTTTTATATTTGGCTTAAATAATAGATCAGATGCATATGCGATAATTTTAAATTTAATCATCGATTATTTTGTGTTGCAATGAAAATTTTATCACCGGTATTAACAAGAAATAATTTTCATAAACGACTAGGGACAGATCTGACCTAAGTCGTTTAACGGCTAACCGTGATTAATCTGATTAATCTCTGTTTAAACAGAGAATTGCATTCCGCCACTGGTTGGCGCCATGAGTTAATCTCGGTTGGCTGTTAAATGACTTTGGTGAGACCGGCCCTAGGCATATCAAGAAAGCATCTGTTTAAATTTCTTTTAATACTTATTTTTATACAAAAAAAAATATTTTTCATTATACAAATATTCTATCAATACATTTTTTCCTGCCTCATAGGGTACTACATAATTCTGGAAAATTAAAAAAAATTACTGTTTCCGTCAAATGACCGGGTATATGCGGGTGTGATATAATATTAGAGAGACTTGAAAATGCTAAAAGTTATTTTACTCTATTGAGAGGATGCCTGAATAGGCAGAATTCTATCTCATGGTAAAGGAGTGAGTTGAATGACTCCTCTCGGCATGGATATTCGTAGATATTTAGAGTGGTTTTAACATATTTAAGCCCCAGTCTTATTATCCCTCATGCTTAAAAAATATCGATCACAATTTTTCTAAATTAAACCAATACCTTTCTAATTAAACTTTTATATTATTTTTTATTTTACTAAAAAGGAAAATTTTATTTATTATTGTACATTTTCTAAAGAATCTTTTTGTCTTGCAATCAGCTATATTACCACCAGCAATTTTAAGAAACATTAAGATGAAAATATATTTTTTAGATCTTTGTATTAAAAATTATTTTTTGTCATATCGTCATCGTAAAATAACGTTCTATTAAGACTTGAGCCCGAAATGTAACCAGTTTTCCACGGTATTCTACAAAAGGTTATAAAAACAAACGAATAATCATAAACAAGGTCATACGTTAACTATCATGAAAGAAATTTGGCATTAATTGCACATTAGAGTGGATCATTAAAAGATTATTTTTTTGAGAAAAAAAAGTGATATTATATGCAGTAGCTTATCAGATTTTGCAACTGATAAACGGTCATTATCGTGAGAAACGACTATTATCTTTTGTGTTCCAGAAAAAAGTTTTGTTGTTTTTTGTTTGAGTAAACATATCATCATCATTATCTAATTTGCAAATTACCATTATTTGTTTCTTTTAAACGTTATATATTTTTTTTCGTAAGTATAAATTTATTTACATTTTTTTAATATTTTGTCGAAAAATTACTTTTGAATTGTTTTAATATGGACAATGCAAACTTGGCCGTATATATTAAACTACACTTATACCTCAGTGTTTGTAGGATATTAAACTTAATCAACACTAAGTATATGTACTCTATAAAACTCTCTACTTTAACCCTTTACATCCTGAATTAATTTACCATCAACTTTCTTACTGCATTTTTGCATCTTTAGATAAGATTTAATGAAGAATAATCATAGAGAAAAAAAATTAATTTTTACTGTATTTTACTAGTTAATTTTGTAGCTGGTACTTTCTAGTACCAACATATATTTTTGTCTCTGTGATATAAAATAAACATTAAATTATGAATAAAACAAATAAAATGCTCACCTGCGAAGTATAGAAATCTCTAAAAATTAATAGTACCCAATAACTGGTGATAATCCACTAAATTTACTCAATTGTACAACACGTATTAACTCTACCACAAAATGACCTGCGAATGCAGCACGCCAATTATAAAATCCTTTCTATATGTGGTTGTAGGTCTTTTTGATCTGTTTTGAATATATTTTTGTATTTCAAAGTACAAAAATTCCCGGGAAACCGGAAAAAAAGGTAATAAATGTGGAAAGAAAATGTATTTAATAGTATTTCTATGCGGTTAATGTTTTTATGCGCTTAATTTACACAGTTATCTGTGTTAAAAATGCTGTAGATTTTGCGGTTGAATCATGAGCAAGTGGTTAGGGTACTGTTCTTCGGTACCGGAGTTCGTAGGTTCGAATCCCACAGTGGCATGGATGTTTGTAGCCGTTTGGAATCGGCTTTAAACTGTAGGTCCCGGTCTCATTAGCCCTCGTGTTGCAATAAGTAGACCGTAGCACTCCAAACCAAACCAAACCAAACCCTATTATGCGAATCAAAAGGATTCCTGATTCATTTCTTTTCTGCTGTAGGAACTGCATCGTTCATGTCCTTGTGAGTACCTTCAGGAAAAACGGCTTTATTAGGAATATATAGGTGTTTGATTGAAGAGGCACTTATAAGTACCGTCAGGATAAAAGAGTTAAATACAAGCTGGGATTGAATCTCAACACTCAGAAACAATCAACTGGAACTTCTTCGTGGTGTGCTACAACTGGATTCTCTGGGCCGGAATCTCTAATCCAGTTATTTCTAAAAGTAAGCATAAAAATGACAACGAGCGCAAAATAAACAGCTAAAAAGATGATTTGGTTTGGAGTGCGACGGTTTTCAACACGAGGGCTAATGAGACCGGGACCTACAGCTTAAAGCCGATTCCGAACGGCTACGAACATCCATGCCACAGTGGGATTCGAACCCACGAACTCTGGTACCGAAGGACAGCACCCTAACCAATCGGCCATCGTTCGGTCTAAAAAGATGAAGCATGAGAATATTGTGGTAAATTCGTGAGTTCATAACACAAAAATCTAGAAAGTTTAAGAATAAAAAAAAACATAATTGTTATATGCTAAGTACACTACGGCATATATATATATATATATATATATATATATATATGTATGCATTTATATTCATACACAGTGTATCTTCAAATTAGAAAGGCTTTCATAGAATTATAAACAATCTTGCCTCTCTCTCATATATCTATAGCTCCATTTCTGTTTACTTATATATAAACACCCATATATTTTACAAACACTATATAAATATATAGAAATACCCAATGTATAAACAATACTTTTAGTGGTACACATTTATTTTGTTAAATAATAGTTCAATCGAATTAAGGCTAAATAAAGATTCCATAAAACATTTTAAACAAAAACTTACAGTGACATGGGAATGACAAGTTCCATATCCCTCTCAGAAGAAACGAATAATATTTTCTCGATTGGAAAAACAGAAGAGAGGAGACTTTTGTTTCGTCCATGATATGTTCGAAATAACGAGGAAACAAACACATTTGGTCCGCCTTCTATTGTATTTTTAAAAAATCCCACGGGACTTCCTACATTCGATAAAAGCCATTCTTCCCCATTTATTTATTTCTATTTTTTTGTCATTTTTTTCGTTTTATCATCTTTCGTTTCACAATCCTTGGTATAAACTTAAAATTCCTTGGGGGAATTTCAAAAAGGAAATTTTCCTTTGCAAGCGGTATTTTGGAAAAATTCCGTGTGTACACAAAACCTCTTGCTCCCTTTTCCCCCAAAAAAGGAAGACAATTTTGTGAAATTAAAATGTTCATAATTTGCGATAACTTATTTTCTTAGGTATGCATTAGGTAGTATCCAATTTAATTAATACTTTCATTTTTGATTTGTTTCAACCATATGTCTCCTTGTGGACTGAAAGCTTTTGGTACTTATCGCTATATTTTTATTAATCCAAATAAAAGTATTTTTAAATAGCTTTTATTTAACATGTAGACCGATAAAATGCACCAAAGAGTAAAAATATTGCTTCAGTTTTTAGTTATGCCGCATTCAAATAGAGGGCGATACTAGTTTAAAATCTCTGCATTTAGAATTCCAAGTACCTTAAGCAGCTTTTAGCATTACATAACTGATTATATATTTATTTTCTCCCAATCTAATTTTTTAGGATTGAATATAATATTAACGAAATCCAACCTGTGTGTTAAATTTTAGATCTCTATAGTTAGTCACAAAGGTAGTTAAAAATGATTTCAAAATTTAAACTGACACACAAGTCAAGTTAAATAAAAACTATTAAAAATTTTTTAAAGGTATATACAGTCAAAGCAATTTTCTTATACTACGCTTTTTTTTGTTTAATTTGAGATTTAAAAAATGAAAAACACAAAGTTCAAGAAAAAAACTTTATGAGACATAAAATATATCCAATAATGGGCTAAAGTCAAAATATCGTGTTCTTAAAGTTTCTGAAACAAGAAAAACTGATAAAAATGCACCAAAAAGTATAAATTTTGTTTCAGTTTTTAGAAAATGACGCTTGAAAATAGAGGGCGATACTAGTTTAAAATCTCTAATTGTGATTCCAAGTACGTTGAAGAGCTTTTTTTATTTACCAAACAGATTTTATTTTTTTCCATCTAATTTTTTTATGTTTGAATATTGTATTGTCACCATAACTGAACCTGTGTGCTAAATTTTAGATCTCTAACTAATGACAGAGGTAATTAAAAAAGGATTTCAAAATATAAACGGACACACAAGTGAAGTTAAATAAAAATTATTAAAAAAACTTTCAAAGTATATACAGTCAAAGCAATTTTCTTATACTACGCTTTTTTTTTTTTTTTTTTGTTAAATTTGAGATTTTAAAAAGTGAAAATCACAAAGAACAAGAAAAAAAAACTTTATGAGACATAAAATATATCTAATAAAGTACTAAAGTCAAAATATCATGTTCTTAATTTTTCCGAAATTGAGAATTTTTTGTAAAGAACCAGCTTTGCTCTGACCCTGTTTTTTTTTCTCATTTGAAAGTGCTTTAAATGAGGCTTTCTTTAAATATTAAGTACAGTTAAAGTTCTTTGTGTAAACATATTAATTTTTTTATTTATTAATTAAGTAATAATATGTCAAATTTTTCACCTATAAAATCTCAAATCGTAAAGAAAAAGCTCAGAGTACAATCTTTCTTTTACTGTAATTTCGCTTGTCGATTTCAAAGCATAAAATACTAGCTTATTGTTTTTTATTAAGGAATTGTCCGGGATAACAGGGAAACACATTCCATTTACTTTCTATTGTATTATAAATATCACATGAGGTCAACATTCTATAAAAAAATCATAGTCATTTATTTTCTCTTCCATTTATTTATATATATTCTATCATATTTAACTTCCCAGTCCCCCACATAGCCATGAAAATTCTCCGGTGAATTCCAGAAAAGGAAATTTTTTCATGGTAAACAGCACCTAAAAAAAATTCGATGCTTCCGAAAAACTACTAGTTATTAATGAGAAAGTAAGGCGATTAAGCCAACCTCGAAATACATTTTTATCATAATTCCGGATCATTTTATATTATAGTGACTCAGGATCTAAATTATAGAAAAGAATCTTAGTTTCTGACAAAAAAAAAATATTTAATGTAGAATGCTATTTACAAGTTTATATAAATGTACATGTTACATACAAATTCTGAATATTAATTAGCGTACTACGAAAACACACGAGAGCTGGGAAAATAGGCCCTAATACTTCAACTCTCTCGAGGGAATATCGTCTATCAGCACCGTGGAAAAAAAATTGGAGAGACGGCTAAGGTCTACTTATTACCACGGTCAAACAAATCAACCCTTGTTTTGGTCTCGTACAAAATCAGGAGTAAAAAAAGAAAAATAAATCCTCGCTAGATCTCTTTTGCCTCTGTCATTTTTTAAAGTAGATTCGTGGGGCGGTTCTTAAAGCAGTCTCCAGAGTAGATTCGCTGGAACCATTGATAAATGTGGGTCCTACATCAATATTGCCCCCTCTAAATGGTACATGGGTTTAGTTGGGTTCCAAGTTCGAAAACTTTTGCCAGACGGCAGTATTAGAGAAACTTAAAAACCTTCGAATTACCGCTCTATAGAAATTAGCTGGACATGAAGTCTGGAAAATTCACCGTGTCGAATCGACTTTTTCACATTTCATTAGTAACTGTAGCCATAATGGAAGTTAATATTAGTTAACCCTTTGTCTTTCTATAGATAGATGAACTGACTATTTGGTATGGTTTTGATTTGGAGCTCTACTGTCTACTTTTTGCAACACGAGGGTTAATGAGACAGGGATCTACTGCTTACAGCCGATTCCAAACGGCTACGAACATCCATGTCACAGTGAAATTCGAACCCATGAACTCCGGTTCCGAAGCCCAGCACCTTAAACATTAGGCCGTCGTTCGGCAGATGCACTGAGTAATAGAGGAGAATTTGACGTTGTTACTATACCTTTATTCATTATTATCTGTTCCAACCCAAAAAGAAGCCTTAATTGTATTATAGATAGTTTTCATTTTCATGAGCATACTGCTATGAATGCGTTATCGGCAATTTTCTTTTGAAGGTAAACTACAATCGCAAGGGGACTATCCTAGAATTTACTATATTAATAACGTGAAAATATCAGCAATGATTATTTCGAATTATGTTTTAAAATTATCTTTAAAACTACTAAAATCTGTATCATTTCGTGTCATTTTGGCTTTCATTCCAAAAACTCGCTAAAAAACTGTCGACCTGTTCACTAGCAACATAACCTATATTTGCCTAACTTCCATGCAACCAAATGATTAGAATACTTTACATTCTATACTTACAGCCCGAGAAAAATCTCTTTAGTAAAATGAAAATAAAAATCGTCATGTCTCTTTTCAAATAGATATCGAAAACAGAACAAAAAATATCCCAAAGTGTGTAATCTACATAGGCTTGCTAGTTCGATATATTCGATATACGCCTAAGCAAATGCTTTTCCAAGACGTATTAATTGCAACTAATAAAAACAGGAACGGCAGTTTGTAGCGCTACAAGCACAGGCACGTAACAAAAGCGATAAAAGTCAAGCAATACAGATTAATCGATAGGAAACGCCCTTTAGAAGAAAGAAAGAATTACCATCAATTATGGATGAAAGTATTTCAAGTTCTGTAAAATTGCCCTCGTTTCGAACAAAGTTACTTTTGGAATAGGAACCTGATGCTTTTCTACGGGAATGATGATATTTTAGAGAATAAGTTGATTTTTTTTACTCGATTCGTGCATGTATATTTAAAAAGTTGGGAGAAAAAGAACACTGAATGTTGAAAGTACAATTCGAATTTACTTTAGATGGTTTGGTTTGGGGCACTATGGTCTCCTTTTTGACTACACGAAGAAAAAAAATGAGACCCAAATCTATCTTAAGAATAATACTGTAGTAAATAAATATATATATATATATATATATATATATATATATATATATATATATATATATGTATCGCAATTAGACACCTCTGTCGTAGTCTACTTTGCTTCTAGTTTATGTAAAGTTATATTGAAGAATTTGTATAAACGTTTCAGCGTTACCTTTTGGTAATGAACATGTCACAGAGTTCCGAACTGTTATTACCAAACATGAATAGAAATCAGAGACAGTCCATTTCTATCGTGGTATGCTTTATAACTATTTTACGAAGTGTTATATTGAAGAATATGCTTCGGGGTGGCCTTTAGATACCAAACGTCTCACAGTGTTACGAAATGCTGGTACGGAACGAAAAAACGGTATTAGACTCAGTCCATTTCTTTCAAGGTGTGTATTTTTTTAGTTCAAGTAGGGCTATATTACAATATTTATATGAATGTTTCGGCTTTACCTTTTGGTAATAAAGTGTCACAGAGTTCCGAACTGTTGGTACAAAATATGAGCTAAAATCACAGTCCATCTTTTGTGTGGTCCGCTTTATAACTAGTTTACTTAGGGTTATATTGAAAAATATATAAGTTTGGGAGTTGCCTTTAGATATCGAACGTCTCACAGTTTTACGAAACTGTTGGTACGGAACGCAAAACGCTATTAGAATCAATCCATCCTTGTCATTGTGTGCCTTTCTTTTAATTCATATAGGGTTATATTGCAATATTTATATAAATGTTTCGGTGTTGCCTTTTGAAGATGTAAAATAAATGAAAGTGTAAATAAATGCTTAGTAGTTGTCTTTATGTACCGAACGTGTTAGAGTGTTACGAACTGTTGATACCGAACGTGAACCGAAATTAGAATCAGTCCATCTGTGTCTGGGTCTGCCTATTTTCTAGTTAATGTAAGTTATGTTGAAAAGTAAGTGTGTGTGTGCTCAAGCGCTTTTTTTTTTTTTTTTTTTTTTTTTTTTTTTTTTTTTTTTTTTTAAATATGAACGAGTAACAAAGTTTCTAACTGAAAATGAAACAAACAAATTTAGAGTCAGTTCATCTCTGTGGTGTCAGATATGTCATATCCATGTCTGCTGTATGCCATATGGTTCCAAAAACTCCGAATTCCAAAATTCTATGCACTTACATATCTATCTGCATACTATGCTGTCTAAAAGGGCTAAATGAATATTAATGAAACTTTGCGTGGTAATTAATCCTTCATGATAAGATTGATCCTAAATTAAGGTTTTCTACAGGGTTTACAAGATTTAGTTATTTAATTTTAGCAAAATTTTTTTGGCTTTACATTTTTTTTTTAAATATAATTATTGCATTTTTGTGAACATATTTCTCAGCTTTATCTATTTGGATTTTTAAAAACGGTACGATCATTCATACAATTTAAAGTATTTAATATATAATGTATGCTATCTCTCTAAAATTTTGATTTTAAGGTACCTAGATTCTTTTAAAATAAACTCGAAAAAATACGTAGGCACTCTGCTTTAACAAAGTGCAAGGAAAAATCGCGAAAATAGTAATTTTGTGCATCATAATTTATCTAAAATTGTAATATCCCACAGAAGTTTTCATAAAGACACGTGATATTAGTGGTTAAGTTTAACCAGACCAAAAAATTTGCTCGAAAGCGCTAATTTATTGATAAAATACAACCATTAACGTTTCTTGAAAGCCGAATATTAGGGCAACTATCTTCGATACTGGATGTAGTAGGTTCGAATCCCACTGTTAGCATGGATGTTCGTAAGCAGTTTAGAATTGGCTTTAAGTTGTAAGTTCCGGTCTCCCTATCCCTTGTTTACCCAAAACAGTAGAGAGTAACTCTCCAACCAACAAGTGATAGAAAGGGAAAAAATATTTTTACCTTCTAGTTTGATTTGGTGCTCTACAATTTGTTTTGCTACATGAGGGCTAAGAAGCCGGGACCTACTGCTTAGATCCGATTTCGGACAGCTACGAACATCGATAACATCAGCGGGATTCGAATCCTTCAACACACTACCATTCGGATATGCTCAGTTTTACCTTCTACATATTAACCTTCAAATTAACACACTCCCACTCTTACGTAAAATTATCAAAATATTACCCTTATTCATTTATGTGCATTAATTAGGTTTCAGATCTTCCGACCCTATACCTCCTTCCATACCATTCCACTGTTCTGAATTGAGAACATTTCTCACGTCCTCTGTTCCAATATTAGTTCACTTTTCGCCCGATTGGCCCGCGATGAGTTTTTAATGCTTAAAATGTGGCATCCAAGTGATTATCTTATCGTTAATGAGCTGTCTCGGTCTGGCTATTACAGGTATTTTATCATGATTTGATAGCAGAGGGTGACATCTTTATTGATGGCTGATACGGAGTGCGTCGCCATGGAAATTTTTTTACGACGTCTTTAACTTTCAGGCTGTTGCCCATTGAAGTATTTATAAGTCAAGAGTTTTTGCGATCTTCTGTTGACCTTGTGAATACATTTGGCTTGTCTAAATTGAATTTCAAGAGATATAATGTATAGCAGATTTAAGTACAATATTTCTCATTAAAGTGCGTTATGTGAATGAATATCTTTATATATAAAATTCTTCTGTTCATGTGTTTGTAACAGAACACCTCCTATACGGCTGGACAGATTTTAATGAGATTCTGTGTATGTAATTAAGTTGATTTGAGAATAATTTAGATTCGAGAACTAATTTTATGCGGGACATGTACTAGTACGTTTTCGGACGATCGATACTTGAACGCGGGACACGTACTAGTACTGGTTAGTGTAACAACATGGCTTGTTTGTGGGTACAAAATTAACGGTATATACAGGAAAACAAAGCCAAATGTTCTTGTCCATTACATAGATTCTGAAAAAAAGATTAGACAAATAAAAACTAGTTTTTACATTATTAGTTTTATAATTGTTCTTTTCATTTTTTTATAATGTAAAAATGTTTATATATATATAACATAATTCTAAAAAATTAAAACTATATACTACTATTTCTATTTGATATATTATAAATTTATCCACTAAAATATATTTTTGTTAACAAAAATATTATGTTTGTTATTGATATATTTCTATTTATATATTTGTTTATATAATTCACTATAAAATACGAAAAGTTGGTTAAAAAATTAAATAATTTTCGATCTATTGAGATTTAACTGAATAACTAAATTTAAGCGCAAAACGCACGCTCTCGGTACAATTTCGATACGAAATGTACCCACACACAATGTGTTTACAATTGGATCCGATAGAAAATGTTTTTCTTTTTATAAAAAATCCAGAATTGCCCACTTTTTGAAATTATTATAATACCGCTCGAAACCCTTCATTGCCAACATATCTGTGGAGCGTTGGTCAACGCAACTGGCTTCAGTACGAGAAATCCCGGGTTCGAATATATATATATATATATATATATATATATATATATATATATATATATATATATATATATAATGGGGAAGCAAGAAGGTAATTTCGCCTATGGTTGTAATTTTAGTAATAAAATCGCCTGAAATGCTTTTTAGAATACAACTATAACTGACTGGATTTGTTTTGGTTAAAATATTGTTAGACACACGAACACACACACACACACATATATATATATATATGTATGTATTCTCTCTCTCTCTCTGTATCTATCTATCTATCTATCCCTCTCACTCTCACACTCTATTTCACTCTGTCCTCCTCCCTCTTCCTCTCCCCCTCATCACTCACTCACTCACTCTATCACTCTCCCTCACTCAATCTCCTCTCTTCCTCTCACTCCTACTTTATATATACTCTCTCCCCCTCCCAGTATCTACCTATCTATCTATCTATCCCCCTCAGACTATCTCACTCACTCCTTCTCCCTCTCCTACTCTCCCCCCTCATCGTTCACTCACTCTATCACCCGCTCTCACTCAATCTCCCCTCTCTCTTTCTCACACTCTATCTCACACTCTCCCCTTCCCTCTCTCACCCTCCCCCAACACTCGTCACTCAGTCACCCCCTCACCCTTTCTCACTCAGTCTCTTCTCTCTCTCTCTCACTCTCTCTCTCTCTCTCTCTATATATATATATATATATATATATATATATATATGCATGTATTTATATAAATATATATTAATAATGAGATAATTTGAAATAATCCATAAGCAATATTTATATTAAAAACTCTTTGTGATCAGTGATCACATTTTTTTCGTAAAAGTCTTTATATCCAGAAAAAATATTTCATTCTTCAAAATATAAATATTAACTTAGGCTTATATCTCATTTACACAAGTGTTTTTCTTAACTTCAGTGATTCTGACTCCATATATGATGTCCCTTGTTAGGTTAAGACGGAATGTAATAATAAAACACACGGTCTATAACTAGATTTTTATTTAAGTTTGAAAGAAATAGTTTGAAACTTAAATAAAAATCTCAGCACGGAGTTGGGCAATTTTATATGTTAGCTGAAAATCTACTTATTCGATTTTCACCATTTAACATACAGTGGGTGTCAACAGTCAGAAAATTTAAAGTGTACTTTCTTCCTTTGTGTAGTTAAGTAGTCCTAGAGTTTTATTGAGTTGACTATATTTAGGACTTTATATGTGATATCGTCAAAAGATGATGAAACTTTTAGAAACAGAAATGATATGGGATTGCATGCCTTAGGTGCTAACAGAACTGTTTTTATATTATTTCCTTGCAATTCTTTCTTTTGAAGAATAGTAGTATTTTTTATATAAACTAGATAATCTGACAGATGTTGTCCTGTTTTAACGCTGTAAATCCAAAATCTGTAAAATGATTTTAAATAAATAATAAATTGGACCGTTTTGATGGGAAAGTAAAGAAAAAAAATATTTTAAAAATACTTGAACCCACCACGGGTACAGTCATCACCAACGTATTTAGATTAAATTAAAATTCCCCCATCGCCTGTACGGGGATTTGAAATGAGACTTCTCGTACTGAAGCCCGTTGCGCTGACCATTGCGCCACAGATACGTTGGCAGTTAAGGATTTCGATCGGGATTATAATAATTTCAATGAACGCTTAATTCTGGATTAAAAAAAACATTTTCTATCGGACTCAAATTGTGAATCTAAACCATTCTCGAATCAACTTAATTACCTACACAAAATTTCTTCAAAATCAGTGCAGCCGTTTAGAGGAGTTCTATTACAGACACATGGACAAAATAATTTTATATATATATAGGTGAACCGTGTATATATATATATATATATATATATGACATGGTCCGAGTAAACACACTAGATTCCTGACATCAGCTTCATATCTTTATTTAAACTCACCAACACTCTACTCACAATGGCGTCTCATTTTGGCGCCCAACTGCAAACAAAGGCAGTATTCACTACTTCGAGGAGCCACATCTGCCTATAGTAATTGATTATCGCTCTTTCTGTCTCTGCTCATATCACTGCGCGTGAGCCGTATTTATGTGACTAATAACGCGAGGCGCGTTACTCCCATTAAAAGAATCCCTAATTAAATCTCTTAAATTACTCTATATTTTTATCCTGACATATATATATATATATATATATATATATATATATATACACGCTCATAAGTATATATAAACCGTAAATTGAATTTTCAAAAATCAGTTATTTTAAGGGGAAATACTGTGATGAAGGACTTCATTATAATAGTCTAAATTTGATTCAATATAAAATAATATAAAAATATAATTATAAATAATAAAATAAATAATAATATATAAATAATAAATTCAATATAAAAAAATCCCATTTTGTTTAGGATAATTTTTTATTGTTTAATAAAGTTTTAACATTTCAAAAATATTTAATTATACGTAGCTAACTAGATAAAATAAAGTTCTACCTACACAGAAAATAATGTTTAAAATTTGTAAATTAGAAATTATTTTTTATACTTGAATTATAATTGAAGCTAACTATCTAATTGCTTGTATTAATATATTTTGAGGTTCATAGAAATAAACGTCAAATTATATTAATAGAAGCAATATATTTTATTTTACAGCTTGGCAAAAGATATCTATTTTAAATTTCCGCTTTCTAACTTTAAATTTTTAATTTCAACACTAAATGCTGCTAGTATTGAGTATTTTTTAGTTTTGAAATTTCATGTATCTCTAAATATTTAGAATTGTAGAATAAAACAATTATATTATTTAAATTTGATGTACAAAATTTTGTTCCGAATATACTAATTTCAAAAGTTAATTGATTGTGAGTTCCCTATCTGTTTTTCATTTTTAACAGTACCGAGTATCGAATTTCAATGACGTTATCTACTATTTTTATAAGACATTTATTTGAAAATTATTTTAACAAGTTGTTTTTGTATTACGTTTTTTTTTTTGTGTGTGTGTGTGTGTGTTTCCTTTCTAGAAAATCTTTACAAAATTTCCCAAAAATGTATAAAACTCATAAAATGTAAGGAAAAGAAACTTTAAAACAATATAAAATTGGCAGTATATAAAGATTTCGTACTCTTTCACTACCCCCAAATTTCTTAAAATCTGATTGGACGAATCCGCTTAATTTGATTGGCCCTCACGTGGCCGGTTGAATCGTTCAGAATGTGAAAACTACTTTCATTACACCTCTTATTGCCGTCGTGTACCTAGCATATAAAGATTATGTGTTTTTCTATCCTTAAACTTTCTAGATTTTTGTGTTATGAACTCACGACTTCACCACACTATCCTCATGCTTCATCTTTTTAGCTCTTTATTTTGCTCTCGTTGTCATTTTTATGCTTACTTTTAGAAATAACTGGATTAGAGGATTCGGCCAAGAGAATCCAGTAGTACCACAAAGAGGTTCTAGTAGATTGCTTCTGAGTGTTGAGATTCAATCCCAAATTTATTTTTAACCCTTTTTATCCTGACGGTACTGTAAAGTATCCGGTCCCTGTTTTAGGTGACAGAAGAAAGAATCAGGTGTATCTTGATTAATGAATTTATTTACACTTCTGCTATATACATCATTTCACAACTACACACACAAAAAAAAATTCCAATCACAGGTAAGTGATTAGTACACGTAGGCCTGAGTAGAGACGGGTACCTAAACTAAATTCAGTCTCTGCCGAAATATGGGTGATTAGACGGAAGAAACAATTCGGTAGCTCTCGCGAAAGTTCACTGAAGTACTGGTAGAATATCTAAGCACAGTTAGAGTTCCGAAGGAAAAATGCAAACAATCCTGAAGAGGATTATATTAGAAAAGGAAACCCAATGCACAGGGTATCGTTTCAATCTCAGCAAGAGATATATCCCAAGACGGGACTTCTCTAAATAAAACTCTCCGATGGAGAGAATGGTAAAGGCGACCTCTGAGTTAGCCGATGCGGGCTACTCTTTAAAGAAAAGATCCCAAGGTGGGATTATAGCAAAAATCTCTCCGGTAGAGAGACTGGTCAAGGCGACCTCTGAATTAGCTGGTTGCTAGCTAACTAACTTCTCTAAAAAACAAATCTTCTCTCGTCTCTTTCTAAGGGGGGGGGGGCTCACCCACAATTTCATTATTGGATCACCTAGCGATGACCTCACCTCCGAACAACTGGATTGGTCCGGGTTAAACAATCATCGGCCGCAAAGCCAGGGGTCCCTGGAATTCTTAGCAACTACATCTGAGTCACGGCAAATCCTTTGTCGTTCCAAGGATCATATTTTTGGCTGTCAGTGAAGGTGCCGCGTTGTCTGGTATATTGTTCCTCTACTATAGGGCACAGCAGTGTAGACATCGTGGTGAAGGGAAAAACAATCCTTTTGTATCCACACAAGCGAAGTCCATCTCTCAAAGCAAAGTTCTTTGATGTCGACACACCACTAAATCACGCCGTTATAGTACTTATAAGTACCGATTCAGTCAAACACCTATATATTCCTAATAAAGCCGTTTTTCCTAACGGTACTCACAAGGACATGAACGATGCAGTTCCCACAATAGAAAAAAAATGACAGCACCAATAAGGAATCTTTTACTCGCATAGTAGGGATTTTATAATTGGACGTGCTGTATTCGAAGTTTATTTTGTGGTGGTGTTGATACACATGTTGTTCAATTGAGTAAATTTAGTGGTTTATTAACGGTTATTTGGTACTATTAATTTTTAGAGACTTCTATACTTCACATGTAAGCATTCCATTTGTTTTATTCCTATTTTAATGTTATATTTTATATCATAGAGTCAAAAATATATGTTGGTACTAGAGAGTACCAGCTGAAAAATTAACCACTTAAATACAGTAAAAATTAATTTTTTTTTCTATGATTATTCTCCATTAAAACTTATCTAAAGATGCAAAAAGGCAGTTAGAAAGTTGATGGTAAATTAATTCAGGATATAAAGGGTTAAAGTAGATAGTTTTATAGGGTACATATACTTAGTGTTCATTAAGTTTAATTTCCCCACAAATACTGAGGCAAAAGGGTAGTTTAATATATAAGGTCAAGTTTGTATTGCCCACACTAAAACAATTCAAAAGTAATTTTTCGACAAAATATTAAAAAAATATAAATAAATTTACTATTACGAAAAAAAATATAACGTTTAAAAGAAACAAATAATGGTAATTTGCAAATTAGATAATGATGATGATATGTTTACTCAAACAAAAAACAACAAAACTTTTTTCTGGAACACAAAAGATAATAGTCGTTTCTCACGATAATGACCGTTTATCAGTTGCAAAATCTGATAAGCTACTGCATATAATATCACTTTTTTTTCTCAAAAAAATAATCTTTTAATGATCCACTCTAATGTGCAATTAATGCCAAATTTCTTTCATGATAGTTAACGTATGACCTTGTTTATGATTATGAGTTCGTTTGTTTTTATAACCTTTTGTAGAATAACGTGGAAAACTGGTTACATTTCGGGCTCAAGTCCTAATAGAACGTTATTTTACGATGACGATATGACAAAAAATAATTTTTAATACAAAGATCTAAAAAATATATATATTCATCTTAATGTTTCTTAAAATTGCTGGTGGTAATATAGCTGATTGCAAGACAAAAATATTCTTTAGAAAATGTACAATAATAAATAAAATTTTCCTTTTTAGTAAAATAAAAAATAATATAAAAGTTTAATTAGAAAGGTATTGGTTTAATTTAGAAAAATTGTGATCGATATTTTTTAAGCATGAGGGATAATAAGACTGGGGCTTAAATATGTTAAAACCACTCTAAATATCTACGAATATCCATGCCGAGAGGAGTCATTCAACTCACTCCTTTACCATGAGATAGAATTCTGCCTATTCAGGCATCCTCTCAATAGAGTAAAATAACTTTTAGCATTTTCAAGTCTCTCTAATATTATATCACACCCGCATATACCCGGTCATTTGACGGAAACAGTAATTTTTTTTTAATTTTCCAGAATTATGTAGTACCCTATGAGGCAGGAAAAAAATGTATTGATAGAATATTTGTATAATGAAAAATATTTTTTTTGTATAAAAATAAGTATTAAAAGAAATTTAAACAGATGCTTTCTTAATATGTCTAGGGTACAAAAGTCATTTAACAGCTAACCCCGATTAACTCATAGCACCAACCAATTGCAGGATGCAATTCTCTGTTTAAACAGAGATTAATCAGATTAATCACGGTTAGCCGTTAAACGACTTAGGTCAGATCTGTCCCTAGTCGTTTATGAAAATTATTTCTTGTTAATACCGGTGATAAAATTTTCATTGCAACACAAAATAATCGATGATTAAATTTAAAATTATCGCATATGTATCTGATCTATTATTTAAGCCAAATATAAAAGAAAATTATTTACGTAATATCTAAGTTCAGTGATATAAGGTATGAAAATAATGCAGACGATATTTAAATAATTTAAAATAAATGATTAAATGAGATGGTTAAAGGAATGGCGTTGCTAGAAAAATTTTGGTTTAGTGCTATCTACTTTTTAACACGAGGGCTAATAAATTACAGCTTAAATTATTAACGGCTATGCCTCAGGATTCGAAACGAATGGTTCGGGCCAGTACCCTAAAATATCGTTACTAGAAAAATGGTATTTTTACCTATTTATTATGATAAATGATAAATTATTAACTTTAACAGAAATAGAGCTTTAAA
>CM063498.1:23295739-23300739 GCA_032207245.1 Pardosa pseudoannulata | reverse complement strand
TCAAATAATTTTTTTCCAATCTTTTTGTAAAAAGCAACCAGGAAAATATTAAAACTTCCAGGATTAAAAAGTATACATAACACCAACTAGAGTTCATCAGGGGTAAAGTTAAATTTGGAAAATTTAACCCGTTTATTCGCTAAACAAACATTTCCAACACATCAGAGTCAACAAGAATAATTTTTTAGAATTTAACATCTTCAAACAAATCGGAGCCTTCTAACACTATAAAAATAATCATGTGTTACCACCACCAGAAATTTGATTTTTTTTTATCTCTGCCATCTTTCGCTTTAAAGTCATCAAGAGCAGGGCTCTTTTCAAGGAATAACATATAAAAGACGAACGCAACAACTTAGAATATATTTTCTTTAATGCTTTGAAACATTTGGGAGGGAGGAAATACATGCTTATACAAAATAAATGTTTATAATCCGACAGACGCAAAGCCCTAAGTTTAATCCCATCAAAATATTATGCAAAACTTTCGGGCATCTGATGATAAAAAGAGATAAAAACGTAGATTTTATGGGCAACTTAATAATTTTACTTCAAAAGGAAAGCCATTTCGACCTGGAAGAGCACCCACTCTTGGCTGTTAATCACATTTGAATTTTTAAGTCCCCTTTTTGGTTATGAGATTAAAAGAAAGGATTACTAACCATCAATGAGATTAGGTCCCATCCTTAGAATTGAATAATCTATGATCAAATGCTCCAGATGAACAGTTAAAGCTGTTACTATTATTAATAATAATCCTGCGGTGATATAAGGATACATTTCTAGAAACGTCGAAAGAGGATGCAAGAGGAGATTATAAAAATGTTCGCCAAGAGTTAAAAGAATTCCGCCCCTACTTAAAACGCCCATACGCCGAATCCAAACTCTTTAGCAGAATGAAAACTGTAGACGGATGAAATATGCAACAGGGACAATAATGGGAAAACTGTTGCAATGTTAGGCTTCGTTCACTGTATTAGAATAAATTTCTATTCAAGAACTCTAAATTTTGCTTTCATACATTAATTTTGTATCTTTGTCAAGAATGATAAAAAATTTACAGACTCGTACAATACTTGTTTCATGGAGAGAGGATCAAGAATGTCAACCCTTTCTCTCATCTGCCCCTCATATGAAGTTCTTAGTTTAAGTAAAAAAAAATATTTATTATATAAATAGAATGATACAAGTTTTGTGCATGTGCGCATATCATGTGGAATCTTCTGACGGGTTTGCTGGTAAAACGAGAAAGGGTAACTCTCGGGAACTTTAGACTCCGTAAGGTGTAACGAGGTCATAAAACAAACTAAGGATTTAATAAATAACTATAATGAAATAACGAATTAACAAAATAAGAACAAATTAAAAAAGTAAAAGCATGCAGTTTCGGTTTGGTTTGGAGCGCTATAGTCTACTTTTTGCAATGAGACCGGAACCTACTGCTTAAAGCCAAATCCAAACGGCTACGAACATCCATGCCAGAGTGGGATTCGAACCCACGAATTCCGGTTCCATAGGTCAGCACCCTAATCATTCGGCCATCGTTCGGCATGCAAGCGGAGAGTTTGGTTTGGTTTGGAGGGCTACGGTCTACTTTTTTGCTACATGAGGGCTAATGAGACCCAGACCTACAGATTAAAGTCGATTCCGAACAGCTACGAACATCCGTGGGCCACAGTGATCCACAGCACCCTAACCAACCGGCCATTATTCGTCAGCAAGCGGAGAGAGTTTTTCTAATCACGACTCGTACAGCTGATTTCACCGTTTGGAAGGCGTCGATGAAATTCTCTGATTACATCGTCAGTGGTAAATTTTAACCCTTAAATGGTCAATTATTTAAAAGCGAATTAAATTTTTTTGGGTTTTCCTCTCTTATATAAGTAATGGGAAAAATACTTTAATAAATCATATTTCGTTTTAAGTGTAGTTTACGGTATAATAAGAGATTTGAAAAAAAAATTTCAATTTTACAACTCCTCTTCAACCTCCACTCAAAATACAGTTTCTTTTAAGTCAAAGAGTTTTTTGCTGGATGAGATCCCGCCTACCCTCCCTCATCCCTTTGGACTAACTTTCTCTTGGTATTTTCCAATTTTTTTTGTGAATTTATTTCTATTAACAATTAAATTTCGTTATTATCGATGTTATTTTCATTTCTCATTCGTTCCATTTCCTCTTTCGCTGCAAGATTACATGGTCTTGTACCAACAAATTCAATAGGATTTGAGGCTTCAAGTCTTAGGCTTTGCAATGATCGAGCGCGACTTAAAATGATATATGCTAAGCCTTTACAATTCCAAAGGTAAACGGTAGGCGGGATCTCATCCAGCAAAAAACTCTTTGACTTAAAAGAAACTGTATTTTGAGTGGAGGTTGAAGAGGAGTTGTAAAATTGAAAAATTTTTTTTCAAATCTCTTATTTTAAATTAATTTTACAATTTACACTAAATCACAAATTTGTGATGAAAATCACACTCAGTTTATTTAATTTGTGATTAAGTGAATGTTTCAGTCTATTTAGTATGAATGTTATGTGTTTCCTTTGTGTTTTCTTTGTTAATTCAATTAGATTTTAAATATTCAATTTTTGTAAAATTTTTCCTCAAAATGTTGTTTTTGTTTATGTATCAATTTGTTGAGTTACGATCCCCTCGCCAGATTTCAAACGCCACGCTGCAAACACGCCACGCACGCAAGCTGCAAGCACTCCAATTTCGCCAAATGTGGTTGAAGCACCAACAAGATCCATGATTAGAAACAGGAGAGTGGGCTAAGAAGAGGAGTTGAAAAAAGGGTTTATTGCCAATGGGCAACACTGGGCTTTAATTAAAAAATAATTGTTCTTGGTAAAATTTTAAAATATCGAATACACATGAATTTTAATCAATATGATAAAGAATTTCTACAAGATATTTTTAAAAATAATTCATTCTTGTTACAAATATAAATTTTATTGCCAAATATTACAAAAATCAATGTGGAATAGAAAATAAATTGTTTACTTTATGATACTTGAAGATATGAGTATAAATTATCCACAAAGTTTCGTCTCAACCTTTGAGGATGTCATAAATTGGCTGTATATACATTTAAAAAATAAACTACAAAAATAAATACTATTGAATATAAAAGAAAATAAAACCAACACTTCTTATTTTCCTCTAAGCTGAGAGAACTTATGCTCACTGTTTTACGTGACAACAAGCAGAAAAAATCGGTCACAGCAAATATTTTACAGTTAAATATCAAAACAAAAGTAATATGGGCAATATAGTAATAAAGTAATATATAGTATAAAGTAATACCGTTTATGTAATAATGTTTTACTCGAACACTGCAGAACAAAATAGTGTATTTTCACTTAAAAATGCACAACAAATGAACGAGTAAATCTACTATGTTCTTAAAAGAAGTAAAGTGCTATTACATGTTGAAAATTCTTAACACATTGTACGCGGAACACGTACTAGTACTTTCTGACGATTGATACTTGAGCTACACGTTCTAGTAATGTTCGTGTAACATGGTTTTTTTGTGGGTACAAAAATAAATATATACAGGAAAACGAGGCCGAATGTTTATATACATAGATACTGGAAAAATTTATACAAATAAAAACTAGCTTTTACATCAGTCAATGCAGAACCACAGAACGGGAAGGATGATTAAAAAAATCAATTTAGATTTAAAAATATTTTATTTATCCTTAGAAATTATAATATATATATATTATTATATATATATATATATATATATATATATATATATATATTAATATATATATATATATATTTTATATATATATATATATATATATATATATATATATATATATATTATATATATATATATATATATATATATATATATATATATATATACATATTTATATATATTATATAATATATATTATATATATATATATATATATATAATATATATATATATATATTATTTATATATATATATATATATATTTTTATATTTTTATTTGTCTATTTATACATTTGTTTATATATTTCAATATAAAATACGAAAAGTTGGTTAAAAAATTTAAATGTTTTTTATCTATTGAGATTTAACGGAATAACTAAATTTAAGGGCAAAATGCCAGCTCCCGGTACAATTCCACTGTGAAATGTACCCACACACAATGTGTTCATAGTATCTTCAGTATGTATTTTATCGACGACATTAAGTACTAGAGCTTCAGTACTATTCTAATATTATTTTAGGTATTTTCCAAAAGGCGACACAGGAGTATAGTAGTTCAAACGGTACTCTTGGACATAGTGGTTAGCATAGCCGAAGAAGGATGCGGGTTCAGATCCTGCATAAGGTTTGGTTGGTATTTAGTGAAGAAGTAATTTTTTTTGCCTGGAATAGTATAGTTTAGAGAGATAAACTCAAATGTTTTATTACACAATGTCTAATGACACCAGTACCTATTGTTTAAAGCCGATTCCGAAGCATTCGGTTAGCTTGCCATGTAGCCTATTCTAGAAAGAAAAATCAGCGTATGAGAATAAAAATATGTGTTCTGTGTTTGTCTCTTTACCTTGTCTCATTTTAAAGAAATACATTTGTCCTAGAGTCATATATGAGTTTGATTTAGTTTCGAACGCTACGGTCTATTGATTTGCTACACTAAGGATAATGAGACAGGGGCCTGCCTACTTCTTGAAGTCTATTCCTAACGGCTTCAACATCTATGCCATCTTTGGGATTCAAACTTGCTAACTCTGATACCAAAGAGAAGCTCTTCACCATTCGGATATCGTTCGACAAACAAACAAGAGACTCAACATAACTGTTCAAGCTGTAATTGTTAAATGATTATCATTTTTGTTAATGAAACCTTCAGGTTAGATTCTGCAATTTAACCAGAACTTTCTAATTGATTTTTCTTCTATTTCGTGATGAAGCCCTTACGGCATGCTAATTTCTTTTGTAAACTGTGTATTTCACAACCTGCTGAATATATAAAGGGAAGTCGC
>CM063498.1:23278239-23293239 GCA_032207245.1 Pardosa pseudoannulata | reverse complement strand
AAGCCCATATAAAAAATCCCGAATCCTCAGAAAGATTTTAGCTCCATGCATCTTGGGAAGCGAAGAAAAATTTGAAGAAACAGCGCTAAAGAAAGAAGATATAAGTGCAAAGAGTTTACCGATAAAACCCAATATCTTAAGCAATCTTTATTTATATATGATTAAAAATCCATTTTTGCTTAAGATGGATCGAGATCGAAATTAGTTTTATAAAGAACACAAACGTTCGAAATAGAAAAAAAATCTCTTTATAAATAAATAATAAATCTTTAGTTCTAAGCAAATTCTATTGCTATTTAATGTTTTTTTAATCTAATATAAGAAAGCTTGACAAATTACTTAACTTTTGATAAATTATTTAGAAATACCAATCTGTAACCTGTAGAAAATATCATTCATGGTTAACTCTAAGATTTTAGTAAACACATCTTGAAAAGAATGGTTTTAGAATGTTTAAAGAGATTGATTAATGCCTTTTTCTAGTCTACCTTGGTATTATTTAAATGCCGCATTTCTATCATTAAACTTGGTTATCCATATTCTAGAACTAAATGTCTCTGCGATCTTAAACTGGGTATTATTTCTCTGTTCTTCCTAATTTTGTATCATTTTGATTTATGCAATATTAACGTCTAAAATATGAAAGAATATATAGAAAGAAAAATGCTAGAGATTTTAGAAAGCCAAATATTTATAAACCCCCTTTTTTAGTTAAGAAATTAAATATAATAGGCTAAGTTAATAATATATATCTTAATTACAATCCCCATAAAGGTTAAAAAAAATTAAATTCACCTCCATTTAATAAAATTTTCAGGCTTTGGAATGTATTTTTTTCAAACTACAGTGAAATAAAAGAAAATAACATAGTAATAGAATGAAAGAATTAGAAGAAAAGCGATTTTTCTATATGCTGCCGGTAGGTAAATGTTCCGATACGAAAAGTAAAGAGTAAATTTGTTGTATTATCATCTGAGGAACCAAATCTCATAATAAAAACCTTGAAAAAAAAAAGAACCCCGAGGCATCGGAATGTTTTTAGCACCATGCACCTTGGCAGGCGAGATTAGGAAAAAAATATTGAAGAAGGTACCGCTGTAAAGAAAGGAGGTATGTGCGGGACAAAGGGTATTGATAAAAGCCAATAACATAAAACGCCTTTATTTATGTATGAATAAAATGCCCATTTATGCTTAAGACAGGGGCAGATTATATTTTTAATAATAACGTTCATTTTAGAAGGAAAATCAAATTGTATTTAATTCTGATTTTCCCCTTAAATTCTTAATTCGAAGACACTTCATAGAGGGTTTAGGATTATAATCTTAAAGGCTTTAAAAGATACATAAATTCATTAGGATGTACTGAAGAATGATTAACACTTTACTACTATGTAAAAGTAGATAAGCCGTGTCTTATATGTGTTAAAATGCTGAAATATAACGCAAGCGGCGTATGGGAAGGAACTTTATTTGTACTGTTCGAAGTTCGGAATTATATTTTTAACTGAATGTATTTCATGCTTCTTAATTGTATGATTTATCTTCTTTTTTTTAATACTATATATATATATATATATATATATATATATATATATATATATGTGTGTGTGTGTGTGTGTGTGTATGTGTGTGACACACATATGAAAAGATATATACTTATATACATTTCACTCACTCTCGCTCTATCTCCCAAACACACACACACACACACACACACGCACGCACGCACACAGTACGCAGAATAAGTAAAATTTTATATGCATATATGTCTGTGTGTGTGAAATCTGAAAACTAAATGCAAAAAGTAATTACAAAGAATTTATTATTTCTTGAAAGTTTAAAACTTCTGAGATCTTACAACATAAAGCTCTTATTGATCTTTGCTTGAATAACGTATTAATAAGAAAAATATATAATCAATTTTCAGAAACAATGTTTAGTAAATTTTTAAATAAGTAACATAGCACAAAATATTTTTATTTTGTACACAGTTTACGCCCTCAGAGAAGGGGTCTAACCAATTATAACTCTATATTTCCCTAGCGGACAATTTAGAAAATTTCCAAACAAAAAGGAGATGCACGGTATCGGAGGCAGATTTTCATAGAGATTTTTCCACATATTTTGACAGAAATTTTTACTCGGGTGTTAAGGGCCTTTTACTTAGAAATTCATGTTAACTGTCCTCCCTCAGTTTGTCCTGTCCCTATTATGAAGTGGGAATCCGTTCTCCAACGTTCTTTTAATAAAGGTCTTTGACTAAAATGGTGTTATTTTTATGGGTAATGACTGCAACCACCCATCGTGAGGTCCGTCTTATATATGCATACATATATAAGACGGACATATATATGCATATTTAATCGATACATATATATGTATCTTTAATCGAATCTATATCCAAATATCCGTTGAAATGTGTCTTGAAATATCAGTGTGCGCTATTCCTATGCCGAACTGGACATAGGCGACCATGTTCTTAAACTGGTGCATTTTTCAAAACATAACAACTATCCATGCAAATTATTTTTTAACTTGTATAATAATGCATATCTGAATACCATCCCCTAAAATTATTGTCCTCCTTCTAACAAAATATCTGATCTTTTGAAAAACATGTCTTTTCTCCTGCACAGAAATAAAATAAAATAACACAGTAATAGAATGAAAGCACTAGATGAAAAGCGACTGCCATATATGTAGCTGGAAGGTAAAAGTTCCGTTAAGAAAACCAAGGAGTAAATTTGTAGCATTATCGTCTGCGGAACCAAATCTCTTAATAAAAAGCTTGAAAAAAAAGTATCCCGAGGCATTGGAATGTTTTTAGCTCTATGCATCTAGGAAGCCGGGAAAAAGAAAAAAAAATCTTGAAGAAGCTGATGCTGTAAAGAGGGGAGGTATATGGGGAACAAAGGGTATTGTTGATAAAAGCCAATAACATAAACCGCCTTTATTTATGTATTAATAAAAATCTATTCCTTCCTAATACGGGACCAGATTATATTTGTCAGAATAACTATTGACTTACAAGAAAATTCAATTTTATTTATGACTGAGTTTTTTCTCCCTTAAATTCTTAATTCGAAGAAATGGTATGGAATTAAAAATGTTAAATGTTATTAGGTTTAAAAGAAACAAAAAGTTATAGTATATTATATATATATATATATATATATATATATATATATCTATATATATATAGTATATATATATATATATAGAGAATATATATACATATATATATAACACATATATATATATATATATATACATATATATATATATATATATATATATATATATATTATATATATATATATATATATATATATAATATATATATAATTAAAGATAGATAGATAATATCATAGATATATTATATATCACTTTCTCTGAAATATCTCTTTTAAAACCTCCTCTCTCTCTCATTCTAATCCCTTAAAATCTATTTTCCCAGCCACAAAAAGTATTAATCAAAGGAGTGTCCTGAACTTACAATTCTTCCAACCGCTTTCCCAAAGGTTACTGTGAAATAGATGTAAATTTTCTGTACATTCAACACATTTTCCAGCTGTCTCAATAAAGTAGCTCACTCCTTCAATGATCTAAGTTCGCTAAGTTTCTTGTTCCTTAGGAAAATTCTATGCTTCTTTCTCTGTGGTCTACCTCTCTTCCAGACCTTGTTTTTGTGTATAGTCTCTCGTCGGCTACTGACTAGTAAAGATGTCCTTTTCTAGCAGCTTTTAAATAAAATTTCAATTACATTTGGACTTATGTGTCGTTCTCTTCAATGTGGAATCTTACTTTACTATTGCTACCTGATTAGACTTCTCTTTCCACAGTAGCCCGGGTAAGTAAAACAATAGCGACTACATAATTATTATGATCGGCAATTATTATTCTGTTGGATTTTATATATACACACACACACTCACACACACATATATATGCATATACATACATACATATATGCATATACATATATATGTACATATATATACACACATACATATAACTCTGTTGGACAAATACATACACACCATATATATATATATATATATATATAAATATATATATATATATATATACACATACATATAAATATATAACACATACATACATATATATATATACACAATATATATATATATACATATATATATATATATACCATATATATATATATAAAATATAATATATATATACAATATATAATATAATATATATAATATATATATATATATTATATATATATATATATATATATATATATATAAAAATAATATAATACACA
Organism: Pardosa pseudoannulata; assembly: GCA_032207245.1. Lineage (NCBI taxonomy): Eukaryota > Metazoa > Arthropoda > Arachnida > Araneae > Lycosidae > Pardosa > Pardosa pseudoannulata. Next base: position 23,288,943 of record CM063498.1, on the reverse strand, counting down.
TACACACATACATACATACACACACATACATACACACACACACACATGTCCAGTATAATATATATATATATATATATATATATATATATACACACACATACATACATACACACATACATGCACATACCACACATATATATACACAATATATACACACACATATATATACACACAATATATACACACACACATATATTCACACACATATATATAACACACCACATATATATATAATATATATATACACACATATATACACACATATATATATACACACATATATACACACACACATATATACACAACACAATATATACCACACATATATACACACATATCACACCACACATAACACACCCACACACATATATACACACATATATACACAAACAGCACATTATATAACACTACATATATACACAACATATACACACATATATACACACACATATATTACACACAAATATATATATATATATAAAATATATATATATATATGTATAATATATAAACGAATCTATGAGCAGATATCCAATGAAATGTGTCCTGCTCTATCAGTCTGTACTATTCTTATTACGAACTGGACTTAGGGAATGGTGTGCTGTATTTTTTGAAAGCATACTAGCTATCTACATAACTTATTTTGTAGCTGGTATAATGATGCATATCTGAATCAATCCTTCCTAAAAGAATAGCATAGTAATAGACACAAGGCATTAAATAAAATATGACTGCTATAAATGTAGCCTGTATGTAAAAGTTCCGTTAAGATAACTAAGGAGTAAATCTGTTGCATTATCGTCAGCGAAACAGAATCGCATAATAAAAAACTGAAAAAAAAAGAACCCCGAGGCATTGAAATGGTTTTAGCACCATGCAAAGTGGAAGGAGTAATAAAGAAAAAAAATATTTAGGAAGATTCTGCTGTAAAGAAATGTGCATAATATATACAATAAAAGGTATTGATAAAATGCAATAACATAAACCACCTTTATTTATGTACGAATAAATCCATTTCTGAATAATACGGGGCCAGATTATAATTTTAAAAATAACGATCAATTTAGAAGGAAAATCAATTTATATGTGACTGATTATTTCTCCGTTAAATTAAAAATTTGAAGAAGTTTTATGCACTGTTTACGGTTGCAGACGTGAATGGATTTAAAATTTTCTCAAATGCATTGTGAAGTACTGAAGAATTATTAACCGTTTATTAATATATAAAAAAAGACAAGCCGAGGCTTATACGCATTTAAAATTTCAAATTTAACGTCTTTTGTGTACCTATCTAAAACAATTTTATCTGCTGTTACTAAAATACATTAGGTCTAAAACTGTATTTTATTTAAGCGTTTTTTATATGCTTCTATTACTGCATTTTTTCCCGAACTGTGCTGTACAGTAGCTTATGAAATGTGTGTGCGGTATTAGTACGAGCCATTCTTATGTCGGATTCGACTCAGGTGGTAGTGTGCGAAGACCACTGTAATAATTCTGTGGAGTATTCATGGTATATTCTGCAAGTATTCACTGTGAGTTGATAAAACTTCAATACTCATTTATGAGTTTGTGCAGTTTTAGAATCTATAACTTTTAAAATATTAAACTTTATATGAAATTTCTCCAAACTAAGAATTTAAGCGAGAAAATTAGCCATAAATAGATTTTTCGTCTACATAAAACGTTATTCTTAAAAATATAACCTGGATTCGTATTAAGCAGAACTGGATTTTCATTTACGCGGAAATAAAGGTGGTTTATATTATTGTGTTAGCTGTTCCCAGTTTTCCGGTTTGGTTTGATTTGGAGTGCTACGGTCTACTTTTTGCAACACGAGAGCTAATGAGACCGGGATCTACAGCTTAAAGCCGGTTCCGAATGGCTACTAACATCCATGCCACAGTGGGATTCGAATCCACCAACTCTGGTACCGAAGGCCAGCACCCTAACCAATCGACCATCATCCGGCTCCCAGCTTTTTAGGAAAGACTGCAGTAGCTTTTTTATGGATCTGACTGGACTATCTGTTTACAAGATCATTTCTACAGAATTGAAGTAGTGGATTCACCGGGCTGTGTTTTGTGTGACTCTAGTCATACAATGACTTTTGAACAGTCAAATAATTCTGTTGTACTTTCTCAGTATGAGATAATTGTTAAATAGTATTGAAGAGAACGGGAACTGATGGTTTAGGCAATAATTGTTTGGCATTTATGTAATAAATAAATAAATGTTATTAACTTTAATTAATACCGTTTGTTTCACATATACCTCCTTTCATTACAGCAAAAGTGTCTTCAATATTTGTTTCTTTATTTTAAGATTCATGGTGTTTAAATCCCTCCTATTATTAAAACATCTTCAATGCTTTTGCATGCAAGATATCGGTGTTATTTTTTCTAACTATTATTCAATTTGTTTTCTTTTTAATAAAAGTGTTGTGTCCATGAACAGTAAGTCTTGTTTTTTTTCGCGTTTCGGTTTACAACATTCACTGCTCACCTCGTCAATTTTTCCTGATATCCTAAAATTCCTTTATAAACGCTAGGCATATCTAAACACCTGTATTTTCATTCAATTTTTAAGAATACGTTAAAGTTAGATTGGGAACTCTACCATCAATTATATTTTAACCGTATTGCATTAACTTGCTGCTCGAAGTTGTTTCATAAAGGCTATAAACATCATCTCCAGCGCTATATGGCAGACAATCGTTTCAAAGTACAATTTTCTAGACTTTTGCCCACTACCTTCACAGTAAGTGTTGTGCCCGGGAACCGTAAGTCTTGTTTTATTTTGCATTTCGGTTTACAACATTCACTGCTCATCTCGTCATTTTGCCTGATATCCTACAATTCCTTTATACAGGTTAGGCATATCTAAACTCCTGTATTTTCACCAAATCACCTATATAATAATAGCCTAAGTTGTCTGTCCACGAATTTATGAAGCGTTGTACCTGGAATGGATACAGGCATCCATATTGGATTTTTTATGAATTAGGGTTAGCAAAATTCAAAGCTAGTTCGAAATCCACCTCATCCCCCCTTTTCGAGCGTTTAATGCTATTATTTTAAGCCTTATTCTCACTCTTATTCTATACTAAATTCCTTATTGATAGTATGGCGAAGGCGGAGCACAATATTTAAATTTCTGGACTGTCTTTACTTGACATATTCCTTCTAACCATTACCTACACTACGTGTAAGCTGGCACATGGGGTAGAGTGTCTGCCCCTTTGATCGTCGTATTTCTCGGGTTGATGGTTCTGCCCCCGACGTAGTCGAATGTTTCTAAATGTCAAATTACTTTAATACTTTCTGCTTTTTCTTTTGACTTTTTGTTCCTAAAGTTGTTTTATTATTTTTAAAGTTTTATTATTTTTAAAATAAATTTTTAACATTTTTCAACTTTTTATGATTTTTATTATTTTTATTTTATTAAATTCACGTGTTACCATTATTATATCAAGCCCCATCTTAAGAGCAGGCGATTAAATGTATCAATTTAATACATAATAACTAGGTAAAAATAAGAATTTTTTTAGCATTATGACGTCATTCCTTTAACCATCTCATTTAATCATTTATTTTAGATTATTTAAATATTTTCTGCATTATTTCCAAACGTTTTATCACTAAACTTAGATATTACGTAAATAATTTTCTTAAGGGAATATTTTGTTGCAAAATGATTCTCAGCCAGAAAGCAAACAATTTTGCACTTGTCCCATAGGGTACTTTACAATTCTGGAAAATTAAATTTTACTGAACCAGTCATATGACGGGCTATATGCTAGTTCTTAAGAGTACGTTAAAATTAGATTGGGAACACTACCATCAATTATATTTTGACCGTATTGCATTGACTTGCTGTTCGAAGCTGGCTCATAAAGGCTACAAACATCATATTAAGCGGTATATGGCAGATAACCGTCTCAAAGAACACTTTCCTAGACTTTTGGTCTCAACCTTTACAGTAAGAGGAATATCTTAAAGGATCTGGGTTATAAGAAATTTTCGAAATTCTTGAGATAAATGTCTAAAAAGTGCAATGGAATTTAGAAAAAAAGTGTAAAGTTTCAAAACCAAAATAAAACCCTTAGAATCACTTTAAAAAATTACAAATTATAAGTTACATATAATAATACATATTTTAGATCTCCCTCCTTCCAGTACCCACAAAAAAAGTACCTTATTGCGAGAAAATAGCCAGATTTTGGAAAAACATCCTTACTCAATGAAAATTTAAACAAAATTACCATATTGGAAGAAAGAAAGCGTTAATGAAAAGCGACTGTTATATCACTGGGAGGAAGGTAAAAGTTTTGTTAAGAGAAAACCAAAGACTCAGATAAATTTGTTGCTTCATCGTTTGCGGAATTAAATATAGGAAAAAATTACAAAGAAACACCCAAAGACTAGGAATGTTTTTCACCCATGCGTTTTGTAAGGGGAGATAAATAAAGAATAAAGTGTTCAATCTACGATAAAGAAGAAAGTATATAGGCTAAGGGGGTATTAAAAAGCCAATAACACACACCGTCTTTATTTATGTATGAAAAAAATCGAATTTTCATGGGAGTGAGAATATTCTATTAAAGAATACAAATATTTGAAAAACGGGATTATTTATATATACACATACATACACACATACATGTATATATATATATATATATATATATATATATAATATATATATATATATATATATATATATATATACACATACACACACACACACATATATATATACGCATATATATGCATATATATACATACATATATATTCATATATAAATGTACATATATGCATATGCATACATACACATATATCCATATACATATGCAAAATTATATATATACATGCATACATTTACAAGCATACACACATATTTGTTTACATACACACATATAAATATACATATATTTATATACATACACACATATTTATACACACACATATAAATATACATATATTTATATACATACACACATATTTATATACACAAACATATATATATACATAAATTTATATACATATAAATGTATACACACACACACACACACATATATATACATACACACATATTTATACACACACACATATATGCATATATGATTTTTCTTTAATCTTTAATTTCATGAAAACTTAAACACTTATACGGTTTAACAGCGCTTTAAAAGTTGATGGAATAGTAAAGAAATAAATCTTGATAATATACGAAAGAAATATGAGTTTCTAAAAAATCATTAATGCTCATTCCTAAGTTTTATCAAAAGTATCATTAAAAAAAGCGGGGTTATGGATATTTAAGACATCAGAGAAATATTTCTCGAAGTCTTTCTATGTATGCAGAAAATGCCGCACATCCAGTAATGAAAGGTTTCGGATGTAGAAGATTTTTAGATTTATGCAGCGTTAACATATAAAATATGCGATGAAATTAATAAAGAAATATTCTGCATGTTTTGTAACCTAAACGTTTAAAAGCTTTTGAAACACGTTAAAAAATAGAAAAGCATATGTTAAATATAACAATAGATATCGCAGTACCTAGCTGTTTCCGCGAAACGTTGCACATAGGGAAAGAACCGTTATGTTTCAAAAGAAATGCTCTTCTACCTGCAATGAATAAAAAAAATAACAATAACAGAAAGAAAGAATTAAACGAAAAGCGGCTGCCACATGTGTCCGGAAGGTAAAAATTTTGTTCAGAAAACTAGGGAGTAAAACAAATTTCTCGCGTTATCGTCTACCGAACCAAATCTCATAATAAAAACCATACAAATAAAATCCCTGAAGGGTTGGAATGTTATTAGCTTTATGCATCATCGAAGAGAATACAGAAAAAAAGGTAAGAAACCGTTCTTACCTTTTACCGAAAATGGAAGGAAGGAGGTACACGTGGTAACAAAATAGTGATAACAGTCAATAAATTAACATCCTCTTTATTTATCTTATACATAAAATTCTTCTGTCCATGTGTTTATAATGGAACTCTTCCTAAACGGCTGGACGGATTTTCATGAAATTTTGTGTATGTAATTAAGTTGATTCGAGAACGCTTAAGATTCTCAATTTGATCCGTTAGAAAATATTTTTTTATTAAAATTCAAGAATTGCTCGATTAATAAGATTTTCCTAATGCCGTTCAAAACCCTTAACTGCCAACGTATCTGTGGCACATTGTTCAGGGCAACGAGCTTGAGTACAAGAAGTCCCAGGAACGAATCCCCGTACACGCGATTTGAGAATTTTAACCCATATTGTACCAAACCAACTAAATATTTCTGTAAGTTATTAGAACTTAATCCATATCATTAATATGGTGTAACTAAGTATATAAAACCAAAATTTTGACAAAACATTTTTAATTTTTTATGTTATTGTCTGTCTTATAAATAGGTCCAATACACTACATTAGGCTGATTCATAGATCAAATTTCGGAAAATAGTCAAAACAAAGTCCAACATTACATTTTAAGCATACTGTTTTTGGTTTACCCTTGCAGTTATTGAACTGGCTGTAAGAGAGTAAGTTTATCTTGCCAAAAATCTCCAGTTTTCTGAATAGAATAGACATCTAATTACCTCTTGTTGTGTCCAGGTGTAAGAACAGGGGTTTGAACTGGTTTTTATTGAGAGATAAGAAAATAATATGCACTCTCAATGCAATATCGAATTCATGAAAAATAATCAGGATTGGACCGTCGTCTTAATTTTAGGACACCTTTTTTTATACTTACAAAATACAAGTGTAAAACATATTTTTCAACAAAAACTATCAGATACATTATTAGCTCTGTTTTTATACTAAAAGTAACCTCCACAATGTTTGAAAAAAATAATAAATATAAAATTAAAGATTAAAAAATGACAATTTTTAAGAGGTTGCTGAAAATAAATTTTACAATACAATATAATTTGATTTTTCAGTTTTCTTTTGTTACTATGCTAAAGTGTGTCTATTTTAAAGGTGTTAAAATGAAATCCACTCAAAATATTTATAACTTTATTATTAAATGGAATTTTATTTGCTGTCCTGTTTATAGGACAACGGTCCAATATGGGTTAATTTAATTACGTTTGAGATGTCTGTACGCGTAGAAGCGCCAAGTATTTTTAACACATTGTGTGCTGGTACATTTCAAAGCTAAACTGCAGGCGTTTTGCTCGTAAATTTAGTTATTCAGTTAAATATCAATAGATCGAGAATTATTTATTTTTGTAACCAACTTTTCGTATTTTATATTGAAATATATATACAAGTATATAAATAACAACTATAAGAGTTTTGTAGGCAAAAAATATATTTTTTTGTCAATAAATTTATAATAGTATCGTAAATATGAAAAATCAAATGGAAATAGTAGTATGGTAATAGTAGTTTTAATTCTTTTGAATTATGTTATATATAAAAATTTTTTCTTTATAAAAAACTGAAAAGAGCAAATGTAAAAACAAGTTTTTATTTGTCTAAATTTTTAAAGAATCTATGTATTAAACAAGAACATTCGGCTTCGTTTTCATGTATATACCTTTATTTTTGTACCCACAAACAAACCATGTTGTTACACTAACCCGTACTAGTACTTGTCCCACGCTTAAGTATCAATCGTCAATAAACGTACTAGTACGTGTCCGTCATACAATGTGTTAAAATAATTTTTTTCCTTACTTTTCCATCAAAAAGGTCCAATTTATAATTTAGTTTAAAAAAATTTACAATTTTTTTGAATTACAACGTTAAAATAGGACAAGTCAGTCGGGTCATCTAGTATATAAATTAAATTCTCTCTTCGCTTAAAACGAGGTGAAATTACATTTTCAAACCTTTAATATCCGTTATTTCTAATGAAAAAGTATATATTGATGTTTATCCTAAACTAAGTTATTACAGACTATACAGAGTGAAATAAATTATGAAGTTTAAACATTTTTGAATAACCGTAGACTACCTTTTTTAATTAGCTGTCATTTATAGCTTCATAGAATGTCATTTATAAAAGAAAAAATGCTTAGTATAAGAAATTTATGCATTATACTATTAAAAAAAGTCAAGTTTTTATAACAGATAAAGCTATCTTTTAATATTTCAGCTTACTGAAAAAAAATTATATTGATAATTATCTTTTAATAAATTATTATAGACTATAACAGAGTAAAACAAAATATGAAGTTTAAACATTTTTGAATAACCACAGCTTACCGTTTTTTATTAGCTGTCATTTGTAGCATCATAGGATGCCATTTATAGATGAAAAGAAAAAGCTTCATGGTAAAAGATATGAAAAATCAAATGGAAATAGTAGTACATAGTTTTAATTCTTTTGAATTATGTTATATATAAAAATTGTTTCTTTATAAAAAAGTGAAAAGAGCAAATGTAAAAACAAGTTTTTATTTGTCTAAATTTTTAAAGAATCTATGTATTAAACAAGAACATTCGGCTTCGTTTTCATGTATATACCTTTATTTTTGTACCCACAAACAAACCATGTTGTTACACTAACCCGTACTAGTACTTATCCCACGCTTAAGTATCAATCGTCAATAAACGTACTAGTACGTGTCACTCATACAATGTGTTAAAATAATTTTTTTCCTTACTTTTCAATCAAAAAGGTCCAATTTATAATTTATTTTAAAAAATTTCAATTTTTTTGAATTATAACTTTAAAATAGGACAAGTCAGTCGGGTCGTATAGTATATGAATTATATTCTCTCTTCGCTTAAAACGAGGTGAAAGTACGTTTTCAAACCTTTAATGTCAGTTATTTCTAATGAAAAAGTATATATTGATATTTATCCTAAACTAAGTTATTACAGACTATACAGAGTGAAATAAATTATGAAATTTAAACATTTTTGAATAACCGTAGACTACCTTTTTTAATTAGCTGTCATTTATAGCTTCATAGAATGTCATTTATAAAAGAAAAAATGCTTAGTATAAGAAATTTATGCATTATCCCAATAAAAATTCAAGTTTTATAACAGATAAAGCTATCTTTTAATATTTCAGCTTACTGGAAAAAATTATATTGATAATTATCTTTTAATAAATTATTATAGACTACACAGAATAAAACAAAATATGAAGTTTAAACATTTTTGAATAACTAAGCCTACCTTTTTTTATTAGCTGTCATTTGTAGCATCATAGGATGCCATGTATAGATGAAAAGAAAAGATTCATGGTAAAAGATTTATTGAGTATCACATTGTAAAGTCAAGATTAATGATAGATAAACATTTCTGTCGAAGTACTTGCCGAAAAAGTAATTTTATGTGCATACGCTAAATTAGAATATCCTAATGACATAGACAGGATTCAAAAATCTGCAAACACGCTGAAGTACGTTTTTCGACCATTAGAAAAAGTAACAGGAAAGATTAAAGGTAAACGAGACTATATATATATATATATATATATATATATATATATATATATATATATATACATATACATATACACATATACACACACACACATATATATATATATATATATATACATATACTAGACGACCAGACAGACATTGTCCTGTTTTCATGTTGTAAAGCCAAAAATTATAAAATGCTTTTAATTAAATTATAAATTTGACCGTTTTAACATTATACACACATATATATGTATGCAGTATATATATGTGCATGTATATATACACACACATGCATATATGTATACAATATGCAGTATATATACATGTGCATGTATATATACACACACATGCATATATGTATACAATATGCAGTATATATACATGTGCATGTATATATATACATGCATACCTACATACAATATGCAGTATATATGCATGTGCATGTACATATATACACTCATGCATACATACAATATGCAGTATACACATGTATATATATACACACATACATATATATATATACACATACATATATATATATATACACACACACATACATATATATATACACACACATACATATATATATATATATATATATATATATATATATATATATATATATATATATATATATATATACATACAGTATTTTGAAAATATTAAGTAACCCATGAATTAAGTTTCTAAATGGCATTGACTGACCGATTCGGGCATCAACCGGCCTACCTGTAAATCATGCATGTATAAGAGATCCAAAAGGTTTTTTGTTTACATTTCTGTTGTATGAACGCCTAAAATATACAAGAAAAATCCAATAAATAATATGCTTGAAAATTTTAAATCCCTTTGAATTTAAATAAAAATAACAAATTATTTACTAAAAATATTTTAATATTCTTCACCCACAAAGACAATTTTCCACATTGTGAGAAAACATCTAGCATTCGGGGAAACGTCATCCCACCAGCGATAAATTAAAAAAACAACAACATAAGTAATAGAAAGAAAGCATTAAATAAAAAACGACTGCCATACATGTGGCCGGAAGGTAAAAACTCTGTTTAGAGAAAACTAAGGAGTAAGATAAATTTGTTGCGTTATCATCTGAGGAACCGAATCTTATAATAAAACCTCCCACAAAAACCCCGAAGCCTCGGAATGTTTTTAGCTCCATGCATCTTGGGGAGAGGAGAAAAATTTCAAGGAACTGCGGGAAAGAAAAGGAGGTATACCTGAAAAAGAGGATATTGATAAAAGCCAATAACATAAACCGTCTTTATTTATGTATGAATAAAATCCATTTCT
>CM063498.1:23110739-23273239 GCA_032207245.1 Pardosa pseudoannulata | reverse complement strand
CAATTGGCCATAATGTGAAGGCTACATAACATGTCACTTCCTATTCTTCATGTTTCCTGCAGTGCTCTACTATGGTCATTATGTGTCAGCAAATATATGTGAAACGATGCCTGGTTTTTCTACAGTATATTTCGTGTCTAAGAGTGCTATATTTAGGGTCAAATATTAAATATAATTAAAAAATTAAATTCTAACTAAACTTTGGTCTGTTTATCCTTTATAAGAAAATATTTTGTAAATAACCTGAAAACAGAGTTACCCATAAGCCAATCTAATTCGTTCTCCATACAGATAGAACTGTTATACTCCTTGCTTTGAATTTATACTCGTGTTGTTGAAACCTTCTCATAAAATTTAAGAACCTCAGTAGATAGCTTCAAAAGCACCAATTTCTTCCTACATGGTTAATTTTATTGCTCTGTCTGGAATTAATATAATCTTTCTTTCACTAGAATCACACGTAAACAGCCGCAGAAGCACAAGTTTGCGCTATAAGTGCAGCTGGATGGTTTATTTCAAATTTGTCCTCAAAAGCAAAAATAATATTCCACTCCCGATTCTTCAAGAGTTCATTTGTGAACTTTGATGTTCATTCTTTAGTAAATATATGTGAAATGCTACCTGGTCTTTTAACAGCACATTTTATGTGGGCAAGTGCTAAATTGTGGGAAAAATACAGTCTCTTTCTAGTAAATATCGTCTATTTCCGCTTCATAAATTTTCGCGATCTAATTATTTTTAAAAAGACTAATTAAGTTTTAGATATACACTAATATAATCATGTTCTAAACTGCACTTTGACTTATTTATGTTTCATAACTAAATATATTCTAAATAACCGGAAAACAGGATTAACCCATAAACTGGTCCAATTCCTTTTCCTGTTTTTTTTTTTTTAATCCTTTAAAAAATCCTTTTATATCGAGATATTTTTATACTATTTCCCCAAAAGCCTGTACTTGTTTGGTTAAAACATATGCCAACTAATTATGATTAATGACTTAGCTAGAAATCGAAAAGTCATTAAATTGTGTTTTGCTCGTACAAGACCTTTATCTACACCTTTGCTTTACTTTTGAGTGCTATTATCGCAGGAAGTGTAAAAAAGTTCATTAAAGCAAATAACAAAATATTAAAATATTTTTACACAACATTTTTTCATTAAGGTGAGATTTATTCATTCATTATTCTGACTCTCCCTTTACATCTCCTGTCTCTTTGTATATATACATATGCATATATATATATATATATTCATAAACAATAATAATTATATATATATATCTAATATTATAACATATTATAGTTTTGACATATATATATACTCGATATATATATACAGAAACATATTATTTAAATACTTATAAAGATATATACAAATACCACATTATAATATATTAATTTTTTTATTATGATAGATAAACCTTCACTACACACAAATAAGATACATTTGTTATAATATATTGTATTACTATATTATTTGCTGAGTAAATAACACAAACACATATGATTTATTCAACTTCTATTCATTCATATATATATAGATATATTTAAAAAAACACAAATATATATATATAGTATATATTATTTTATATATTATATTTTTATATATAAATAATTATTTTCATAAACTATATATTAAAACACACACACAATATTTATATATATATACATATATATTTTTAAATAATATATATATATATTATAGCATATATATATAATATATACATATATATCACACACACATATACATATATATAAATACATTTATACACACACATATATATATTACAAATATATATATACATATACATATATATATACAACACATACATATATAAAACATACATATATTTACAGATATATATATATATATACACATATTACATACATATATATACACACACATACATATATATACACAAACATACATACATATATATATATAATATATTAAATAAATATACATATATATTACACACATACATATAGATAATATACATATACATATATTATATATATATATACACACATACATTACATATAACACATATAATATATATTACACAAACATACATAATATACATAATATACATATATATAAACATATAATATATATAAAACATACATATATATACACACAAAACATACATATATACACACACAAATATATATTATATACACACACACATACATATATTATACACACACATACATATATTACACACATACATATATATACATAACAATACATACATTTATTACCATATATATTATATATATATAATATATATAAAAATAATATATATATACATACATATATAACAAATATATACATATATATATACACACATACATATATAAAACATATACATATATATAACACAAATACATTTTACAGACCAATATATAATATAATTTTATATATTATAAATAATAAATATTATATACACCATTTCGCTGAACTGCAAATATTTATTAAATAACTTTAATGGAATTATATATATATATATATATATATATATATATATATATATATATATATATATATATATATATATATATATATTGTCCATTTTCTGCATATCGGTATTTTACATTAAGAACAAATATCTGCAGTTTTGTTTCAACAGTTAAAACCTAATTCATGAACCATTTTTAACATTTTTACAGATTTTTCAATAGTATATTTTTATAGATTTTTATGGGTATAAAATTATGAAAGTCAAGAAATTTATTCCAATTTCGTTAGCAAATTGTTTAGAAAATGAGACTCAAAATAGTGTTTTGGGGAAAATGACCAAGCCCGCGGTCGTGTTAATGATAGAAATTAAATATACAAAAAACAACTATTTTTAATGAGCAAATATTTGAGAACATTGGGCAGAAAATAGTTTTTGGGTGAAAATGACCCTTGCTGTTGTGTAGCAGTTAAAGATAGCAGTTTAAAATACAGAAACACCTATTTTTAATGAGTTAATTTTTAAAAAAAATTGCACACAAAATAGGTTTTGGGTCAAAATGACTATAGCGAGGTTTTAGTTTTAAAGATAGCAATTCTAATTACAAAAAAAACTACTACTTTTAGTGAGTAAAATTTTGAGAAAAGTGCACACAAAATAGCTTTTAGGTGAAAATGGCCCATATCGTGATTGTAGTGTTAAAGATAGCAAGTTAAATAACAAACAACTATTTTTTTATGAATAAAGTTTTGGAAGAATTACACAAAAAATTGTTTTCAGGTCAAAATGACACATCTTGCAGTTTTAGTAGTTAAAACATAAAAAGCAACTGCTTTTAGTGAATAAAATTTCCAAACATTTTCGGTGGAAATGCATTTTACACTTCTTACATAGATAAGTTATGTTACTTTTGGAACATTGACATCTTGCCCATGCATTATTCTCAATACATTATATAAAATTATTCATACCTTAAGAAGTCTTAAAATAAATAATATATGAAGAGCAGAAGGGCAAAACATTGCCTATGGCTTTGAAAAGAAAAGAAAATTGTTAGACTATTTTCTTTTACGGACCTTTGGCTTATAAAAGGTGTTAAGAATAGAATATACATTTCAGCTTGTAACTTATATTTTATATAAATTTTTTGAATACATTTTACAATAAAAACAACTGTTTTTAGTGTGTAAAATTTTCAAACGTTGTGGGTGGAAATGCATTTTACACTTCTTACATAGATAAGTTATGTTATTTTTGGAATGTTGACATTTCGCCCATGCATTATTCTCAATACATTATAAAATTATTCATACTTTAAGAAGTCTTAAGCTAAATAATATATCAAGGGCAGAAGGGCTAAACATTGTTTGTGGTTTAGAAAAGGAAATGTGTGAATAATATATATACAATATACATATATACAATATACATACATATAGTATACACACATACATATATATAATATACACACATATATATATATATACAATATACACATAATATATACATATATACAATATACATATATATAGTATACACACATACATATATATAATATACACACATACATATATATAATATACACACATACATATATATATATATATAATATACACACACATATATATATATAATACACACATATATATATAATATACACACATATATATATAATATACACACATACATATATATAATATACACACATACATATATATAATATACACACATACATATATATAATATACACACATACATATATATAATATATACACACATAAATATATATATACACATACATATATATATATAATATACACACATATATATATACACATACATATATATATAATATACACACATACAAGTATATATATACACACATACAAGTATATATATACACACATACAAGTATATATATACACACATACAAATATATATATACACACATACAAACATATATATACACACACATACATATATATATATACACACATATATATATATATAATAAATATATATATAATATAACACACACACATATATATATATATATATATATATATATATATATATATATATATATATATATATATATATATATTATATATATATATATATATAATATACACATATACATATATATATATATAATATACATATACATAAAATATATATATATATAATATACACATATACAAATATATATATATTATACACATATCATATATATATATATATATATATAATACTATATACACATATAAATATATATAAAAAAACACATAAAATATATAATATATATAAATTATACACTGAAATATATAATATAAATATAATATATTATATATATAAATATATAAATATATATATATATATAATATATATATATATATATATAAAAATTTTTTCCTACATTATTTCCTCTGTATAATAAATTTGCTCATGCCTTAAAAAATCTTAAAATAAATAATATATTAAAGACAGAAGTGCTAAACATTGCATGTGCTATCGAAAATACGTTTGAATAGAATTTAAGGACCTTCAGGTATTAAGAACAGAAATGGAAATTTCAGCTCGTAGCTTATATTTATAAATTTATAAATAGAAAATATTTATTCATTTATATTATCAAATCATAAACACAATGATATTTTAGAGTTCGATAAGAAAATGCCCTTCGAAACATAATGGCCATGGAAAAGAGTCATTCTGGAAGTTTCAGGAAAAATTACGAATATTTAAATAACCTGTACATAACCATAAAGCAGATATAAATCTGTCCATTTTTAGCTGGTACTCCATTCACCTCGACTGAATTAAAAAGAGACAGAGAAAGAAAGAACATATATTAAATAAAACGCATCTACCTCGTAGATGATACCGCCCGGAGCGAGAAATTCAGTTTGCGAACACACAGAAGAAGAAAAAAATATATATAAAGATGGCAGATAAATTCATTCCACTATCGTTTGCAAAATTGAACTCATAATAAAGCTAAAAACCCCGAAGCTCAAAATGCTTATAACTTCATAGATCTCGGAATAGAGAGATAAAGATAAAAAAAAAGATGCGTACACGTATATATACGGAAAGAGTCTTGTGATAAAGCCAATAACGAGAAACGTCTTTATTTATGTATGAAGCAAAAATCCATTTCTTTGAAAAGCTTGCCTGATATATATATTTTCTCAATTCTTACCTTTTTTTTTATTGGTGTCTCTGTGTACCCCCGGAAAAAAACTGGCATTAAAAACATTGAAAAGGGTTTGTTTAGACCTTTGAATATGTTTAATCCCTAGGGAAAATTGCCCATCGCTTGCTAGGATTTTGGAAACGTCAGGTAAAGTGAACTTAGGGAAGTAATTGCTGGGTTAAAAGGAAGAAATATTTTGATTGGTAGCGATGAAGTAACATGCTCGTTAAAAGGAAAATTAATTGGTTCAAAATAAATAGCTAATTAATATATCTATTTGGAAAGGCAATAAAAAGAATCGGGGTGTGGTGCTCGAATTTCAAAATTTCAATAGATTTGAAATTCAGTTAGATTTTTTTGTTGTTAGTTTAATGATGAAAAGGGGATAGTAATTTTCCTTAATCCTCTTCAATAGTACTCATAAAAGTTATCTATAAGCAGACCGAGAAATGAATCGAAATATTTAATCGTTTAAATTGGAACAAGTTTGTATTTAAACACTGTGATGCCTCGATCCATCGTTTATCAAACGAATGCAAAATTAAGAATCTGAAAAAGCAATGTATGCAAGAAATATAGATAGAAATGTAGAAATAAATAAATTGTTTAAAATATAAGTGGAATTAGCGGAAATTGTCTTTATGAATGGAGTAAAAATCTATTTCTTTGAAAAGCTTGCCTGATCTTAATTCTAACCTTTTTTTTATTTGTGTCTCTGTGTACCCCCGGAAAAAAATACTGGCATTAAAAACATTGAAAAGCGTTTGTTTAGACCTTTGAATATGTTTAATCCCCAGGGAAAATTGCCCTTCGCTTGCTAGGATTTTGGAAACGTCAGGTAAAGGGAACTTAGGGGAGTAATTGCCGGGGTAAAAGGAAGAAGTAATTTGATTGGTAGCTATGAAGTAACATGCTCGTTAAAAGGGAAATTAATGGCTTAAAAATAAATAGTTAATTAATATATCAATTTAGAATGGGAATAAAATGAACCGAGATGCGGTCCTCGATTTTGAAATGCTCAATATATTTGAAATTCATTTAAATTTTTTTATTGTTTGTTTAATGAGGGATATGGGATAATAAGTTTTCTTACTCTCTTCAATAACACTCATGAATGTTACCTGTAAACAGAACGACAATTGAATCGAAATATTTAAGCGTTTAAATTGGAACAGTTTGTACTTAAACACAATGATGCCTCGATCCATCGTTTATCAAACGAATGCAAAACAAGAATCGGAGAAAGCAATGTATGCAGGAAATGTAGATAGAAATGTGGTAAAATCTATTTCTATGAATAAAATAATTGTTTAAAATATAAATGGAATTAACGGGAAATTGTCTTTATGAATGGAGTAAAAATCTATTTCTTTGAAAAGCTTGCCTGGTATATATATATATATATATATATATATATATATATATATATATATATATATATATATATATATATATATATATAAATATATATATATATATATATATATATATATTCTCAATTCTTACCTTTTTTTTCTTTGTGTCTCTGTGTACTCCCGGAAAAAAATACTGGCATTAAAAACATTGAAAAGCGTTTGTTTAGACCTTTGAATATGTTTAATCCCTAAGGAAAATTGCCCTTCGCTTGCTAGGATTTTGGAAACGTCAGGTAAAGGGAACTTAGGGGAGTAATTGCCGGGGTAAAAGGAAGAAGTACTTTGATTGGTAGCTATGAAGTAACATGCTCGTTAAAAGGAAAATTAATGGCTTAAAAATAAATAGTTAATTAATATATCTATTTAGAATGGGAATAAAATAATCGAGATGCGGTGTTCGAATTTGAAAATTTCAATAGATTTGAAATTCTGTTAGATTTTTTTATTGTTTGTTTAACAATGGATAGGGGATAATAAATTTCCTTAATTCTCTGCAATAACATTCATAAATGTTATCTGTAAGTAGAATGATAATTGAATCGAAATATTTAAGCATTTAAATTAGAATAGTTAGTATTTAAACACGATGCCTCGATCTATCGTTTTTCAAACTAATGCAAAATTAAGAATGTGATAAAGCAATGTATGCAGGATATTTAGGTAGAAATGTGGCAAAATCTATTTCTATTAATAAATTGTTTAAAATATAAGTGGAATTAACGGGAATTATCTTTATGAATGGAGTAAAAATCCATTTCTTTGAAAAGCTTGCCTGATATATATATTTTCTTAATTCTTACCTTTTTTTTATTGGTGTCTCTGTGTACCCCCGGAAAAAAATACTGGCATTAAAAACATTGAAAAGGGTTTGTTTAGACCTTTGAATATGTTTAATCCCTAGGGAAAATTGCCCTTCGCTTGCTAGGATTTTGGAAACTTCAGGTAAAGGGAACTTAGGGGAGTAATTGCTGGGTTAAAAGGAAGAAATATTTTGATTGGTAGCGATGAAGTAACATGATCTTTAAAAGGAAAATTAATTGGTTAAAAATAAATAGCTAATTAATATATCTATTTAGAATGGGAATAAAAAGAATCGAGATGCCGTGCTCGGTTCTGAAAAGCTTGTTTGGAAAAGCTCAATAGATCTGAAATTAAGTTAGATTTTGATTGTTTGTGTAACGATGTATTAGGGATGATACATTTCCTTAATCCTCTTCAAGAAAAAACTCAAGAAATTTTTCTTTAAGAACAAGTAGAATTGAATCGAAATATTTAAGGTTTTAAATTGGAATAATTAGTATTTAAATACAGTGAAGCCTCGAACCATAGTTTATCAAACGAATGCAAAATTAAGAATCTGGGAAAGCAATGTATGTAGGAAATGTAGGAAGAAATGTGGTGAAATCTATTTCTAAGAATATAAGTTAATTACAAAATAAGTGGAATTAACGGGAATTGTCTTTATGTAGAGTAAAAATCTATTTCTGTAAAAAGCTTGCCTGATATATATTTTCCTAATTCTTACCTTTTTTGGTGTCCTCCCCCCCCCTGGAAAAAAATACTGGCATTAAAAACATTGAAAGTGTTTATCTAGACCTTTGAATATATTTAGTCCCAAGGGAAAATTGCCCTTCGATTTCTAGGATTTTGGAAACGTCAGGTAAAGTGAACTTAGGGGAGTAATTGCCGGGGTAAAAGGAAGAAGTAATTTGATTGGTAGCTATGAAGTAACATGCTTTTTAAAAGGAAAATTAATGTGTTAAAAATAAATAGTAAATTAATATATCAATTTGGAATGGGAATAAAAAGAATCGAGATGCGGTGTTCGAATTTGAAAACTTCAATAGATTTGAAATTCAGTTAGAATTTTGTGTTGTTTTTTAACGATGGATAAGGGATAATAAATTTCTTTAATCCCCTTCAATAATTCTCATAAAAGTTATCTATAATCAGAAGAGAATTGAATCGAAATATTTAATGGAATAGATAGTATTTAAACACAGTGATGCCTCAATCCATCGTTTATCAAACGAATGCAAAATTAAGAATCTGAAAAAGCAATGTATGCAGGAAATGTAGATAGAAATGTAGTAAAATCTATTTCTATGAATAAATTAATTGTTTAAAATATAAGTGGAATTAACGGGAATTGTCTTTATGAATGGAGTAAAAATCCATTTCTTTGAAAAGCTTGCCTGATATATATATTTTCTTAATTCTTACCTTTTTTTTATTGGTGTCTCTGTGTAACCCCGGAAAAAATATTGGCATTAAAAACATTGAAAAGCTTTTGTTTAGACCTTTGAATATGTTTAATCCCTAGAGAAAATTGCACTTCGCTTACTAGGATTTTGGAAACGTCAGGTAAAGGGAACTTAGGGAAGTAATTGCTGGGTTAAAATGAAGAAATATTTTGATTGGTAGAGATGAAGTAACATGCACGTTAAAGGGAAAATTAATTGGTTAAAAATTAATAGCTAATGAATATATCTACTTAGGATGAGAATAAAAAGAATCGAGATGCCGTGCTCGGTTCTGAAAAGCTTGTTTTGAAAAGCTCAATAGATTTGAAATTTAGTTAGATTATTTTATTGTTTGTTTAACGAGGAATAGGGAGTAATAAATTTTCTTAATCCTCTTTAATAACACTCATAAAATTTTTCATAGAGAAAAAGTAGAATTGAATAGAAATATATAAGGGGGAACAGTTATTATTTAAATACAGTGGAACCTCTATGCATCGTCTTACAAGCGACTTGAAAACGATAAATCCGGAAAAGCGATAGATACAGGAAATGAATATGCGTCAAAATCTGTTACTGAGAATAAATTAATTATTATATTAGAATTAACTAAAACCACTTTAATTTCTTATAAAGTATAATTTAAATTTAAATTGATATTTTACATTTGAAAGAATATTTTGTAATTGATACCTGCTTTCCATAAGCGGATCACTTGATTACAAAGAAAGAGTGTTCGACTGCCTTTAACTATCCAAGTACATTCTCAACTGTTACTATATACTTGCATAAAGGATTTTAATTTTGACAAAGTTTCGTTCGCTCCAGAAAAACTAGGTATTACATCCTTTTTCGTTTTAGCCTCTTCTCTTTCTGCCACCGATATTCTTAGCCTATTCGGAATAGGCTTTGTGTAGTAGATCCTGGTCTCATTAGACCTCGTGTAATAAAGATAGACCGTAGTGCTCCAAACCAACCTCCGATTTCTCGTGACCTTGTTTTTGGTTTGCATACTCTATAGTTCATACCCTGTTGTGACGTCACTAGGTTTTATGTTACTATTATTTTCAATATAATTTTCATCTTTTATAATAACGTACTTATTTCTATCGTTAAAGAAAACGACAAAAATAGCCTGTATTACCACGTTCGGGCAAAGCAGAGTATTTGAGAATGATAAATTGGTTGTATCTACAAGTCTGACTGACTTGATAGTTATTTTGTTGTAATATTCCATGAAACAAATGATTATCTCCCTTTAAGTTGTAGTCACAAGAATTCCTTTTTATGATTTAGGATAAAGTTGGATAAGCCATGAATATCTTTGCCTTCCACAAAACTTAAAACAATTTTAACAGCTTAAAAAACCCATTTCGCTAGTTTTTCTAATCTCCGTAGTTACGGGAATACAAAATGGCGGTAGGGAAATTGCCCTACAGAGGAGGAAAAACCAATACAATGAATGGGGTAAATAATAACATATGTTCTATGAAAATAATCTTAGAGATGAAATGAACCTAACGATCAATCCAAGATATCGAATAATGTGGGAATGATTAATATTATTTAATAAATTAATTTTTATCTGTATCTTATGCCATATTTTTTCAATTATTTATACCACCACTCAGAAGCTAAAACATCAGGTTTAGTTTAGTTAAGAGTGGTACAATCTATATTTTGGAACACAAGGATTAATGATAGTGGAACCAAATTTTAAAATCATTGATTACTATTAGTTGAGAGCAACCAGGGTTGTACGGCTTGGGGAACAAAAATAAAATAAATATAATTAAGAGAAAATAAGATGATTTAACTTAGAAGTTAATAGCAGGGGGGAGACGCTGATTCGGTATGGAATCTTCGTAGATACGTTCTATATATGTTCTAAGTATAGCAATGAGAGTAAAACTCTCAACAGATAAAGGAGTAAGGAGAATACAGAACAATAATAATAATAATAGAAAATACAAATCAACAATTACTAATAGATAAAGTAATCTATTAGTAATTCTTAATTGGTATAAAAAATATACCGCATTATGCTTTTGAAAATTGAGAAAATTTGTTGGTAAGTACGCTCTAACGTCCTTAGAAAGGATTAAAGTAATCCTCAATCAAAGCAGTGTTATTTAATTTCAAAGTCCACATTCCCTTACCTCACCATCGAAACGTTCCATTTGATAAACGGCTGAGAATTCACCAAGAAATTTTGTTTGAACCGTGGATTGAGTATTCAGCATGAATTGATTACCCTCGCTGTTCCCCTTTAAAATCACTTCACTTCTTTTCTTTGCTTTCAATTTAGCTCCATGTTCGATATCGAAAGTCTCTATGCCAGAAGGTGTGGCCTATTTAACACCACTTTCCCCAAATCTTTCCCGGTGAGTTCGGATTTAAATAACTTACATTTAGCTTAAAACTCAATATACAATAGACTTTTCTACGAAAATATATCGTTGGGCAGAGTGGTATTGGTATACTTTAATTAAAATATTAAGGCATATTAAAAACAATTATTTTACAATTAAAAATATAGAATTTTCTATGTTTAATATTCGTTTTGTTCGGAAAATCGGGTAAGTTTATAAAATCAGGTAAATTTTCTGCACCGAAGCCCATATTTAAATTTATGTATTTAAATTTAACTGACGGTGGACAAATAAGCTAATAATGATAGGTAAATTACTTTTATCAAAGCTTACGTTTAACTATATTATACTTATTTCTTGTTAACCCTGTACATTTATATAGAAAAAATCATATATATATATATATATATATATACACACATATATATATTTAAACACTACACTATACATTCATTATATAGTCAATTTAGCAAAATTTTAGTATTTTTCTGTGTGTGTGTGCGTTGTGTAGTGTTTAGATTCGAGAGTTTATTACCGTAAGCTCTCTTTTATATGTGTATAATGTATATATGTATATATAGAATCTTGTATATAGTGTGTATATATATATATGTATGTATATGTGTGGGTATATATATATATATATATATATATATATATATATATATATATATATATATATATATATATATATATATATATATAATAAAATTCTCTTAAAGTAAAACCCTAACTAAAATGTTTTCTGTTTTCCATTGAAAATCTAGATTCCCTATTAACAAATTCTAAAACACATTTTTCATAATAATGACGGAGTACACTCATTTTTTGGCATCTTGAATTTAGAATCGCAGCCCCGTTGATTCATTTTTCCCGCTCATTGTGGTATACTATATCTCCTAGAATAAACTAAAAATAATTAAAGAGAAGTGTTTGGTTACCAGAATGACATAATTCCTGGAGACATCCCATATTTAATAAAAGGCCTACAAAACATTCGAAAAAGCCTAACTGATAAGAAATATTAAGTGTTTTTCAGAGGATTTTTTTTCAGAGGAAATCATCGAATAAATCATCGAAAAAAAATGCAAAACATTGATGTCACAGTTTTAACAAAGAATTTGTCCTGCCTAAACACATATAAAATTTTTTGACATATCCATGCCTTGATAAAATAAATAATACTAAAAATACTTTACAAAAGAAGCAAGTAAGAATTTCAAAATTTCAATTACTTGTTAAGACTCGGAAAAACTTAACTGGTAAGGAAATATTGTGTGTTACTCTTAATAAATATTTCTTTTCTGTGAAAATCATCGAATGAATTCTAGATGAAAAAAAAAGAAGAAAAGTAAGAAATCGAAAGTAAGAGTTTTAACACAGAATGCATCCTGCACAAAGAAAATGATTAACAAGTTCATCCCAAGATAAAATAAACAACTTTAAAAATACTCTACAAAACATTCGAAAAAGACTAACTGATAAGAAATATTAAGTGTTTTTCTTAATATTTCATTCCAGAGGAAATCGTCGAATGTATTCTCGAAACAAAAAAAGAAAGAATGCAAGACATCGATGTCACAGTTTTAACAAAGAATTTGTCCTCCCTAAAAGCATTTAGAGTTTGTTGACATATTCATGCCATGATAAAATTAATAATACTAAAAATACTTTCCAAAAGAAAAAAGGAAGAATTTCAAAAATTCTCTTACTAATTAAGAATCGGAAAAATAAGGAAATAATGAGTGTTACCCTTAATAAATATTTATTTTCTAAGGAAATCATCGAATGAATTCTATATGAAAGAAAAAAAGAAAGAAGGAAATTAAGAAATCGAACGTCAGAATTTTAACACAGAATGCATTCTGCACAGACACATAAAGAAAATGCCTGACACGTTCATCCCAAGGTAAAATAAATAGCTTAAAAATATTCTACAAAACATTCAAAAAAGCCTACCTGATAAGAAATATTAAGTGTTTTTTTTTATATTTCTTTCCAGAGGAAATCATAGAATGAATCCTCGAAACGAAAAAGAAAAAACGAATGCAAGACATCGATGTCACAGTTTTAACAAAGAATTTCTCCTGCCTAAACCGCATATAGATATTGCTGACATATTCATGCCATGATAAAATTAATAATACTAAAAATACTTTCCAAAAGAAAAAAGGAAGAATTTCAAATTTTCCTTTACTAGTTAAAAATCGGAAAAATTTAACTGGTAAGGAAATACTGAGTGACTCTTAATAAATATTTTTTTTCTGTGGAAATCATCGACTGAATTCGAGATGAAAGAAAAGAAGAAGAAAAGTAAGAAATCGAACGTCAGAGTTTTAACACAGAATGCGTCCTGCACAGACGCATAAAGAGAATGCCTGACACGTTCATCCCAAGGTAAAATAAACAACTTTAAAAATACTCTACAAAACATTCAAAAAAGCCTAACTGATAAGAAATATTAAGTGTTTTTTAAATTTCTTTCCAGAGGAAATCATCGAATGAATCCTCGAAACGAAAAAGAAAAAACGAATGCAAGACATCGATGTCACAGTTTTAACAAAGAATTTCTCCTGCCTAAACCGCATATAGATATTGCTGACATATGCATACCATGATAAAATAAATAATAATATTAATACTTTACAAAAGAAAAAAGGAAGAATTTCAAATTTTCCTTACTAGTTAAGAATCGGAAAAAAAATTTAACTGGTAAAGAAATATTGAGTGTTACTCTTAATAAATACTTCTTTTCCATGGAAATCATCGAATGAATTCTAGATGACAGAAAAGAAAGAAAGAAGAAAATCAAACGAATGTCAGAGTTTTAATAAACAGAATTCGTCCTGCATAGATACATAAAGAGAATGCCTGACACATTCATCCCAACGATAAAATAAACTTTAAAAATACTCTACAAAAACATTCAAAAAAGCTTAACTGTTAAGGATAAAATTAAGTGTTTTTCTTAATATTTCTTTCCAGGGGAAATCACCGAATGAATTCTCGAAACAAGAAAGGAAAGAATGCAAGACATCGATGTCACAGTTTTAACAAAGAATTTGTCCTGCCTAAACGCATATAGAGATTGTTGACATATTCATGCCATGATAAAAATAATAATAATAAATACTTTACAAAAGAAAAAAAAGAATTTCAAATTTTCCCTTACTAATTAAGAATCGGAAAAAATTTAACTGGTAAAGAAATATTGAGTGTTACTATAAATACTTCTTTTCCATGGAGTGTTCTAGATGAAAGAAGTCAATTTTAACACAGAATGCGTCCTGCCCAGAAGCATAAAGATAAAGCCTGACACATTCATCCCAAGATAAAATAAACTTTAAAAATACTCTACAAAAACATTCAAAAAAGCTTAACTGTTAAGGATATATTAAGTGTTTTTCTTAATATTTCTTTATAGAGGAAATCACAGAATGAATTCTCGGAACAAGAAAGGAAAAGAAAGAATAAAGGCAAGACATCGATGTCACAGTTTTAACAAAGAATTTGTCCTGCCTAAACGCATATAGAGATTGTTGACATATTCATGCCATAATAAAAATAATAATACTAAAAATACTTTACAAAAGAAAAAATCAAGAATTTCAAATTTTCCCTTACTAATTAAGAATCCAAAAAATTTAACTGGTAAGAAAATATTGAGTGTTCGGAAGTCAATTTTAACACAGAATGCGTCCTGTACAGACGCATAAAGATAATGCCTGACGCATTCATCCCAAGATAAAATAAACTTTAAAAATGCTCTACAAAACATTCAAAAAAGCTTAACTGTTAAGGATATATTAAGTGTTTTACTTAATATTTCTTTCCTGAGGAAATCACCGAATGAGTTCTCGGAACAAGAAAGGAAAAGAAAGAATAAAGGCAAGACATCGACGTCACAGTTTTAACAAAGAAATATATCACGTATTTATAGACAATCTTGAAACATCAAAGGCATCTGGAGATATACGAAAATAACTTTAACTTTTCCCCAGGCTCTTGTAATGGAAAAAACCCATTTTCCAAAAGTCCATTCCCATAATGTTTCCCACGACCACGCAAAATTTTCACCGAAATGGGAAATGCATTCTTGTTTTCCCTTTTTTCAGATCTGACTGACCACGGGGAAAAATATTCAAAACCAACTGATTTGATTTTAAGTTTGTGCTGCTTCGAAAACATACAAATTCGTCTTATTTTTGTTTCGAGACGTGATTTTTTTTAAACAATAAAAAAATGAATATTATTAACATTTACTTTGTAAAGTACTTTATTCAATTTGCTATGATATTTTGATCTTCAAGTACAGAAATATTCAAAAGGAATCTTCAATAGAGATTTTTAAAAATGATCTTCAGAGATATCTTTTTACCTTTGATCTCTTATTTTTTGTGTATGTAGGGCGTAATTAAAAACATTTTAATCGTTAAAACTTTTGACTTCGGAATTGTGTCTACCATATAATTTAATTAGATTTAGTTAAGTTCTTCCAATATTTATTTCTTTCAATGGCCACATTAGTATAGCTTTGTTTTTCGGTACCAAAGTCCAATAACAAACGATGGATGAATGGTTAGGGAGTTAAATATAGGTACCAGAGTTCATGGGTTCGATTTCCACTGCTACATGGGCGTTCGTAGCCGTTCAGAATCGGCTTTAAGCAGTAGGACCAGGTCTCATTAGATCTCGTGGTGCAAAAAGTAGACCGTATCGTTCCAAACCAAACCCAATCCCAAAGGTTTATTTGCCGGAAGCACGTAGGTTCGCTGTGCCGTATTAAACAAAATGGAGCCCTTAGGCAGATGAAATCTCGGTCCACTGTCACCTAATAATTTTACGAATGTGATTTTATTACAAACAGTTTTAGTAACGTCATTTTATTGCATAAAGATAATAACAAATTATCCAAAAATAGTATATATAAAATATAAATAAATGATAAATATTAAATATTATATAAAATTAAAATTAAATATTGGATTTTATAAAAATATTTGGGGCCTTTATTTCTTTTAGAACATCTTGGAATTCTGTGATTTGCAGGGGGTAGAATTCAATAACCATAATAGCAATCGAGTTCAGTCTTTCTTGTTTCACTGAAGATCGATGACAGTTTTTTTCAGCACGTTCAACTTTGAAAAGTTTCGGTCACAGGTAGCGTTTGTTATCATGAGGTACCTATATATCCTGGATGCTGTCATAATATTCAAAAACGTTGATTGTATAAAATTTTCGAAAATAAGTTTGTATGATCGCAAAGCTGGTACCGTTTTTTCATTTTAAAATATTTTATTTATAATATTAAGTATTGATTGAGTGCAAAAGTTCTACCCGTTTTTTTTTACCCTAAAAGAAAAGCAAATAAAAACAAAATGAACAGCACTTTTTTATTGTGCATAATCTCCATTGCTATCTATGATCTCTTGCTAATTTTTTGGTAGGGCATCAATCACACGGTGGTAAAATTCCGGCGATTTCGAGTCAAAAAATGGCAGTTTCGTGTTGTTCTTTATGGCTTGGTCAATATTGTCTTCTCCAACATGTATCTAGCCTGATCTTGGCAGCTTCTGTCTCCTTCCCTAAATTTACGAAACCATTGACGTCTTGTGATATAGTCAACAACATCCCTTCCATAAACTTGACAAATATCGCGACATGCTGCGGCTGCCGAGCTCTTTTTATCGAACTCGTATAACAAACTTGTCTTATATGCTTCTTCTCGATTTAAATATTACACATACCGAGACTTTTTTGAAAATGATTTACTTAAAAGGACTACAACGATATAGGCCAATTGGGTTTCCTGAACCGAGCTCTCTAATCCAGAGATTTCTTACAGTAAAAAGGGAAATTGACAAAGAGCAGAGCATTAAAACAACTAAAAGATAAAAGAGGTGGATAGAATGGTGGATTCGTGAGTCCATAGCACAATAACTAAAGAGTAGAAAGTTTAGGGATAGAAAACACAAAATATTTTTTGGCCAGGGACATCAGAACAGCAGTGAATGATTTACTTTGTGAGAAATGATGCATTTATATGTAAGGCATCCAAATGTTTGATTGGATGAAGATTTGCGTCATTACAATCTCATGTGTGACGTCAATTTCATTGCAATTGATTTGCATATCCAAGAACGAGTAGAACGTACGCATTCACCCAATACTTCAAATGAACCATTTCATTTGTGAATTGAAAATAATTATATAAGTTTAATCTAATATTGCGGGCCCACAAAAATGCATAGGGCTTATAGACAATTGCCTACTCCGACTAATGGGTAATGTGGTACTGTAGGTTCGAGTTAGCTCTAAATAAAAAGTCCCGTTTTAATAAGGCCTCATATTGGCGCATAAAGAAATTGTGTCAACGAGCTCAGTGGCCGAATGGTCAAAGCACGAGATCCAGACACGAAGTTCGTGGGTTTCATGCTCGCCATGGCGGTTGATCCAAAGTATCTATTTTTAATTTTAAAAATGTTAT
This sequence comes from Pardosa pseudoannulata, assembly GCA_032207245.1. NCBI lineage: Eukaryota > Metazoa > Arthropoda > Arachnida > Araneae > Lycosidae > Pardosa > Pardosa pseudoannulata. The sequence goes on along the minus strand of CM063498.1, from coordinate 23,255,064 downwards.
TAAAATATTAATTATGTTAATTTAAAAATGTAAATTATGTTGCCTTATGTTCTCGAACATTCTTTCTTTATTATGTAAATTAGTTATTTCTCAAATATTCTGTTCGGGTATAAAAGCTAATACCCACTAGTTTCAGGCAACTTCTTGATCTTGTAAAGTTGTGAGTTGCTACTTTTCTTCAATAAATTCGTCTGTTAGGCTAAACGGTGTGTTCATTCGAATATTTGTGACAATATTGGAAGAAGCTAGCCTAGCTGTCTAAACCCAAAAGAAATTATTTTTAATTAGTTAATTAATAATGTCAAAACAATCATAAAAAATACAGAGTATCAGTATCCTGAAATTATAAAAGAAATATTTTCCTTTCTTTCCGTGTGAATGATTTTCTGGACAAATAAGGAGTTGCTTTGCAACACCAGAATCCTAGGGTGCCAATCCCAAATACAATAACGAAACCTTAAAAATTAAATGAGAGAAAAAGCCGTGACCTGCAAAGATGTTGAATTCTACCTTTATTATAAATTATAACGCTAGCGGTTACCCAACAACATCTTTTTACAAGAACCTTTTAGAATTATTAAAATAAAGACATTTAAATTGTCTAAGCCGTGCCTTAACTTGTCAAGTTTTAAAAGCAATTGATTATCGAAGGGCGTCACAAGAGTTGAACAAAATCGATTGTTCTCGGTGCCTTGAATTGCCACCCGATTTCTTGAGGACCAGAAAATGAGGTTTATCAAATAATCTCTCCTGTAGAATTAATGGCTGTTAGGTGTTATTCTTTTTTCAATGATTTGAAAGCGTATATAAAATTGTGTTTTTACTTTTTATTCAAAGCATATTTTTTTTTAATTTGTAATATACGTAATGGGGAGAAGGAGAGTCATTTTATCGAATTTAAGGATAATTAATGTTACAATCTAAACTAGGTGCATATCAATTTTCATATCGTATGGTAAGCTTGACTGATTGGTTGGATTTTAAATAGGTACATAACAATTTCCGTATCGTTTGGTGGCTTGATTGAACAGACAGCTTTTTATAACTCTATAATTTAATCAGTTTCAAGCAATTAGATGAATTCATTTTAGACTAACTTTCCGAAAACAGCAATGTCAATTTCTATATTAAAAAAGATGCTTTTTGGGGTATTTTATGGGTGAACCGTTATTTTTGTCTTTTTATGCTTTATTTTCTAATTTAAAAATAATTATATTTCTCCTTATCAATGTTTTTGCAACTAGACAATATGAATTTCTTTTATGGTTTAAAGAAATTTCAATGGTCTTTAAAGGATTAGAACAGATTTGGAAGGAATGTGGTAATCTATCCCATCATTAAGATTCAAACGCATAGAGTTTAGTACAAAATTAGTACATAATCTATTCTGTAATAATTCAGAGAGTGATGTGCATCATATGCAGTTTTTAATTTCTGAAAGTATATTTGTCTACCATTTTATTTCTAGTACGTTGAAAGGATTATATATATATATATATATATATATATATATATATATATATATATATATATATATATATATATATATATATATATATATATATATATATATATATATATATATATACACGAACCGACAGCCGACGTCCTTTTTAACGCTGTAAATTCAAAAATTGTAAAATGCTTTAAAAAATTGTAAATTGGACCATTTAGATGGAAAAGTAAAGAAAAAAAATTATTTTAAAAATACTGCAAAACAACACGCGTCGGTCATCACAAACGTTATTAGATTAAATTAAAATTCCCACATCGCCCGTACGGGGATTCGATCCTGATTCATCTCATACTAAAGCCCGTTCCGTTGACCACGGTCTACTGTTCTGCACACAAGGGCTAATGAGACCGGGACCTACAGTTTAAAGCCGATTCCGAACGGCTACAAACATCCATGCCCGCAGCAGGATTCGAACCCGCGAACTCCGGTTCCGAACAGTAGCGCTCTACCATTCGGCCATCGTTCGGCCCACGCAATTCTGGATTTTTAATAAAAAAAAACATTTTCTGTCTGATCAAATTGTGAATCTAAACCAACAAATCAACTTAATTACATACACAAAATTTCATCAAAATCAGTTCAGTTATTTAGAAGGAGTTCTATTATAAACACACGGAAGGAGAATTATATATATATGTATATATATATATATATATATATATATATATATATATATATATATATATATATATATATATATAATGTTACCGTTAAAGTGTATAATTCAGTTATTTCATAGAATAACTAGACAATAAAGTACATAATATATGAAACATTTTTTACTTTACCTAGTTATTGTATAAAAATAACTTTTGATAGACCGGTAAAGTGAAGAAAATATTTCACTGTTATTTTATGAATTAATTGATCATAAAATAGCCAAACTTTCTTCAAAAAATACATTTTATCCCTAATGAGGATAATTAATTGATAAATAATAAGAAAAAGCAGATGATATATGTGAGATTGCAGCTATGTTTGACATGAGGTTTGCGAAACTGAAGTGCTCGCCGCACTCACACATTGTGGGTTGAATGCCCAAGTTATTTAGCGACTCCAGGAAGCGTGGGTGTGGCCTGTGAAAACGATTGCACTTAAACTTCACCAAGTTTTAGAGAGTTGTGATTGGTCTCCAGGAGGCGATTCAGGACCATCCTTGGAGTCCTGGTCCTTCTGGGCAGAGCCGGGAAAGGACGCATTGTGCAAAGGACAATGGAACAACGAACGCATCAGCACAGGATAATGGAAAAAGTATAAGGTTGCCTGAGTAGAAAGGAGGAAGAAAAATGCAGCATTCTCTTGGACATTGGCAATTTTTTTAGGCGTAGCACGTGGAGTGCTTCTTTTAATTTTTAAAAAATATTTTTTTAGCATATTTCCTTGTCTTTTGTTCAATATTTGAATGTTGTAATATAGATCAGTGGCATTTTACTACAATTAAAGACGATATAAAGTAAACTTGGGTTATAAGATGTTTTGAAATGAACAGTAATGTACTACACCAAAGCAATATAATTTATCGATGTACAAAGCTAACATAAATACACCTTCTAAATTCTACGTCTAAAATTAACGAAACGCAGCGTACACACTTACAAGTCGTTTCAAATAGCTATAAGCGGTTGAAAACTAAAAGTAGCTAAAACCGGTTAAAAAAACTCTCAGGTGACGTATTTCATACTTCAACCATCAAGTAATCGTTATTTTATAGAATACCTTGTTAAATCGTAGAATTCTATAGTTTTATATAGCTTAACTTGTCTAATTATTTCATGAAATACTTAGTTATACTATGAAATAACGGATTTCACACTTAAAAGATAACACACATATACATATGTGTGTAAAATATTCATCTACTTAAGCATGAATTAACCATACAAAGTGGGGTACAAAATAACGCAAGAAAACCACTATGACAATAAGATTACATTTCACACTTGAAGCACAGTTTCTCCACCTAGCACTTACAGAGTAAGGAAGTGAAGGATAAGATATCAATCTTCTAACATCTGCCAGAGTTTTTGCCCGCGCCCATCTACTTCTTGTAGCTGCAGTGTCAGACCTGACAGTTTTCTAAATAGGAACAATTGCTGCCGTCAAATCAGCTGGTGCATGACTGAAATAGCAAACCTTTTCGGGTGGCCAAGGAGCATAATTATGAGCTTTTATGACAACCTGCACACAAAACCCTATAAGTTGAAACAGCAGAAGACTAAGGTGGTAGTCGAAGGCGTTCATCGAAGAATATTTTAGTCCAAAAAAGATAGTAATATTTTGTAAAGAGATTAGATCAATTTCTTGATCTAATTGTGTGTCCATGAACAGATAGTTTGTTTTGGTTTGGAGTGCTACGGTCTACGTTTTGCAACACGAGGGCTAATGATACCGGGACCTACAGCTTAAAGCCAATTCCGAACGGCTACGAATATCCATTCAAACTGTGGGATTCGAACCCACGAACTCTGGTAACGAAGGCCAGCATCCTAACCAATCGGCCATCGTTCAGCCCATGAACAGATGATAAACTAACCAGTGGATGTGTACGGATTAACTGTATTCTTTCCTATACCTAAGTTTCATAAGGTATGTCCCACGACTGCTGGAAATTGAAATGTGAGTAAAGTAATAGCTCAGGCGAACGTTAGTACTCGTGCTATAGCTCTGTTAAAGTCTGGTATTTGTTATTGCTATTAAATATAGCTATGGAGGTGAAAAATTCATATAAATTAATAAGAAAAATCCAGTGTGACTCTGGACTCTGAATAGAGCTATAGCTATGGAGCTTTTGAAGTCTGGTAAGTGGTATTTGCTTGTTATTGCTATTAAATATAGCTATGGAGGTGAAAAATTCATATAAATTATGAAGAAAAATCCAGTGAGACTCATGACTCTGGAATAGAGCTATGGCTATGGAGCTTTTGAAGTCTGGTAAGTCTCGTATTTGTCGCTATTAAATATAGCTATAAAGGAGAAAAATTCATATAAAAAATGTGAAGAAAAACCCAGTGAGGCCATGGACTTTGAAATAGAGCTATAGCTATCGAGCTGTTGCAGTCTGGTAAGTCAAGTATTTGTTTGTTATTGCTATTAAATATAGCTATGGAGGTGAAAAATTCATTTAAATTATGAGGAAAAACCATATGAGGCCATGATCTCTGAAGCTCTGGAACATGAGATTTTGGGGTACTTAGGGCTATAGGCCCTTTATCCCCAATATTGTGCTTTTGTAAGTGTTTGTGTTTTAATAATCTAGTTTAGTAGTTTAGCTTCACAACTAAACTTTGACTGATACTAATCCTTGACAGGTAGTCATATCCCCAGTGGTGAATGATGTTTGAGTTCTTAGTAGTGTGCTTCTTAAGTTGGGGGAGGGGGAGAATTATATGCAGGAGAAAATATTTTTATGGTAGAGCCATGAATTAAATACAAAATCCACTTACAACCGTACCTTAGAAATTTAAAAGTTAAAGAAAATTTATAAAAGCAAAAAATAAAGAAAAATTTCTGGTTAAATATTACATTGTTATACAGTTTTAAAACAATACATTACAAAAAATAATAGTAATAAAGTAATAGAAAGCGATTATTTACAGGTATTTACAATTACCTTAAAATTAATACTCAAATCGACCTTCAAGTAGGTCCAATTGGATTTCCTTTGCGGAGCCGTTTAATCCAGTGATTTCTATAAGTAAGCGCAGAAATGAAAACGAGCAGAAAATAAAACAGCTAAAAGATGAAACATGAAGAAAACAGAGTAAAAATATGAGTACATAACACAAAAATCAAGAAGTTTAGGGATAAAAAAAACACAATTTTTGTATCTAAGAACATCATTACACTTCAGCGACGAGAGATTAAATGAAACTTTTCTGATTCTGAGATATTCAACCGGAACCGGGAGAGCCAATCAGAATCCACAGATTCGTCCAATAGAATTTCATGAAATGACAAGGAATGCACCAATGAAAACTCAAGGTAGAAAACATGAAGACTATTCGAAAACGTGACGTATGGCAGCTATTTTATTAATTAAAAAAATTTTTCTTACATTTTTTAAAGATTCTACCCATTTTTTGGAAGATTTTTATTTTTTATTTTTAAATAAAGATTAAAGATAAACACAAAAATGAGCAAGTATGACCAGCAATGACGCCATTGAAAAAAACATCTAAAGTCTATTAATAACTTAATAAAAGGTCATTAGGGGACAGTGGAGGGGGCCTGGATAAGATCCGAGAAAAACGCTAAAAAGGTACATTATTGATTATAAGGGTATTTATTTTTCATATTTTGCTAATTCTGCTGGTAGAAAATAAATACAATGAATTTTTCTATTTTTATCAGGTCTGTAACCACTATGAATATTATCTTAATTTTTCAATATCTTAAAAGCAAGCAAAGCGATTCGTTATAATTATTTTACCTCATAATTAATTCATGACTATTTAAAAATCAGTTCAAACAAACGAGATTTTGAACATTTATAATTCATCACAGAAGCTCCATTGTGTTACGAAGAAACATAGATCGAGAAGAAGAAAAAAAATTGCCTGTGTACAACAAATGACGTTTCAATTATTTATTCGGGCCAAGTATAAGCAGTCGATTTATCACAATAAAACGTCAATTCTCGATCATAATAAATTGAAATGTGCAATCATCAATAGGTATTAAGTCAAAAATCATCGATTAAGAAAAAGAGGCATATTTAGAGACTGCCACGCCTATGACCCCAAAAAACCGGTAATTAAGACAACAGAGTAAATTCGTTTTCTTAAAGAACAAGATATTTAAACGGAGGTCACGGATTTTAAACTGAGTTAGTTAATCGTCTTCCATATGCCGTGAAAACAAATATCCGGAACAGTTTGAAGTCATTTCTATGATGTATTTGTTGCATGATATCATGTTATAACTGCTTTAAATTACGTAATGTAATAAGTTATCTGTCTGTCTGTCCTCGAATTTATGAAGCGGTTGGACCTGGTATGGATATAGCATCCATATTCGATTTTTGATAAGTTAGGGTTAGCAAAATTCAAAACGAGTAAAGTTTATCTTTTACTAAACTATAGATCCGATTCTAAAATAAATTGGTATGAATAAGCGTCTTATCACAGCGGAAAATACTGTCATATTTAAAACGTTCGAAATCCACCTCGTCCCCCTTTTCGAGCTTTTAATGCCATTATATCAAGCCCTATTTTAGGAGCAGGCGATTAAATTTATCAATTTATCACATAATAAATAGGTAAAAAGAACAATTTTTCTAGCATTATGACATCATTCCTTAAACTATCTCGAACGCTGGACGATTGGTTAGGGACCGGAGTTCGTGGGTTCGAATCCCACTATGGCATGGATGTTCGTAGCCGTTCGGAATCGGCTTTAAGCGGTAGGTCCGGGTCTCATTAGCCCTCGTGTGCAAAACAGTAGACCGTAGCGCTCCAAACCAAACCAAACCTTAAACTATCTCATTTAATCATTTCTTATTTTAAATTATTTAAATATCGTCTGAATTATTTTCATACGTTTTATCTTTAAACTTAGATATTACCTAAATAATTTTCTTTTATATTTGGCTTAAATAATAGATTAGATACACATGTGATAAATTTAATCTATTATTTTTGTAGAAAGATAATTCTCAGCCAAAAAACAAATAAATAAACAATGGCTGAGAAAGATAATTCTAAGCCATTTTTTTTACCTGCCTCATAGGGTATCTTTACAATTCTGGAAAATTAAAAATTTTACACATTCCGTCATATGACGGGCTATATGCTTGTAATCCAATTAATAGATCAAACACGGATATTTTTACGCGTAACTTATGCTGAATTTAATAAATTATCATGCGTTATAAAATTGTAATCCATAACAGATTGTATAGAATACATCTTAGAATTGAAACCATTTATTTCTATGGTGTATTTGTTGTATGGGGTTTTCAGTTTTTAACTGCTTTAAATCAAGTAGAATATTTAAATAAAGAGGTAATTTTCTATTTACCTTATGATCTAAATAATAGATCAAACACGGATATTTTGACATGTAATTTATGTTGATTTTAAGAAATTATCATGTGTTATAGAATTGTCATCTATAACAGATTGCATAGAATACATCATAGAATTGAAACCATTTGTATGATGTATTTTTTGTTTAAGATTTTCAGATTTTAGCTGTTTTAAATCATGTAGAATAATTATATAAAGAGGTAATTTTCTCTCAACCTTTTGATCCAATTAATAGGTCAAACACGGATGTTTTGACACGTAACTTATGTTGATTTTAAAAAATTATGATGTGTTATAGATTCATAATCTATGACAGATTGTATAGAATAATCATAGAATTGAAACCATTTGTATCATGTATTTGTTGTATAGGATTTTCAGTCTTTAACTGCTTTAAATCAAGTAGAATAATTATATAAAGAGGTAATTTTCTCTCAACCTTATCATCCAATTAATAAGTCGAACACGAATATTTTGAGAGGTAACTTATGTTGAATTTAATAAATTATCATGTCTTTTAAAATTGAGACTTTAATGTTTTAAAGTATATTTAAAATATTTTTTTGTGTAACGATATATGATTTTTTAATTATTAATTAGGCTCTATTTATTATATTTCATTTTTTTAATTATTAAAGCTTTGAATATAAATATCATATTCTACTAATATATATTTGAACAGAATGTATGAAGAAAAAGGATATTAGGGAAATTTCTTTAAAATGTTGAGAATCTCTATAAGGTGAATACAGAATATATATATATATATATATATATATATATTAATATATAATTTTAACATATAATATATATTAAATATATATATTAAATATGAAATATATAATATATAAAAGTGGAGAAAGATTACAGAGGAAAATTAAATGTAAAAAATTGTTTTTACTACGTCGCCATACGATAGCAGTCATTACTGCAAAAAATTTCTAGTAATAACATGATTTTGGATAGTCAAGGGACTATCAAATCGTGACTATCGTAACATTTATAACTATCTTTTAGTGATAACATTTTAAAACTACTCATAATAAAAACAGTAAAAAGGAAAAAAAGGACAGGAATAAAATCGTCAATATCTTGTGACGCCTAATTATTTCTAGAAATTCCTCCCTCGAATTCTCGATTACAAGGTGTACCACCCCCTCTGCATCCTCCAAAAAATGAGTGTGGTACGGTAGCCATAAAAATACGGAATTGATTCGAACTGCGATTTCACGCATGGGTGTTGCCACTTCAAGCAGAGTTAATTTTCTTTCCAGGCCATTTACTAAGCGCCGTTGCCAGATTCGTCGATTGCAAAAACTGCCGATAAAATGCATAAATGGATGATTATGTAAACGTCGGAAGGCAATTCTCCCCCCTTTTGCAGCAACGAAATCTTTTTTAAAAAGGGATGCTTTCCGTAATTAGTTCTCTCAGGAATTGTCTCTAATTAAGAGGGCAACCGTAAAAATGCCTAACAATATAAAATGGAGTATGAAATTAGCAACAATGGAGCTAGTTTACCTTCTCTGGAAGCAGCATCTACTGGATGGGAGAAGGGGTAGAGTGGAATGAATTTTTCCTGGAATGAGAAAAAAAAATGAGAAGTAAATAAATAGAACGTTATCAGTGACATGGGCAAAGTATTTAAGGAAATGAAAACAATCGAGAAGCGTATTTAATTATTTAAGACCAGAGATAATAAAAGTTAATCGTGAAGTGATCCTTGGCTCCATTCTTTTGTCATCCCCCTAAAGCAGTCTCTATATCACGAGAATGAATTTTATTTTCTTACTATCGCATCGAATATAAATTCACAAATTTTTTCTCACATGGAAGCCAATATGGAACCTTCTAATATTGGAGCCTTTTGTTTCAAAACACGCAGCCGATAATCTGTTCCATCCACAGATGATAAACCCCTTATGAGATCTATGCATGTCTGAAAAATGCTAGTCCATTCAAGTTATTCTATTACCGTTAGGTTGTTATTAGGTTAGTCCGTTATGATATTTCGCTTCACGCATTCAGTTTGTGTATAATATATTCGGAGTTGCGCGAATCTTTGAAAGGTATAATACTGTTAGGAATTTGGCTCTAAAATATGGATCGATTACGAGAGTTTCAGGAGGTTCAGTGTTTACATAGGTTTTCTATGGTGTATGATTGAAATTTTTTAATTACTAAATTATCGCCGAGATCGCCAAGGTCTATGAGTTGGCGACATTTTTGACGATTTTCCTGGTCTGGTGTGTTTTAGGTGGTTTCATGCCTGGAGAGTTCTTTCTCTTATAAAAGCAACAGTCAAGCTGATCGTGTTTATCCCATGGGCTGTATTTTGTTATATTTATTTTCCTCTTCTTTACTGTACTGCTCAAACTCAGGCAAACTAATATTTTAAATTTTCTTATAACTTTAAATTAATATAATTTCTTCTCGTCCCAAAATTATGCCAACATCATGGATATATTTTTTATGCCTACCATTGTCTGTAGACTCTGAATTAGAGGTTTTGCCCCGGATAAGTTCAGACCACTTTACTTTTTGTGAAGATTTCAGTGAGTTTCAGTTGCGTTCAGAGAGTCGTCCAAATCAAAACGTGATAATCAGAGGTGTGACATTACACCCAGCCTGTTGTGTTGTAGTAAACTATGATCGTGTATTTATCTAGATTTATTTCTTGATTAGTAATTGTAATCTGTATTCATTCTTGTTTAAGTATTTAGACACATGTTTTTTTTATATTTTTTTTGTTAGTCCAATCAATCTGTGAACCCATAGGCTCGAAACTAAATTTGATTGAACTGAGACAATTGAATTCTGTTTAAATTTCTTTTTCATTATTTAACCCTTTCGTGGGCCTTGGGAAGATTACTTTCCATCTACATGAATTTACAAAATACATCTCTGGGAAGCGAAAAACCCATTATTATATATTGGCCTTGCTATTATAACGATGGGAAGATTAATTCCCGCTTTAATTATGTGCTGTCATCTAAGTTTGATCGATTGAACAGAATTAGCACTTCTGTTTTGAAAGTTTGAAAACGTAGTGTGAGAAATAAATGGCCCACGAAAGGGTTAAAGGACATTATAAAGTAAAAATACGTTTAAAAAACTTTTTCGCCAAATGTACTGAAGGTATGATTGAATTTCCCTCTATTTACACCTTGCTTTGTATCATGCAAATGGATTAGTTTGTATTGTTATAGGGCCGGTCTCACCAAAGTCGTTTAACGGATAACCGCGATTAATCTCTGTTTAAACGAAGAATCGCGTCCCCTCTTTGGTTGGATCCATGGGTTAATCGAAATAAGACATTAAACGATTGTTTTGAGATCGGTCCATAGAGTGCTACGGTTTCTTTCTTTTTTTTTTACTACGTCTGGTCTCCTATGACGCTATAATGCAATGATGCAATCTCTCCTGTGACGAATGTTTTTGCTGCTTTGCTGATTGACAATCTAGTATTTGTTGTCTGACTGTAGAACTAGATAGATTACATTTTGTACGGGTCTCTCTATTTGGGCTTTAACATAGTACACAATTATGCCTATGACGCACTGAAAATAAATATATTATTTTACAGGTCGTTTTATTAGTTTAGTCCGTTATGATATTTCGCTTCACACATTCAGTTTGTGTATAATGTATTCGGAGTTGCGCGAGTCTTTGAAAAGTATAATACTGTTAGGAATATGGCTCGAAAAAATGGCTCGATTACGAGAGTTTCAGGAGGTTCAATGCTTACATAGGTTTTCTATGGTGTATGTTTGAATTTTTTCTATTTTACTTTGTCGCTTTAATATTCGAAGAAATAGAATATTACCGATCGCAAATATTTCAGGCAAAAGTATCAGCTAATACTTACATTTCTGTCCAAAACCCGTAGAGAAAATTGTCAACTGCACTATTAACTTCATAATGAAAAAATGGAAGTATATATTTAGAAACTGATATAAAACTAAAAACCTACAATACTGCCGACGAAATCCATTAAAATAAAAATAATCCAATGATAATTGCATATTCTTGACGGAATTTAAATTGAATGTACGACTAACGCAGTTAATGTATAATTTTAGAAACTCATAACATTTGACATTAAGTTTCACTTTCCATGTTTAAACTCGTCATAAAAGGAATTTATTTCCAGTACTTCATACAGTTACATCGTGATTTAAATATTAAAGAAGGAGTAAATACATAGAGAAAAAACGAAGAGAAAGAAGTAGATTGAAATAATATAATTAACTCGGAAAGTATTTGCCGCATGAAGTACCAACTGTATATAAATAGAATTGTATAGATTCTCCGTAACTAAAAATATGCATGCAAATGAGATCCTCAGAAATTGTCTTTCGCGATGCAATGTTGCACGGGTAGTAAAAAAAGACAAGAGAGAAATGTCTGGAAATTTATTAAGGCTTTAAATTTACCTCCCTCTATACCAAAGGGACTTCATTATAATAAACTCAGAGCATCGCATTCAGCTTCCATTTCCGGCATTGTTCATTTTTCGGTAATAAAGAGCAGTGTCGAAAACTAGAGAGAAACTGCAGAACACCTTTGCATCGTTGAAAATGCATATCGTCGCAAAACCTTTCTCCTCCACCCTTTCCCTCCCTCCCTTCCCCCAGCGAACGCACTTGAATAAAATCATTTAGAATAAGATCCAACAATAGGCATTCTATCACCTTTAAAATTTCGATACATCCCCCCCTCCTTTCATCCTGGTACTTTTCTTGCAAAAGCGGAAAAACCTCCTTTTGTAGCGACGATAGGCACACTTCGGGAAAAACCGGAAAATTGCGACGTTTGATAAATCCAGTTTTAGCTTCTTTTTTTTTTATTCCCTCTTTTCCATATTTCCTGTTTTATTCTTTTTCCCCCAGTTCTTTTGCAAACGTTTGTACATCTCGAAGAAGTATTTGGTTCGCGAAAAATTATTTTATCAAACACGTGCTATGAACTTATGAGTGTGTGTGTATGTATGTACTTTTCTTAAGAAAATCTTGAGAAGCAGAAAAAAATAAAAAAAAGGAACTCGAGACTATTTTGAAAATGGGGTAGAATACAAATTTGCATTTTGATTTTTGATTGTGTTTCAAAGGCGGACATTAGGATTAAGGGAACGACGAAACTCAAATATCAGATTGTATATTACTTTTAAATATATTCTTATAAAGAGGATATATAATGTTGCATAAAATAAATCAAACAACTGAATTTCATAAAATTTGAGCCGTTCTACAACAATCTTTACAAAAGATTCTACTTATCTGCATATTAGCCAATTATTTTCTTTTTATCACGGAATGTTTAGCATTTATATTTTTCAAAACTAGTTAACTTATTAAAAAGAAAGCAAATTGCGAAAATAACCTTTTTGAAAACCATTCAAGGAAGTTATTTTTGGAATTCCTTACACTTCTCTCCTGGGGAACAACGTCTCTTTGGTCCGTGGCCACGAACTCAATCCATAGGCTCCTCTGTATAGCTGCTAAATAGAGAGACCCCAGGGGTATACCTCTTTTTGGTACATGCGGGTGTCACAAGCCCGAGGTGCCGTAGTGATCTGGGTCTGCAGTTAATACTGGTAATCTTGAGCTTAACTTTGTAGAGTTTGCTCCTTACTGGGTTTGACAAATTTAACATCGGACCATGTCCGAACTCACGTAGGTCAGCAGCACCTTTATAGCTGTTGGAGATGCTGTCGTAGCGTACTGGTCTTCAGTTTGTTGCTGCTGTATATCTTCGGATGGGTCCGCATGAGAAATAACTTACACTTATTTCCCTTCAATATATCCTATAACACACACCGAATGGTCAAAATATGAGAAACATCATCCAAATAACGAGTAGATTTGATCACGCTATTATACTTTGTAATACGGATTCAGCAAGTCAGTTACTGATACTCTTGCCCATTCTGACATAATAGTTCCATGTTGGCTAAACTAGATGGTGATACTTAGGAATGATTACTTTTTCTAATATGGATTCAGCAATTTATTTACTGATACTGTTGGCCCATGCTGACATAATAAGAATTCTATGTTGATCAAACTGGATGGAGATACTTAGCAAATTCAACTAGCCATATTAGGATGTTAAACTCTGACTGAAAGTTCTCAAACGAATTTGGCATCTATAAAGCACAGTGATAAGTTGCTTTGTCTTGCTGAACGTGACAAGGGTACATTGCATTACATACATAAACAAGATGCACGTTAATGCTAGCGACGTTGAGTAAAACCGTATTGTTCAGAGTTGTGTTCACAGATATTAAAGGACCTAGTATATTCCATGAAAACACCTGTATTATCCATCTTTTCCACCATACTGTGATATTTTTTCCAAAACCATTAGCAACTCACTTTCCCATCAACACGAAACTAATAATTTCTATTTTTGTTCTTGCTATTTAAACTCCACCACATATTTTACTAGAACCTTTCAAGTTGGGTAATAGGAAGAGCCTCAGCTAACATACGTGTATCTCAGCAAAAATTCTCCTAAATTGACACGAGTATTTTTTTCGTGAATTTTTGAGCCCTAACAAATATTGATTTAGAAATCTAAAACGTAACTGAGAAACTACTAGGCATTCCCTACGACGATCTCCAGCTGATTAAAACGCCAGTGTTCTCAGTAATACAAAAAAAGGAAAGTTCCTACGAGAATTTATGGATACAACTCGGATCGACCGAGCAAAAATATTCTGTGGAAATTCTAAATTTAAGGGAACAGAGGAAAAACTGCATATTCCTGTGTTTCCCTCTTTTAGTCACATCTTTGAAGTGACAACTTACATTCGACGCCAGCACTTACTCAAGAAATTTGAATTCTGAATTAATAAATTTTGTTCTGCTGTTTTGATGTCGCCCTAGATCAGTGATTCTCAACATTTTTTAAGCTACCACCCCCATACAGAATCGAAATGTGTTCAATCCTCAATTATAAGAGGCAAAATGTTCAAGAAGTTTTCAAAAATCGTTTCAATAATCGTCGAGTTACAAACGAAATTTTTGTTCATGAGACACGCTGAAGCAACTTTTAAACGAATTCTGTGGTCGAATGGTTAGGGCACCGACTTTCAGCTTCGGAGATCGTGAGTTCAAATCCCACTAGGGCATGGATCTTCGTAGCCGTTCGGAATCGGATTTAAGTAGTAAGTCCCCGTCTCAATAGCCCCGTTTTGCAAATGAGTATATCTTAGCTCTCCAAACCAAACCAAACCAAACGAATGTTGTTGATCAAATACATTTTTCTGATTGTCGGACCAATTTCACGTAGAACATAGGGAATGGAAATGGCTAGTTCTGGAACCACGGCGTAAGTTTGTTTTAGGTAAAATCGTGTAAATTAGATAATTAATGCAATAAATTTATTTAGTATTTTTAAAATTAAGTTCGAAAGCAAAACCTGCTTACGTCACCGCCCTACCGCCCTAAACGAATTCACTGCCAACCATCATCGTCCCACCGTCCCCCCGGAGGGAGGTATCTACCCCGTTAAGAACCACTGCCCTAGATGAACGTAATTTTCAAGCCTCTATAATGTTGTCTCTCGATGTCCAGTAAACGAATATGTTAAAATGAACCCACCTTCTGACAGCATATTTATGATGTATTATTTTCTGTGAAATCTTTTAGAATCACAGAAGACCCGACGATTTAAACGTTCTACTTTCTCTAGACTGTGATGTATATTTTACGGGGTATACACATTCAGACATATATCAACAGAAACTATAATACAGAATATATGACAGAAATAGATTTAGGAATCTAAAAAAGGAACTGAGCAACTTCTGGTAAGTACCTACGACGATCTCCAGCTGCCAGTGCTTTTAGTAATAAAAAAAAATAATTTTCCTGCGAGAATTTATGGATAAAATTTAGATCGACCACCCAAAATTATTCTGAGGTATCTCTATATTTAAGGGAACAGTTGAAAACTGCATATTCCTGTGTTTCCCTCTTTTATCTCAGAAGTAACCATTTATACTCGACTTCAGGACTTAGCCGAGACATTTCGTAAGGTTAACATGTTCCTGGAGTGAATTAAATTATTGGCCATGATAAAGATGCTTCATCCCCCTGTCATGACAATGCTACAGACATATAGGATTACACCAGGAAGAAAGCGATAACGTGATGCGCGCACACACACACATTTATATACACGTCTGTTGTGTGAAGGAGAGAGAGAAAGAAGGTATGCATATCGAAAAAATAGGGAAGGGAAAGAAAGATTCCCGTTGCCAACACCCTTCTTTCTTACCATTGTGTGTTCTGTCTCCAGTCATAAAATATTAGGAAGCAAGACACATTTGACGTAGAACAGACCCGACCCCTGTTGTGTTCAGTGCGTACGGGGAGATTCTGATCTCGATAAAGGGATATATATTAAGAACGCGCTAAATAAATTTTCTGGGAAATTTGCTCCCCAATAAATATGTATGCTTATTTGGTATATAGTTACATACATCTAGATACACATGAATGGGTGTATATAAACATTTGCAATCTACATCTGTTTGAATTATTGTAAGAAGATGATCTATTATAGGGATGCACAAACTGTTTCGTCTGCAGACTTTGCTTACATATTATATTACGTATAAAAATATACAAATATTACAATTAAATGTAAAATGTTCCCTAACTTTTGTCTCTAGAGACGCCAAGAGAGGAAAAAAAAATATCTATATATTTAGAAATAATGTTTTATTTCAGAACTATAAAGATATCGGATATTTGTTGAATAAAAGCCTTACATATTTTTTTACTTTTTCTGAATTTGGCGGCCCACTTAAACCCTAGCCTTACTTTTGCACCAGGGTACAAAATATCATGCAAACTAGGTTTAAAAATGCACATGAATGGTTCCTGTTTAATAGATAAAAAATGCTGCTATTTTATTTGTCCCTTTTATTTACTCATACACATATAAACAAAAATATATTACATTTCGTTTTAAAATATTTATAATTCCCACAAGAGAGGAAAAAATATATTTATACGTTTAAAAGTAATGTTTTATTACATAATTCTGTGGATTCGATATATTCGTTGAATGAGAGCTTTATATATTTTCTCACGAAATAAATTTCTTTGGGTTTGGTAACCCACTAAAAACTCAGCATTACATTTGCAACCGGGTAAAAAATATCCTGTAACCTAGGGTTAGAAATGCACATAAATGGTTGCAGTTTAATAAATAAAAAATTTTCTATTTTATTTGTCCCCTTTATTTGCTATTACATATAAACAAAAAATAAACGAATATTACATTTCATTGTAAAATATCCGTAATTCCCCCAAGAAAGGAAGAAATGTAATTATACGTTCAAAAGTAATGTTTTATTACATAATTCTGAGGATACCATATATTCGTTGAATTAGAGTTTTATATATCTTCTTGTCAAATAAATTTGAGTTTGGCAACCCACTAAAAACTCAGCATTACATTTGCAGTCGGGTGAAAAATATTTTCCAATCTAGGGTTAAAATGCACAAAAATGCTTGCAGTTCAATAGATAAAATTTTAAATTCGGAAATTCTAAAGATTTAACAGTCTAGAGACATCTTAAGGTCAATTTGTCAATTCCCGTATGAGACAAACTTAAATTCCCTGATCAGTTGACCGCGCTTGAGGACAGCAATTCTGTAATCGATGGAGTTTGGGAGAGCAATAAATTGATTCCGGGTGTTCGGAAGCGTGATGTACACGTGACAGCCAAGCGTTTAGGGGTACTTTTATATGGGACGAAATCGTACTTTATGGTCACAGCGGTATTGTCATTTAGTGGCCGTTTAGCTTGAGCGGGGGAGCTCAATGACATTCATAAAAACGCCTTACACGCGCATCAGTCACGTTTCTTCGCTTACTTTCAATTATAGACTCTGGATTATCCGGAAGAGAATTAACTGGAAAACTAGTTATTCGGGCAGTTTCCTTATAAAACTTTGGTTTACATTTGGCCACCCACAAAAGATTTTTGAGACGGAAAAGTAAAATATTTCATAATTCCATAGGGATTTTTCTTCAATGAAATTTATCAAGAATCATCGGTATAGAACTTGGCTTGCTTAATAGTCTTTGCTTTATTAATACTAACAAAGCTGGTCGTGGTTATTAGTTCGCAGGTCGATGAAAGTATCATTAATGGAATTTATTAAGAATTGGTACAGAACTCGACTTGCTTACTCGTCTGTACTTTATTAATGCTAACAAAGCTGTTTGTGGTGATTAGTTCATAGGTCAATGAAAGTGTCAGTAATGAAATTTATTATAAATCGGTACAGAACTCGACTTGCTTACTCGTCTTTGCTTTTTTAATACTAACAAATCTGGTAGTGGTTATTAGTTCATAGGTCGATGAAAGTGACCATCCACAATACAACCACGAAATTATCTTTTTAAATATCTTTTAAGATAACATTATTAATTTTAGTTTGTCTTTAGTTTAGTTTTTATCCTTCTCCTTTCTCTGTATTAATTCAAATAAACTGACGCTGTTGAGTAATCGTCTTCCCACTATTTGGAGTATAATAGCTTTGGACTTATACTAACTTTCACCTTTTTATGTAATTGTAAACTATTTAAAGTTTTAGAAGCTTTAAATATACTGACTAAACATTAAAAAAAGCTTATTTTTTGTTTTGATTTCCTACTTTCCAAGTGGAGCGACGATTGTTCAGTCGATAAAATGAAACTATATCGTAACCTGAAGGTTGCGGGTTCAGTGCGCGAGCTAGTCTAAGATCCGGCGTGTTTATTAATAGAGACTTGAGCAAGTAAAGTATTTCGTGGTCACATTGTCCTCCAAGTTCTCATACGATATCTCTGGGAGTGGTAGGACAAACCATGGGTTTTCTGCTTGGTCCCTGCTTCTAAATTAGTAGGTTCCAGCTATGATAAGATGTTCTTCTACCATAGCAGGGCTCGTCGAATGAAAGATGTACAAGATTGCCTTAATTCTTGTGGTCACGTGTTTGGCCCCTCAAAGTTTCAACAACAACTTCACGCTTCTATTCTTATACTAGCATATAGCCCGTCATATCACTGGATGAGTAAAATTTTTAAATTTCCAGAATTGTGAAGTACCATATGAGGCTGGTAAAATAAGGATTGTGTTTTGACTGAGAATTATCTGGTACAAGCTCAATAATTTGTTTATCTTCATACTCCTCTAAAGTCTCGAAATACTGTGAATGCAGTTTAGAATCACGTTGAATTCATTTAGAAACATAATTCAAAGTTTTCTTAGCTACGTAGAAATTATCGTTAAGTTCTTTCCAATTTTTTTTCGCCATAGTAATTAATGGAGGTAAAGGAATGAAACTATCATTTCCACTACACCCTGGAGGTAGATTGAATTTGTT
Organism: Pardosa pseudoannulata; assembly: GCA_032207245.1. Classification (NCBI taxonomy): domain Eukaryota; kingdom Metazoa; phylum Arthropoda; class Arachnida; order Araneae; family Lycosidae; genus Pardosa; species Pardosa pseudoannulata. The sequence continues at coordinate 23,236,129 of CM063498.1, read as the reverse complement.
GTTAATACCGGTGGTAAAATTTTCATTGTAACAAAAATAATCGATGATTAAATTTAAAATTATGGCATATGTACCTGACCTTTTATTTAAGCCAAATATAAAAGAAAATCATTTAAGTAATACCTAAGTTGAGGGATAAAACGTATGAAAATAATGCAGACGATACTTAAATAATTTAAAATAAGAAATGATTAAATGAGATGGTTAAAAGAATGACGTCATAATCCTAGAAAAAATGTTATTTTCTAGGATTAATGAATAATAGGGCTTGAAATAATGGCATTAATGTCTAAAAAAGGGAGAAGGGGTGGATTTCGAACGTTGCTAACCTTAACTTACAAAAATCCAATATGGATGCCTTTATCCATTCAGTGCAACCCCTTCATAAATTCGAGGACAGACGGACAGATAACTTAAGCTATTATTATATAGGGGACTTAAAATGTACAATTAGTTAGTCATGAAACCAGAAATGTGTTCTATAAAACATGGGTATCAAACTGTTGAAAGTAAATAAATAAACATTTGTTTTAATTAAACTATGCATATTGATCTATACTGGCACTTCTGTTTTACTTTTCAGAATTTTACAAAATTTGGACAACTGTATAAGTGTGGCCGTGAATCATGCTTAAGGTTTCTATTGTAGCCTTCGAGCGCTAACAAGTTGGAAAATCATAGTCTAAAACTTGCAAATTAAAATAAACATTCAATCAGTAGCGTGACGTGGCATACGGGTCTGACGCCCGTGTATAAAGCGAAATTTGAAGTCCAGGGTATGTGTCAAATGTGTATCCACCCTACAAAATATCTTATCATAGAGATAAAATTTCCTGTGGCAAGATAAATATAAAGTGCAAAGTAATTTTTCTCCAAAAATTGAAACTTTTACAAAGTATAAAACAAAATTTAATTGCAAATACAATTTTTGAAATGTACTATCAATAAATTATTATTCGAAAACAGCATCGTTATTTGAAGAAATCAATAGTAAATATCACTCAAAATTTCTGACTGTTGTATCATCTGTTCAGAAAGGGAAAGAATGTATTAGAGGATTGTTGAATTCTCAACATTTAGATAAGTTTTCTTTCCATCAGACAAGAAAAAAAAAGCTGTTGGCTTCCTCTACTGTGTACCGAATGAAATAATTTGTTAGAGGATTGTTCATTTCTCAACTTTTATTAAAGTTGTTACTTTTGTATGATATTTAGTTGATGTCATCCACCACTCTTAATTAAGAGAGAAGTTAGAAGAGTTTGATTAAGTTATTGTTGAATACAGAAGCAGTTAGAAGAGTTTGATTAAGTTATTGTTGAATACAGAAGCAGTTAGAAGAGTTTGATTAAAGTATTGTCGAATGCACAAGAAGTGAGAAGAGTTTGATTAAAGTACTGTTGAATTCACAAGCTTAAGTATCATAATTGTATCCTTAAGAAATTAAAATTATTTTGAATACAACTGATTTGTTTGGACTCATTTTTAGCATAAACATCGATTATACATTAACTAGGTATTAAATGTAAATTTTATTAATCTTAAAATGTCGAACACTTAAATCAGTACACATCAACAATAAAGTTTCTGTTGCCAACAGGTGATAAACAAATATAAAAACTATACTAATGTTTCCATCGGATGATAAATATATGGAGATTATAGCAGAAGATTACAGTAGTTTACTCCCTTAAAATTCCCATGATTATTTACACCTAGATAACTCTCATCATATTTATCTATGTTTTTATAGAACTATCCAAAATTCTAAAAATATGTTTGATTTACTTACGTAAGCCTAAATATATATGGTTTATCCTTATTACAAAGTTAATTGATGCAAGAATTCAGATGATTAATCATAATATACTCTATAACTTTGTATATAACTCAAAATAATCTATTACGAGATTTTTTACACTTGTTTTTATTTTAATAAAAAACAAGTTTATATAAACAAAATTATGTATTGAAAATTAATTGCAAAAAATGTTTTTTTTTTGATATTTTTTGATCCTTTAAAACTCACGAGACACATTAAATACATAGAAGAATTCATCGCTTCCCATTTATTCAATGGCGTTACTTTGCGAATTTTGTGACGTTGAAATAAATACACTGCTTCATTCTAAATCTGCAATTCATGTCATTAATTAACCATGCGCATTAAAATTGCTTTTGCCATTCGCTTTTCCTAAACGTTTTGACAGCATTTAAAAATCTTTTTTTTTAAATCAAGGTATTTTAGTAAAACCATTAAAACCCTGTTAGTGTCTGAAATATTCGCGTTTCTTCGTCTTGATTTATATGTGAGATAAAAATATATTTGAATACTAAATTGAAAACCAATGAGACAGCATTTCCATTATAACGACAAGTAGAAGGTTAAAAAAAACAATATGGAGATTTGAATTATTTATCGTTCTAATTTAAAATTCAACGATTAAATATGAGTAAGAAATATACATTTTTTTATTAAAAGACATTCGGTATTTGATAGTTACAAGAATGAATTAATTGGCTTCTTTATGTAAGACAAAAGAGAAAATTTAATAAAACAATTTATCGCTGTCCCCCTCCTTTCCTGGCGCATTATTTTGACATAGGAAACATTTTTGAGTCGAATAAATGAAATAATTCTTTTCATTAAAGTCGAAAGAATCACAATAGTTCGGTTATACTAATTATATCTGATTGTTTCGCTCAATAATGGTCCATGCGGTTGAGGTTGCCAAAGGCTTAAGAAGGCCAGCGATTATAATATTGAGGGAGAAAAGCCGCCAAGTGGTGCCAAATTTCTCTACCAAATAAAATTGCAGTTTACTGATGCAAAATATCGTTTCCCAGCTTGCGGTTCGCGTACCAACAGTGGTACAGAAAAAATAATAATGGGAGACATAAAAAATAAAAATAAATTAATAAAAAATTAATAAAATATCATACAGACTGACCATTATAAGTAGAATTTAAACGACACAATCTACGGTTTCTACCCAATTCTTCAAAAATCTACACTTTTTTTGAGTTAAACATTGACTTCAGACGTGTTTAGGACAACTGTTTCAGACAGGTCTTTTAAACAGTTTGGATGTTAACTTTACATTCCACAATTTTTCTCTTTTATTCAAATAAATCATTTAATAAACATTTTATATGGTCAATACACAAATCTACACAATTTTTGGGTTAAACGTTGACTTCAGACGTGTTTAATGTAATTTGTCTCATTATGAGATGTAAAAACATGGCCACCTATTAAAATAAATAATGCAAATAAAAAAAACACTCGCAAATTTCATGAAATACAATAATTTTTTTCAAACTGGTACAGTTTAGCATAATGTACAACCAAGTGGTACGCAAGCCAAAAATGGTTGGTAAACGCTGGTTTTAAAGAAACATAAGATTGTTCGACTATGTATAATCTCCTCTAAATGTACCTCAAATGTCGGAAATTTTGAGTTGAAAGTCAATAATTAGAGTTAGTAACACTGTTGCCAAAAGAAGTGCCAGAGGAGTAAAATATAAATACAGCAATAATTCTATTGAGTCAAGTATAAATCCTTATACTGTAGTCATGGTACCCCGGAGTATAGGGGAGGGGGTCCGCTTATTAACGGAGGTCTTCAAAACAATATTGAAGTTAACTTTACATTCCACAATTTTTCGCTTTTATTCAAATAGCTCATTTAATAAAAATTCTATACGGTCAATACTTTTTGTGGTAAAATTATTATTTACAGAAAACATTGTTACAAGATCTATTTGACAATGATTTAAGCAAGAAATGTTTGAACGGTTTAATAGACTGTGATTAGTAACTTTTTAAATTTTTAGCAGTTTTGACTAAACTTTATACATTTACCCAAATTTCTGCTTTTATTCAAATAACTCATTTAATAAAAATTCTATATGGATAATACTTTTTGTAATAAAAAATATTATTTACAGAAAACATTGTTATAAGATCTATTTCACCATGATTTAAGCAAAAAATGTTTGTACGTTTAATGGACTGTGATTAGTAACTTTTTAAATTTTTAACAGTTTTTAACTTTATACATTCACCCAAATTTCTGCTTTTATTAAAGTAACTCCTTTAATAAAAATTCTATAAGATTAATACTATTTGTATTAAAAATATTATTTGCAGAAAACATTGTTATAAGATCTATTTGACCATGATTTAAGCAAGAATGTTTGTACGGTTTAATGGGCTGTGATTAGTAACTTTTTAAATTTTTAACAGTTTTGACTTTATTCAAATAATTCATTTAATAAAAATTATATATTGTCAAGACCTTATTTATTTGCTGTTAATTAGCTAGTTAGTACATAACTAAATATTAATTTGTAAAAATTTGATTATTTACTATGATTAGTAACTTTCTTTTTATTTGTAACAATTATGACATCTTTACATCCAGCAATATTTCTCTTTTATTTAAATAAATCATTTAATACAAATTCTACATTGACAATACTTTTTGTACTTGTTAATTATCTAGTTAGTAACATACCTAAAGAAAATTTAGTAAAAAATTGATTTTGTACATGAAAAGTCATATGAAATCAAAATATTGAAACAAATTCAATATTTGTGTGAACATCAAAATCAAACTTTCCCATATAGAGTCCAACATTGTAGATCTGGTTTGAAGGAAACAAATGCAATTTCATAAAATATATTATTTACATAAAACATTAAAGTAAGATCTATTTTGGTCAATATTTAAGCATGAAACGTTTGTACAATTTAATGTACTATGATCAGTAACTATTTTGATTTGTAACAATACTGACATAACTTTACATACCCCAATTTTTATCTTTTATTCAAATAATTCATTTAATAAAATTTCTAAATTGTCAATGTTTTTGTTATTTGTAGTTAATTAGCTAGTTAGTAACACAAACAATAATTAGTAAAAATTTAATTATTTTTATACATGAAAGATCATATATGAAATTACAATATAGAAACAAATTCACTCTTGAAGTGAACCTCAAAATTAATCTTTCCAGTATAAGATTTCTGACATTACTGATCTGCTTTCAAGAAAACAAATGCACCCATCTTATTACAATAATTGTTATTTGTAGTTAATTAGCTAATTAGTAATATAACCAAACATTAATTAGTAAAAATTTAATTATTTTTATACATGAAAGATCATATATGAAATTACAATATAGAAACAAATTCACTCTTGAAGTGAACCTCAAAATTAATCTTTCCAGTATAAGATTTCTGACATTACTGATCTGCTTTCAAGAAAACAAATGCACCCATCTTATCACAAGAAAAATGAAGGAATAGTTGTAATATGATCTGTTTTAAACAATATTTAAGAGATGTTTATACAGCTAATAAATGTACTATGATTTGTAACTTTTTAAATTCTTTTTAATATTTTTTTATTAATTTTAAGTTTTTATTCTGTATCGTAATAAAAACATTCATATCTGTAAGAGCAAAATACTATTTATTAAAATATTTATCTTTTTGGATAAGCCTAAATAACCAGCTATAAATTTTTACAGATACTTACTATAACATTGTGCCTATGAGATTGGGAAATACCCTATTTTATTATTATTATAATAATTATAATTCTTAATAACTAGATTAATAACAAGGCTGAGAAGCTGTTGCCCATTTATCCCCACCCCTAACCCTTTAACGGATAGTGGTTTCGCAGGGAAACCTCCTGTTAAACATTTTTTCTCTATGTTTTTGAGAAATATGAATGGTTTTTTCAGTTTTTTATGTTTTTGACATTTAAAAATTACAATAAATGATAGTATTGCACTTAATTTATTTTTTTCTTTTGAAATATATGTATTTAAACTCGATGTACCTGGAAAATTCGTAATTCTATTTTTTTCACGTATGACCCCAAACAAAAATATCTATTCAAGCAAAACTTATAAATTGTTAAACTATTTATTTATTATACTTTTTAAGAATACTTATTTATTGTTCTTTCAATATAATTAAAATTTTAAAAAGTATTATGTTCACGATATACAATGGGGTGGGTTTGTCAGTTAACCCCCCCCCTCAATCCCTCTTACGGTATTCTCTAATGCAAACCTAAGGATTGTAAAGAAAAATTTTAATACATTTTGCTCTTATAAATAATATTTATAAATTAATTTCATTAAATCCAAAAGAGTTTATGTAGATGACCTTGAAAGGGTTAACCCTTTAACGGACAGTGGTTTCTCAGCGAAACCACCTATTAATATTTCTTTCTCTTCTTTTTAAAAACATAGTAAGGATTTTTTTCAATTTTCTATGTTATCGATTCTTTGAATCATCAACAGATAATAGAATTTTGCATAGTTTATTTTCCTCTTTGAAATATATTAGTTTAAAATTGCTTTACATGAAAAATCTCGAATTTTATTTCCCTCCTTAAGAATTCAAATAAAAACACCTACCAAAAGCAACAATGAAAAATTGTGTAATCTTTTTATTACATCATCTTTATGATAATTAAACATTGTTCGTCCAAAATAATTAGTTTTAAGAAACTCTTGTTTCCGTTCTGTACAAGGGAAAGGTTTCACAATTTACCCCCCCCCATAAAAAAATTTCACTCTGCTCCAACAGAGGTTCACCCAAGAGCGAAGACAAAAATAATTTCCCACTTACTCGATAATTTAAGTGTAAGATCAGGAAAAACGTGCAGCAATTTGTCGGAGACAGATGGGAAATGTTGAACAAACTGAAAATTTATATCTATAGGATAAAAAGCTTTGGGAAATGGAACTAAAGAATTTTCAGTCGCGAACGCTCCTTTGATTAAGACATTTGGAGCCTGGAAAAAAAGATATTAGGGAATTAGAATGGGAGAGAGGGGCTTTTTAAGGAAATATTAAAGTTAAATAATTTTATATATATATATATATATATATATATATATATATATATATATAAGCATATAAGGAATGTAATATTTGTTATCATACGTTTCCTATTTTATAAAGTTCACAGACAACGTATATAACCTAATTCCCTTAAATTTGAAAGAATTTGTAATCGTGACCTTTAACCTTTTAAAGGTCATCTACATAAAATCTTCGTAATCTAATGAAAATAATTTATAAATATTATCTATGAACCTTATAAATGCAAAATGTTTTTTTAAAAAAGTTTTACAATCCTTAGAGGAGTTTGCCTTAGAGGGCACCATAGGAGGGATTGAGGTTGGTTAACTGACAAACTCATCCCCTTAAACACAATACTTTTTCAAATTTTAACTACATTGGAAGAACAATAAATAAGCGTTCTTAAAAAAGTAAAATAAATAAACAGTTCAACAGATTATAAGTGTTTGTTCAAATCGATATTTTTTTACATACGGGATAAAAAAAAATCATACATAAAAAAAAAATCTAATTACTAACTTTCCAGGTACATCATATATAAATACATATATTTTAAAAGAAAGATTAAATTGAATGCAGTACTATCATCTATTATTAGTTTAAAATGTCAAAATTACAAAAAAATAAAAAAAAATATTTATACTTCGATAAAAATTAGAGAAATAAATTTTTAACAAGAGGTTTCACTGTGAAACCACTGTCCACTAAAGGGTTAAAGCACGCGTCGGATACGAGTAACGTTATCCCCTCTGGGTCCTCGTAATTTAGAAGCAGGGACCAAGCAGAAGACCCACAGACTTGCATTGCCACCCCCAGAGGTATCATTTAAGAATTTGGAGGACATTATAACCACGAACCTATTTTACTTTCCCCAGTCAGCTTTAACGAACACGGCGGATCTTAGGCCGGCTCGGCCCCGAACCAGCAACCTTTCAGTTACGAGATCGCTGCCTTTGCCAACTGAGCTACCGCAGCTCCAACACTGTATAAGACACTGTAACGGCTTGATTTAGCGGTGTGTCGACATCAAAGAACTTTGCTTTGAGAGGTGGACTTCGCTTTTGTGGATACAAAGGGATTTTTTTTCCCAGCACCACTATGTCTAGACTGTTGTGCCCTACAGTAGCGAAACAATAGACTAGACAACTCGGCACCCTGACTGATAGCCAGAAATATCACCATCGGAACTACAAATAAATTGATGCGACTTTGGATCTAGCTGCAACAATTATAGGGCCCCTGGGTTTGAGGCCGGTGATTGCTTAACCCAGACCAATCCAGTTGATTGAAGGTGAGGTCATTGCTGGATGATCCAATAATGAAATTGTGGGTGAGGCCCCTCCCCTAGAAAGAGACTAGAGAAGTTGTTTTGAGAGAAGTTAGTTAGCTAGCAACCAGCTAATTGAGAGGTCGCCTTGACCAGTCTCTCTATCGGAGAGTATTTTTTTTTGGCTATAATCCCACCTTGGGATCTTTTCTTCAGAGAGTAGCCAGTGTTGGCTAACTCGGAGGTCGCCTTGACCAGTCTCTCCACCGGAGAGTTTTATTTAGCGAAAATCCCACCTTATGATATATATCTTGCTGAGATTGAGAAAGTTACCCTGTGTATTGGGTTTCCTTTTTAATATAATCCTCTTCAAGATTGCTTTCATATTTCCTTTAGGAACTCTAACTGTGTTTTGATATTCTTCGAAGAAAACCAGTTGTGATTTCTACTCTTCACGTCTAATTGAGAATTCTTTCTACTTCATTAATTCAGTGAACTTTCGCGCAAGCTACGGAACTGTTTCTTCGTCGGATCACCAATATTTCGGCAGAATCAGATCTTAGATATTGCACGTCTCTACTCATGCCTACGTGTATCGAATCACATACCTATGATCTGAAATTGCTTTTTGTGCATATAGAAATTATGTATATATCAGAGGTGTAAATAAATTCATTATTCCACACACACCTGATTCTTCATTGTTTCACCTAAAACAGGGACCGGATACCTTATAACACTAAATAATTCCATTAAAGTTGTCTATATTTTTTTCTAACTATGTATAGTTTCTGATATAGAAATACTTTATTTTTATTAATTGTTATTATAATTTAATGTCTAAAAATACAGTCAACATTTTAAATAAAAAAACATATTCGTATTAATTTGTGTAAGTTTGACCCAGATCGTGGTTTTAGGACCTAAACTCTAGCGATTTTAATGCTAATAAATAAAAAGCAGTTAAAAGAGCCAAATAAATATCAGTTAAAAGAGCGATTTCGACCCAAAACTGGAAACCTCGGAAGTTATTAGGCGAAGGAAAAGTACTCGAAATCGATTTCGATTCAAACGCAGCGATGAAATTACACAAAAATATAAATTCTTATAAGCTTTTAATTACCAACATGCATAACTGCTGACTTAATTTCTTTATTTGGTATGAAAAGATTCGGAGATTCTAGATAGATATTGCTGAATCGAATTAAAAAGACTCTAAGAAAAGGACAAGAAACGGAATTCAGAGTTGTATAGAGACTTAATGACTAACGTGAAAAATGAAAAGATGTTGTTTAAATGTTTTATCTCCGGCTTTTCATTTTTAATATATTTCTCCAGCTATGCAATAGACATTTTAGGGTTTTTTTTCTTTCAGTTTGCATTTGACTCCTGCTTCAATTTTACAGCGAAAGAAGTTTTGCTTACGAGATATTACAATTTCAGGAGTTTAATATTTTTAAATAACTCATAATTACATACTTCAGAAACTTTCCATTATTTTGCATTTTTATCGTGAAATATATCTGCACAGCATTTTCAGAAATAGTGTTCAATTTATCTCTGTAAACCACAGCAAATGTCAGAAGCACTGTTGTTTGACGGCATATAGGAGGAGTCTGCGAGCGTTAAATATCATCGAATTTTTTTTAACTGAGTAGTACTAAATAAGTTAATTTTAACAATAATAGAATAAAATGAAAAAAAGATTTTGTGGTCACAAATATATTAGAAAGGAAATGGTATTAATTCTTCTATATAAAGGGGTTTTCATGATGCAATTTCCATCTAACACGGAGAAAAATAAATGCGAGAAAAATAAGGAAAATACACTACGTGAAATAAACTATAGCTTCCACATTTCAGTCCGAATAACATCTGCTCTTTATCACTGCTTGATATAAACTGACTTTGATTAAAAGGTGAATTTCATTGGTCGTCGTGTATAAAAAACAGACCGTATAGCTTCATTATTATGAAGCGATAATGACTGAAACAGACTGAAGGAGAGTAATGAAAAAGACATTTTGTGGTCACAAATGTATTAGAAAGGAAATAGTATTAATTCTTCTACATAAAGGTGTTTTCATGATGCAATTTACATCTAACACGAAGAAAAATAAATGCGAGAAAAATAAGAAAAACACATTAAGTGAAATAAACTATAGCTTCCACATTTCAATCCAAATAACATCTGTTTTTTAACACTGCTCGATATATACTGACTTCGACTAAAAGGTTAATTTCATTGGTCGTCGTGTATAAAAAACAGACCGTATAGCTTAATTATTATGAAGTGATAAGGACTGAAACAGACTAAAGGAGACTAATGAAAAAGAGATTTTGTGGTCACAAATGTATTAAAAAGGAAATAGTATTAATTCTTCTATATAAAGGTGTTTTCATGATGCAATTTCCACCTAACAAGGAGAAAAATAAATGCGAGAAAAATAAGAAAATACACTACGTGAAATAAACTATAGCTTCCACATTTTGATCCGAATAACATCTGCTCTTTATCACAGCTCGATATATACTGACTTCGACTAAAAGGTGAATTTCATTGGTTGTCGTATATAAAAAACAGACCGTATAGCTTCATTATTATAAAGCGATACGGACTGAAACAGACTGATGGATGCTTATATTTTATAATTTTAAGGTGGGAGTCACATTCTGGAAAATGCTGGTTTTACAGTCTTCCTTCAAGCTCCTGTTTTGTTAGTGTCCATTTCGAAATCATTGTCACCACCTACAGAGAACTGCCGAACCAGTCGTTAATTTTTCATACCTAACCTGTGTTATGCGTTGTTAAGTCAAGTGACACTCTGATATATTATCCATTCAGTGACACTCATCGACTTTTAATTTTACAGATACATTTTATAATTTCCTAGAAATTATTCTTGGGATGAGGATTTCTCCACAATAAATTGGATAACAGCACATGTACTTAGTTTTAAATGTTTTGTCTTGGTGTATTTTTTCAAATTATTTTAACCCCAAAAGAAAGAAATGGTTACCAAATTACAAAAGGTTGCAAAATTGTTGCCATTGAAAAGAAATACGTTGTGTAACTTTAGATAAAGGGAGCTCTAAAAGAGAACTTAACGAATGCCAATTAAAATATATATATAAAACAGAAACGAGCTATTCCCATATTAAAAAGAATTGCAGTCACTTTAGTGCAGTTCTTTGCCTGCTTTATCCTCTCCCACATAAACATGTACCACGTGTTCTACATTATAGCCTTCGAAGCAATATAGGAAACCATAAATAAAAACGACTTTTTAAAAACTATAAAACGCCAACCTCATAAGCCATCAAAGACTTCCCCCGAACAAAAGCAGATGCGACCACGTGACTCCCGTCTCGGAAACCGAGTCATTTTTAAAAACGCACGCCGGCGCTGTAACTCATGTAAAACGGTGTTTAGTAACAGCATTACAGCCGTGTTATAATCCCAAAAGGCACAGAAATTACTCATAAAAGGCTGCGTGAAATATGACTTTCATTACACGCTTCGAAAAACCGCAGCGTTTTATACTCCCGGGATGGAGTTGAGATGAGTTGTATTAGAGACGGAATGCTGCCGTGGATTTCGGGACAGAAACCGTTCTCTTGGATACGGGGGAGGGCTTGGTTGAATTTTTTTTTCTCTTTCCTTTTTAGGCTTTTTGGGTGTGTTCATTAAACGCAGTTTTGCTCCAGTAGCGCGTAACAGCGTAGCAGCGTTTTTACTTTTTATTTTTCCCTTCTGAGCTTAGTAACAGTAAATTGCAATTAAACTGTTGGAGCTCTTTGAAACTCCTACTGGGTTTTGTAAAGCTAAAAAATAGATGTATTTTTTTCTATATTATTTATTTAAAATGCAAACATGATGTTCCTTATATATTTGAAAGTATTTTTTATCTTATCTCTAAACTTTAAAACCGTTGTAGGGTCTATATTGTTATACCTGCTCCGATATCTCCTTTTCATCTCAACTCCCTTTTAAATTCGTTTTTTTAAATTAGATAAATTTACCATAACCGTTAAAAATTTGCAGTTCCGTCTCATCAATCAAATTTGCTTGGTTGATTCGTTCTAATTTTGCAGTCCTTATAATAATTTCTTTTAGACTTTTCTGAGTCTACTGAACTTCAATGTTCATAGCTCAAAGGTATCAGGGATTTTAAACACAAACGTTTAAATTTTATTGCGAATTATTATTGAGCAGTTAGTTATGAACATATTAAAAAAATCGGAATTAAAAGAATACGAGCTATACAATGTGTTATATGTGTTACATATAATTGATATCTCAAAGGTCTGAGAATTTTATAAATGTATTTCTTTAAATATTCAAAAGTTTAAATTTTATTATGGATTATTGCTCAATATTTTGTTATGAATATATAAACAATAATGAAAAGAATACAAGTTATAGAATATCTTATGTGCCAACTATAAAAATTATCTTTAGGCATTTTTTGAGTCTTCTGAACTTCATGCTTAATATCGCAAAGAGTCTCGAAGTTTTAAATATTCAAAACTTAGATTGAGAATTATTACTGCTCATAGCTCAAAGGTCTAAGGTATTTTAAATATTTAAATTTTATTGCTAATTATTATTGAGCAATTAGTTATGAACATATTAAAAAACCGGAATTAAAAGATTATGAGTTATAGAATGCATTATATAAATTACATATAATTTCGTTAAGGCATATTCTGAGTTACCTAAGTTTCGTGATTGATAGCTAAAAGATCTGAGAAATTTTAAATAGTCAAAAGTTTAAATTTTATTAGAATTATTGCTCAATATTTTGTTTTGAACATATTAAAAATCGATATGTAAAGAATACGAGTAGTAAAACGTCTTATATGTGTCAACTAAAATAATTATCTTTAGGCATTTGAGTCATCTGAACCTCATGCTTAATATCGCAAAGGGTCTCGAGGTTTTAAATATTCAAAATTTTAAAATTTGATTGAGAATTATTAGTTTTCATATCTCACAGGTCTCAGGGATTTTAAATGTTCAAACGTTTAAATCTTATTGCGAATTATTTTTGAGCAATTAGTTATGAACATATTAAAAAAATCGAATTAAAAGATTACGAGTTATAGAATGTATTATATGAATTACATATAACTTCCTTAAGGCATATTCTGAGTTACCTAAATTTCGTGATTGATAGCTCAATATCTGAGAAATTTTAAATAGTCAAAAGTTTAAATTTTATTACGACTTGTTGCTTAATATTTTGTTTTGGACATATTAAAAATCGATATGTAAAGAATACGAGTTATAGAACATCTTACATATGTCAACTATATTAACTTTTGCCATTTTTTGAGTCTTCTGAACATATTGCTGATATCTCAAAAGGTCTCAAAAGTTTTAAATATTCAAAATTTTATAGTTTGATTGAGAATTATTACTGCACATTTAATTATCAACATACTAAAAAATAGATATGAATATAATATTAGTTAAGGAGAATATAGTATATGTCTCTGATGGATTGTTTAACATTTCTGGCTCTATTATAAAAATTATAATTTCTTAATATATTATTCAATAAAATTCCCACAGTTCAATATAATATTATAATCTATAACATGAATCAATATAATAAATGTATGTTATAAAAGTTTCAATATTATAAAATTGAAACTAAATTTTTTTCCATTTCTAATGACTATTAAAATTATTGCTGAAGCCACATTTATTATGCTGTTGATTAATTTAAATACACATTTTTAATCAGTTTGATGTATAATTAAAATATATATCTTATTTTAAATTTGGGCTACTTTAAGGATAACAAATAATCTGTCAAAAAATTAATGAAAACATTGTATTACATGTATTAAGAGGATACATCAACTTAAAACAACTTTAAGGGGAATTTTTTTTCTTATATTTAGTCATATATTTTTTAATTATTATCTTAATACATGGGATTTTCCACATTTGTTTCTTATTCTTACTTAATTAATTTTGCTGAATTTAATTTGATTCTAAAAAATAAATTTTTATAAGGTGAAAAGTGAGATCTTGTTTCAAATATTAAAAAAAATTTCCGACACACTGTAGTCAGACTTGTAACCACAAAAAAAGTGAGAGAGTTTCAGTAACAATTTTTGCTTTCTTTGTAAATAATACTTACTAGATATAATTTTATGCCAATTTATAATTTAAAAAAATCCCAGAAATCTTACATCATGACAGAGATAAAAGTTAACAATTAAAATAAGCAATAACGAAAAAAATGATAGACATTCAAAGTAAGTCTATAAGTTATTTACTATGAATATTTGAAATTAATATGTAAAATACTGATTTCAAATTACCAGAAATCTTACATCAGGAGGTAGAATGAAAACAATGTTTAAAAACTTCATTTTAAATGCCATAAACACCAAATAAAATAAGCAACGACGAAAAAGAGTAAGTAAGTGTATAATGTATTTACTATGAATATTTGAAATTGATATGTGCAATAATTTTTTTTATTTAGTATGCGAGCAAGTTAAAAAAAACCATTTTCAGTAAAACACATTTAAAGTTTTCTTATTTTGATTACAGTTTTCTTTAAAGGAAAAGCTTAACACATTGTGCGCGAGTACATTTCGTATTGGAACTGTACCGGAAGCGTGCGTTTTTGCGTAAATTTAGTTATTCAGTTAAATCTCAATAGATCGAGAATTATTTAACTTTTTAATCAACTTTTCGTATTTTATATTGAAACATATAAAGAAATATATAAATAGACAAATAAACATATATATATATATATATATATATATATATATATATACATATATGTAATATCATTTTCGCAAGGATAAATAAAAAGTTAATTTTAAATCTAAATTAATTTTTTTAATCAACCTTCCCGTTCTGTGGTCCGAATAGACTCATGTAAAAACTAGTTTTTATTTGTCTTTTTATTTTTTTCCAGTTTCTATGTAGTAGACAAGAACATTCGGCTTCGTTTTCCTGTATATACCGTTATTTTTGTGCCCACAAACAAACCATGTTGTTACACTAACCCGTATTAGTACGTAACCCGGTTTTAAGTATCAATCGTCAGAAAACGTACTAGTACGTGTCTCGTATACAATGTTTTAAAAGGTATTAAATGGAGTGTAGTGTTATAAGGGATATTTCAAATACTTCAGTGGGTGTTTGTAAAGCTTCAAAAATGTCCAGAAATTCTAAAAATGTAAAAATTAAAATAACAGTTTATTTCTTTTCAATCGCTTTTATAAAATACCCATATTTTCTATAAAGTTTCAGTATAATTTAAAAGATTTTACAAATTGGTCTCCATACTTTTACAAATTTAAAAATTTGGTATATTCTATGAATAAATTTTATCTAAACTACTTCTTAATATTTTAATACTTATACCTTATGCTTTTTATTATACTTTTATTACTCTTATGGATATTTATTGCAGACATTTTAAATGGTTGGCATTACTGACGCTAAAAGACATCGCCAAAACAACAAGAAGGTACACTGAACTGTATTTTTACTCTAAACATTATTCTTGAATGCTAGCGTGACCTCCATAAATGTCGAAAGGTGCCTTGTAATACTTTAACTTTTTATGGATCTTATATTTAATAACATTTTCTTTTCAAACTGAGAACACTCCCCCTACATTGATATTTTCCTTCACATATTCTAAAAGTCTTCCTTTTCACAAAACCGTATTTTATATGATTACAAAACGAAAAAGCAACGAAAAATACGAAGAGGGAAAAAAAACCTTTGAACGTTCAGTTTACTTTAGGAATTTCCTTTTTTATCGCAAGCTAACGTTTAAAGTTTATATTATACATTTAACTGGGAGATTTATAAGGCAGACAAGCCCAAACATTTCGACTGCTGATACCTTTTTTCCCAAAGAACGCTTCCTACGTTATTTGAGTTTAGTTATCAGACTATGAAACGACGAGATACGGGAAGGAAGGTAATGCATACATACATACATGTGTGCGTTTATATAGAAACGCGGGGAGAGAAAAGAAATAGCATGGCTGAAAAGTATTATCCATTTTACCAAAGCTCTTCTTCTTCGGAAGGGGCGAGCCCAACACAAGTGGCTATTATGCAATATATTCTCCTCCGGTTTTCTCGAACCCCTTTCCTTATCTAATGTTCTTCGTCTTTTCATTTCGTTCAAGAATTTCTCATCCTTCCCCCACCCAGCTAAATTTTCCCCCCTATCTCAGCTCAGTTTTTGCCTTTTACTTTATTTTTACGCGAGCACACAAACACACACACAATCGTCTGTGTTCTGTTGTGTTTATTTATTTATTTACTTTTTGAAATTGAGTGAAGCATCTGCTTGTATTTCTCGAGAGAATATCTTAAGCCGGTTTTCTGCGAGATACCGAAAGGAAGGGACCGCGCACGAGGCTAGGGGAAATAAGTTTCAGGGCTCCGGGTAATGATGCGGATTGCAGAACAAAAAAATAAATAACAAGGAAGAAAGGGAGGTCAGACTTCCAGGAGTGCCCAATTTGTCACGGGGTTCCGATGCAGTGTATTTGGTTTGTTTGAGGAGGATTCTTTTTACCATTGTTTCTAAATATAATATATATATATATATATATATATATATATATATTATATAGATACGCAATATATCAAAATTATTTAACTTTAATATTTCCTTAAAAACTTCCTCTCTCCCATTCTATTTCCTTAAAATATTTTTCCAGCCTCTAAATGTCTTAATCAAAGGAGTATTATCGACTTAAAATTATTTCTCTCCTATAGATGTAAATTTTCTGTCTATTCAACACCTCTCCCAGCTGTCGCCGTCAAATGACTCCGCGTTTTTCTTGATCTTACACTTAAATTCTCGGAGTAAGTTGGGAAATTCTGCGTTTGCTCTTGGATGCACCTCTGTTCGAGCAGAGTGATTTTTGTGTCTTTCTCTTGTCTGTCGTTGACTAGTAAAGAGGTCCGTTTTAGCAGCTCTGATATAAAGTTTTAATTCGACTTGTGCCGTTCTCTTCAATGTCGGTCGATTGCAGTTTTATTACTGCTAGCTGTTTAGGCTTTTCCTTGCCCTGTAGCCCGGGCAAGTAAAAATAATAGCGGTTACATAGTTGTCGTGACTGGCACGTAATATAATTCCTGGATTACATATATACATATTATATATATATATTTGTATTTTTATATATAATGCTAGCTATGCTCGGCCACGTGTTGCTGTGGCTCAGTGTAGTTAAACGTTAATGAAAGAAAAAAAGAGCGTCTTTAACATGTTTAGTTTATCACACTGCATCAGGTGAGATTCAAAGAACTACTTTCATTTCTTGGTGCTAGAAACTTTACCACCGAGCCAAACACACAACAGCCTTTAAAATTTACATAAAAACTTGAGTGTCTGAAGGGAATCGAAACACTGCTTTTAATCATTGGTGATAGGAAATTTACCATCTAGCCAAGCAAACAGCAGTCATTCAAATTGCTGGCAGACACACACGGAGATTTCAAACTTTATATATAAACGGTGTAGGTAAAAACATACCCAAACTCTAGTACAACGTTATGCTGAAATTTCCAGCCAATCGGTGGAATAGTTTCAAAGATTTTTGATTACAAATAAACATTTACATTTCATTGTGTATATTGTAATATATCAAAATTATTACACTTATATATCTAAACCTCTCCCTATACCCCTTCTCATTCTCTAATGTCTAATTTCCCAGCTGTAAAATGTCTGATTTAAAGGAGTGTTTCCCAGTTAAATTCTTTTTAACCGTTTCCTCTAGGTATACCCATAGATATGAAACGGCTAAATACTATCTTTCACACAAACATAGGGATCGACCAAATATTACCTTGTACGCAATTGGCTAATAGCTCACACATGGTCCTGTGCTTACATATATTACACGCACACACACATACACAAATATATATATATATATATATATATATATATATATATATATATATATATATATATATATATATATATATATATATATATAACCAAATTATTATACCTAATCTATCTCTATAAAAACCTCCTCTTTCCCATTATAATTCCTTAAAATCTATTTTAACCAGTCACAGAAATGTCTAAATTAAAGGAGTATCCTCGACTTAAAATTCTTCCGACACATTCCCCAACATTTCCAAAAGCTTTCTCTGCAATAGATGTACATTTTTTGTCCACTCACCACATTTTCCAGCTGGCAAATGGCTCAGTTTTCCCATCCGATCTAAGTTTCATTTTCCTGTTATAACGCCAACTAGTCTACTACTTATTTTCTACTTATAATCTACTTATTATCTGGGAAATATTTCGTCTCCATCTCGCTCTCGTGTCCAACCCTGTTTCAGCACGTGTTTCAAAGTCATGTGCCATTGAAGATGTCTTTTTAGCAGCTCTGCAATAAAGATTTATGTTGCCCTCAAGATTGCGTTTATTATCCTCTAATTCTTTGATAAAGATGGCAGTTATAGAATTGATCAATACTAGTGTTTAATTTCTTCAAATGCTGTCACCTCGAGTGAAAGGCAGCTTTAATATCTGTATTAACGAGTTTTTTGTTATGTACTGTAAGGAGTGCTATTAAAATGAAAGTACAGTACCAAAACCTTAATCGAAAGCTGAAAAACAGCGAGGTAGGATCTTCATCTACGAATTTTCTTGTATGCTGGTGCATGAATGTTTTAAATATGTAAACAGTATTTATACTTTACACATTTAAAACAAAAATTACAACAGTATACGTATTTACTTAACCCATCCACCGGCCACCATCCTCACCTTTTTCCCTTTCAAAACAGTCACCCTTTTCGTAAATTCCAGACGGAACTTACCGTACCATACTAGAGTTGCCGGTTTAAAAGTTGTCAGGCTATTTTTAAATTATTTTCCTGCATGGTAAAGGAGTTCCGTTACTCAAAATTAGTTTCTTTCATTTATTATCGCTTTGCAATATTTTTTTTTCTCCTCAAAAGTGTGCAATACGAGTTATACGAGTACGAACGAGAAGGGGTCGACAGGTCCGTTTTCGAACCCCCGTCGCTGTCTAACCCCCGTCGACGCGTCCGTTCAGTGGGTTAAGCGTATCAGTACTACTTAACCCTCCAAGTGGAACACACCGAGGAAAAAAAAAGTCTCCAAAAATACGCTAAAGTTTTATTGTGTCAGTGACCAAAGTGTTCTATGATTTTTTACTTCACCCTTTGTCGACTAGATTGAAATACGGGAAACCCACCCTCGTTATTGTCCCTTTACTTGCGGTTATAAATATATATATAAATAGACATTATAGATTATTAATTTTTATTACACATAAAGCTCGTCCATTCTTGAAGATCATCCCATAAGAAACAACGCATTTTAAAAGTACAAATAAAAATATTCTTAAAGAGAATGATTTATATTTTTTTACGAAAGTCATCCAAGCTATTTAAGTGGTGCAATTTCAGACACATCTGTTACCGCAAACGAAATACTTCGAAATAGAGATTTACAAAGCCATGAAAAGCTATCAGCGATGCATCCATCAATAAATGTCAGTCAAAGAGTGAAGTTCCTAAACAATCGACCTGACCATCCTACCTCAAAACTCCATGGAGGAAAACACTGGCAGAAATGTGCAATACATCCATTTTCGGAACGTTTTTGGGGGTCAAAAATTGTACGTGACAACGGCTTTGAAGACATCAGCGGTTTGGCGGAATTGTACGTGCGAACCGTTTAGAGGGTTAATAAGGTTTATTACAGAACATTATACAGTAATAAACAATTATCAACATTGCTTTCTGGGAGAGACGAAGAGTCTTGTGTTGATGGCGAAGGAGAGGCTCTCACTTGACTCTTAGAAGCTTTAGACTCACTCAGAGACTCTTCTGCTGGAGACACTGACATTAGAGCCGGGGGCTTTACCTTGGAGAGTAACATATTGATGGGTAGTTGTTGTCTTTGTTTTTTCTCTCACTGGTCGACGTCGCACCGGAAACCAATCACGCGCCTTTATGAGAGCCCATGGTATGTACTCTGAGTCAACTCATCTTTGTTTGACATGCAGATATCCTTCTCTCGCTCGCATTAACACGAAACAACGCTCCTTTCCGCAATGTGGCTGAAGACATGGTTGTATTTTTTCATTTTTATTTGATGATGAATATTTTGGAAAAACCCGCGAAGCACTGAAGCCTCAAAACATGAAGCGCGAAGTAGCGAGGGAACACTGTTCATAAATTAGTTATTACAATATTCTTTAACTTGGAGGCTTTACCTTGGAGAGTAACATATTGATGGGTAGTTGTTGTCTTTGTTTTTTCTCTCACTGGTCGACGTCGCACCGGAAACCAATCACGCGCCTTTATGAGAGCCCATGGTATGTACTCTGAGTCAACTCATCTTTGTTTGACATGCAGATATCCTTCTCTCGCTCGCATTAACACGAAACAACGCTCCTTTCCGCAATGTGGCTGAAGACATGGTTGTATTTTTTCATTTTTATTTGATGATGAATATTTTGGAAAAACCCGCGAAGCACTGAAGCCTCAAAACATGAAGCGCGAAGTAGCGAGGGAACACTGTTCATAAATTAGTTATTACAATATTCTTTAACTTGGAGGCTTTACCTTGGAGAGTAACATATTGATGGGTAGTTGTTGTCTTTGTTTTTTCTCTCACTGGTCGACGTCGCACCGGAAACCAACCACGCGTCTTTATGAGAGCCCGTGGTATGTACTCTGAGTCAACTCATCTTTGTTTGACATGCAGATATCCTTCTCTCGCTCGCATTAACACGAAACAACGCTCCTTTCCGTAATGTGGCTGAAGACATGATTGTATTTTTTCATTTTTATTTGATGATGAATATTTTGGAAAAACTCGCGAAGCCTCAAAACATGAAGCGCGAAGTAGCGAGGGAACACTGTTCATAAATTAGTTATTACAATATTCTTTAACTTGGAGGCTTTACCTTGGAGAGTAACATATTGATGGGTAGTTGTTGTCTTTGTTTTTTCTCTCACTGGTCGACGTCGCACCGGAAACCAATCACGCGCCTTTATGAGAGCCCATGGTATGTACTCTGAGTCAACTCATCTTTGTTTGACATGCAGATATCCTTCTCTCGCTCGCATTAACACGAAACAACGCTCCTTTCCGCAATGTGGCTGAAGACATGGTTGTATTTTTTCATTTTTATTAATTTATATAAATATTTTGGAAAAACCAAAAATAGAAGCGCGAGTAGAGGAACACTGTTACATGATTAGTTTATAAGGGCTGTGAATAAATTAACTTGATGGGATTGTTTACTGTTTTTTTTAGATAATAAAAAAAGAAAAAAGTCTTCCATATACTATTCTACTTTTGAATTAATATGAAATGTTCTTCCCTGTTTAGAATAAATTTTTCCGTTTAAGATTATAATTGTATTAAAATTGACCTGACTTTGTTATGAGGCAATTCATTTGCAAAAAAGTATTTACAGCAAATGACAAAAGTAGAAATCCACTTACTAGAAAAATAACTCCAGATACACGCTAATTAGAAACTTGTTTTTATATAAAACAGGAAGTAATTATCTTTTAAATTCTGTGTACCTACATAATATTTTTTGTTAAATAACATTATACGAGTGACATATTTTATATTTTAGCAAGATGCACTTTAATTTATTTTAAGTTTTCAACTTCTTCACAGTTTTTAGTTTCTTCTTTAAACTCAAAATATGAAGTACATTAAAAGTTTTAGGTTTACAGATTAAAACAGATTAGATTTATAGAATTAAATTTAGTTGAATTTGCAAGTTTGGGATTCGAGCCGTCCAAACATCCGTCATGTGTATTAATGGCGGATGTGGTACGTAAAATAGGTTCGGTATGTACTCCAAGTTCCTAAACGATACCTCTGGAGATGAGACATCAAGCCTCGGTGACTCTGCTGGAGACATTGACATTAGGCTTTACCTTGGAGAGTAACATATTGATGGGTAGTTGTTGTCTGTTTTTTCTCTCACTGGTCGACGTCGCACCGGAAACCAATCACGCGCCTTTATGAGAGCTTGTGGTATTGAGTCAACTCATCTTTGTTTGACGTGCAGAGATCCTTCTCTCGCGAGCATTAACATGAAACAACGCTCCTTTCCGCAATGTGACTGAAGACATGATTGTATTTTTTCATTTTTATTTGATGATGAATATTTTGGAAAAACTCGCGAAGCACTGAAGCCTCAAAACATGAAGCGCGAAGTAGCGAGGGAACACTGTTCATAACTTAGGTATTACAAAATTCTTTAACCCTCTAAGCGGTTTGCACGTACAATTCCGCTAGCTGTGACAGACAATTTTCGACCTCCAAAAACGTTCCAAAAATAGATGTATTGTACATTTCTGACAGTGCTTTCCCCCATGAAATTACGAGGTAGGAGGGTCAGGTTGATTGTTTAGGAACTGCACCCCTCTTTGACATTTATTGAGGGATGCAACCCTACTCTCTGATTAACAAAGACGCTGATAGCTTCTCATGGCTTTGTCAATCTCTATTTCAAAGTATTTAGTTTGCGGTAACATATATATCTCTAATTGCACCACTGATATATCTTGGATGGCTTTAGTAAAAAAAAAATATAAATAATTCTGAAAAAAAAAAATTATTCGTATGTTTAGAATACATTTTTTCTTATGTGATGATCTTCGAGACTTCACGAGCTTTATGTGTATTAAAAATTAACAATCAATAATGTCTATTTATATATCTATTTATAACCGGAAGTAAAGGGACAATAACGAGGGTGGGGCAAAGGGTAAAGTAAAAAATCATAGAACACTTTGGTCACTGACACAATAAAACTTTAATGTATTTTTTAGAGACTTTTTTCCTCGGTGTGTTCCACTCGGAGGGTTAATAAAAATTTTAACATTCATGACCAATTGTTATCGAGTTATGTGATTTACACACGTACAGACATCATGCTGAAATTGGTCAAAACGAATTCAGGAATTATAAAAATAGAAATTCCCAATGAATTTTTTAGACTGAAATTTTTCGAGATTATAGTGTTTCATACAAGGAAGCAAAAAGTGTACATCATTGTAATCTATCAGTATAAAAAATAGTGGACAAAGGAAAAATATTTCTGATCTGAATATAGCCTAAAATTTGAACATAAAAATAGTTTAATTGTAATAATCTAACAGATAAATAAATAAAATGAAGAAATCGAGTTTACACTTCTAGGAAATTCAAAGATATAAATTTGGATTTGTTTGCGCAAAATATTTTTACTATTGTAAAAACGGGATACATATTTATATAAATTGAGTACATATTGAATTAGCATACGAATGACAGAAAAGATGAATTAAATTTGATTTTAAGGGCCTAGGCAACAAAAAGTAATGTTTATAAATATAATTTTTGTAAAAAAATCCAAATATGAAATGAATGCAGATGATTCTAAAAATAAAACTTATAAAATGGATTTAAGAATATATACATGTGCGGCTGTAAAATTTGTTGGCTTTTATATTTATTAAAATTCATGTTTACTGACTCTAGATACAGTTTAAAAACATCGTAGATGGACAAAGTTTTTCCTGATGTAAAAATAACGACTTTCGTATTATTAACTATTTAGAATGCTCTAAGTGCAGTGATATAGAAATGAATAGAAAATGTCTTAAAACTCTTTCCCAATATTAATATTAACCTATAAATATCTTATAAATTTACTTTTTTCCGTCCGAGAATAAAAATTATTATGGGGCTACTTAATTTCTGAATCCGTACAAAATTTCTCAAAAATAATATAAATAAACAGATTTTTTTATAATAGGGAAACTAACAATAACTAAATATAACTATAGATTTAGACTTTTCAAAAATTAATAAGATATTATAACACATTAGTTTATTAACGTTAAGTTTGAATTTTAATTTAAACAAAAATTATAATGTATGCATTGGCCAGTATATAAATATTTTGGCTTTATATCTATATTAGAATGAAATACATGCTCATAAAAATCTACTTAATATTGCTTCATTCCCTAGCCGTTATGTTTTCTATTATCTTAAAATGACTGGGTATAGGCTATTTTGTATTACTTTAACTTCACGTTCATCTAACGCAGTAATATTCAAACATTTTTGAGAGCGAAATAAAAAAAACGAAAGAAAAACTTTAAAGATTTTATGTCAATATTGAGATACAAATACTAATATGAAGAATATAACTACAGATATAAAAGTTCTTTATACTCAGGTTAGAGCTTTGATGTACTAATTCTGAGAAGTCATGCTAAATACTGTCAATCTATTTCTAATAAAATTTTTCCAAACAGTGTAACAATCTTTCTTTATTGTATTCCTCTAGCTAACAGAAAAACATTTCTTACTTATGTCTCTGTTTTTCAATCAAAAATTAGATCACCATTATGCATAGAATTACATCGGAGTAAAAAAGAGTATCACTATACTTGAATTGTAGATTATCTATGTGCATATTATAACAAATTATGATATAATAACAAATATTTTTCAAAAATGGAAAGTCTTTACTGGCATAGGGGGAAAGCATTTCAACGCCTTACATTGAAATATTTCTTGAAAAAATGTTGACTATGTGACAGAGTAGATAATTCTACGGGGATTTGTCTGACTCAATGTTCGAAAAGAAAGAGAAAAAGCATTTCATTTTAAACTATTTGTAAAAATGTTTAGTAGGCTGTTTTTCAAACTTAAATATAAGCATTTATCTGAAATAATTCACAAAAAAAAAAAAGAAAAAGTCATCAAGAGAGGAAATATCACGTTCTGTCACATGATTAAGTTTATTTAAGGGCTGTGAATAAATTCCAAAACTTTGGATTTTTACCTTCTTTAGATAGTAAAAAAATGAAAGAAGTCTTCCTTATACTATTCTATTTTTGAATTAATATGAAATGGTCTGTCCTGTTTAGAATAAATTTTTCCGTTTAAGATTATAATTCTATAAGAATTGATCTGACCTTGTTATATGAAGCAATTCATTTGCAAAAAAAATATTATATATATATGACAAAAGTATATATATATCCACTTATATATATAAAATAACTCCAGATATATATATATATAATTAGAAACTTGTTTTTATATAAAACAGGAAGTAATTATCTTTTAAATTCTGTGTACCTACATAATATTTTTTGTTAAATAACATTATACGAGTGACATATTTTATATTTTAGCAAGATGCACTTTAATTTATTTTAAGTTTTCAACTTCTTCACAGTTTTTAGTTTCTCTTTTAAACTCTAAATATGAGATACCTTTAAAGTTTTAGGCTTACAGAATAAAACAGATTAAATATACAGAAATAAATTTACTTGAATTTGCGGGTTTGGGATTCAAGTCGTCCAAACATCCGTCATGTGTATTAATGACTGATGTGGCACGAGAAATAGGTTCGCAATGTACTCCAAGTTCCTAAACGATACCTCTGGAGATGAGAAATCAAGCCTCGGTGTCTTCTGCATGGTTTTTGCTTCTAAATTACGAGAACCCACTTTGTGTTCTCCTAGGGTTTGCTTTGGTCTGATTTGAAGGGCTAGGGTTTACTGTTTTGGTCACGAGGGGTAATGAGACCGATACCTACTGCTTAAACCCGATTCCGAATGACTACGAACATCCCTGTCCTCAACGGGATTCGAACCCGCGAATTCTGGTACCGACGAGTAGCACTCTACCATATGGCAGAATGATACACCAAAATCCCCAGCTTGGCATTGTTTATTGCTTAACAATCAGTTGCCCCCATGTTATTAAAGAATTTGTTATTGTAAGTATCTTTTATAAATTTAGTTATTTAATATGAACTAAAATATAATATATAAATTCGCTTACAAATTATACATAACAATTCTTTGAATTTAAAAAAAGGATAGATATTTGCTGATTAAAAATAGTCTTTTAACTTACTTAAGGTTTGTTTTCAATAGATACCTAATGTATATGATGGTTAGAAATATACCTGGACTGCCTCTAGTACTTACAAAATTCAAAATTATTTTAAAATCTGTTTAAAGATTTATAAGTAATAACCGAATTGCAATTGGTAATAATCACAGTAATCATAAAGTGATGGATAGTAAAACATACGATTTGTTTCTTATTCTTAGTTATAGCTCACAATTAATTGAAATACAGAAAGACAGAGATATATTTTCAGGAAAATTTTACCCATTTGACTATTTACTGTAGCCTTAACTACATGCGCGTATTTTACTTAAAACGACACTTCACCAGTAAATATGTACACTTTCCCCCATAACGCTTGAAATCTGACGCAAAAATTCAAGTAAAAGACAATGCAATATATTCCTTGTATTCGGAATCTTTCAATATTTACTCCGAGCGTACTAAAGTAAATTTATTAAAGAGAATAGGAAACATTTAGTATCCGTGGAATTTTTCGCACACTGGGGAATTTCGTTGGCGCTCTACGATCAATCAATCGTCACCGCCTGTCGTCATTTCTGTTATGTTCGTCACTCAGCGACAAAAAAAAGTACACTGCAATCACTACTTTAATGATCTCGCTCCACATTTATTACAAGTTATGCTAAAATATGCTCCCAAAAATCTCACCCAAACAAAGAAGTGCACTGAAGAAAATAATTAAGGATAATATTGTGAGATCTTCCATGACAGACTACTGAATATTTATAAAGGTCACAATTAAGTATTCATCTGTCGCTTGCAAACGTATCAACTCTATTATTTTGAAAGGCGACAAGAAGTGTCTTAACTATGACATTTATTGAAATCGTCATCTAAATATACCATTACGAGTATGAAAAAAATTTAAACGCCTAACCTTTTGTTTCATAATAATCCTTGACAATTATACAGGGTGGATCAATAAAGGTTTAAAACTAGTATTTAAAGCCCATTCTACCTAAACTATATTTTATAGTACCACATTAAAAGCTGTCTTTTTAAATTTATTTGTCTGATCAGAATAAATATTCCATTTGCAGTTTGCTTTTTACTCTTTTGTACAAAATGAAAAATAATTTTGTATTTACTATAAATTTCAGGGTTCAAGTATCAAGGAAAATATTTATTTTGACCATTTTAAGCGTTGCATCTGCATATAAGTACTCAACGAAATCTTAATTCTGAAACTTCAAATTCTCAATTTGACCATATCTCAACTGTCTATGAATAGTTTACTCTTGAGTTTATGAATAAGTACGTACTCAAGGAAACCTTAATTCTGAAACTTCAAATTCTCAATGTGACCATATCTCAACTGTCTATGAATAGTTTACTCTTGAATATATGAATATGTACGTACTTAAGGAAAACTTTTTCTGAAACTTCAAATTTTCAATTTGACCATATCTCAACTGTCTTCATAGACAGTTGAGGTATGGTCAAATAGACTTAATTTCCTCTTGACGTCTATGAGAACATATGTATATAGTATAACTCAAAAACGATCAGATGTAGAAGTTTGATGTTCTGTATTTAAAAGAGTTGATAGTTTAATATGTTGTATTATTATAACATTTAGTTGCGCATGTCCACATTTATAATTGCAATCCGAAGTCTTAGTAATTTTTTAAATATTCATTATAAACGCTGAAGGGCATAATTCATAAAACATTGATATTTTGTATTTAGGATTAATGAAACTTAATTGTGCACATCTTATTTAGATGGCAATCTGCGCAGTATACAACAAATACCGGTATAACGTATATTACATGCGTACGGCATAACTCAAAATAGAATAATTTTGAATTTTTACTCATTTTTACTTTCTGGTACATAATGGAGACAGTATTGTAAACGTGAAAATATTAGTTTAGTACGAGATATCTGTATAACAGAAAGCCGCATTATGAAGGGTATTAACGCATCGAGTCTCAGCCAGATGACAGTACTTATGCTCTACTCAGACCCCATAGATATCACGAGAGACGAAACTTACTCTGAATCTCAAAAATATTCGAACGTAATTTTGATGATGGATCATACAAAATTAAAAAAAAAATTATATAAAGTCAAAGAAATACGGAAAATTAAATGCAGAATCTAAAAAATTCTAAATAAAAATGATCTAGATGTCAAATGGCAGTATAAAAAAGAGATAATATGTTTCCGAATACCGTTGGAGAATGAGAACTTTGATGTTGGCCTGAACCGTTTTTAGGTGCTCACAACCTTTCCTCTCGGTTCAAACATAGTAAAAATAGGTTAATTAAAACAAAATTTCTTATTATTTTTTAAAAAAATTATCCTACATGTAGAATGGTAAATAATCGGTGTAAGTAGCGATACCATCTATAGAATGCGATTCACCCACCCAAATAGATGTTATCATTCCTAAAGGAATAAAAACATTTACTTTTTGCAATAACTAATAACTAAATTCATATCTCTTCCCAGCTTTAAGTTATTAACAAATTGCAAATAAAAAATCATCAAAAACATTAAGAAGTGAAGCATGTATGCATATATATATATAAATGTAAGAGTAAAGTAAACAAAATCGGAAACTAATGTAAAGATTTTGTATAAAACGCCAAAGACGGCTCTTTAAAGAATGCACTGTCAGAAAACTTCCTGTAATGTGATAGTTCAAACATGTCGAACTAAATTTATAGCCAAAAGACCTTATTTCGACCCGAGAAAATTTCTTCTCAGAGTCTTTTCAGATTTAAAGTCAAGGACTAACACCCCGTCGTATAATCCGTCTGACGACATATTATATATATATATATATACATACATACATACATACATACATACATATAGACGTACAAGGATGTCATGTAGTTTCTACATTAGATTTTTATATTCAAAAATAGTGTATAAAATGTTCCTTTCACCAATAAAATAATCAATCGCAACATGACATAAGAATGACTTTTGGTACCATATTATTTTGGTTTGAATCCTACTGCTAACATGGGTGTTTAAGTATTGTTTGGTTTGGAGCACTATGGTTTATTTTTTGCAACACGAGGGTTATTTAGACCGGAACTTACTGCTTAAAGTCGATTCTGTACGGCTACAAACATCCATGTCACAGTGGGAGTAGAATCCACGAACTTCAGTGCAGAAGATCAGTGCCCTAACCATTCGGCCATGATGGGCGACATTAGCCCTCAGATAAACAAGAATAGACGGCAGCGTTCCCAATAAAACATTCAAGAATTAATTAAATGAAATATAAAATAAATGGACATCATTATATAAATCCTTGATAGGTAGGTATTGTAGTCATAAAGTTTTAAAACCAGTTTTTTAAAAGCCCACACTAAGAAAACTACATTTGTTATTTTCTTACGTTACCTAGCGAATTTTTTTTTCATTTCTGATTAAACGTTTATTTTATTCTTTTTTTAAATCTACTTGAGCATTAAGCTGTTATCTTGAAATCTATGAATGGTATTAAAGTTTTCACTTAAAATCTGGGCAAATTGTGATACAGACATTTCATTTGATGTTAAGGGAGTAAAAGGATGAAGCCTTAACACGAACGATTGCTTCTTAGTATGTAGAAGAAGTGATGGGCGGAAATGGTGAATCCATCCAGGAGTGGCTGCTCTTCACACGGTCGGACGCTTGATAACATCAGGAAAGTTCGACAACTGTTGCTGAAAAATAGTCACCTGTCACTTCGAATGATAGCTGACGAGCTTAATATCAGTACAAGACTGCTCATAAAATTGTCATGGAAGGCCTTTAATAAAAAACATGTAAAATCTGCTCGTTTTGTGTCTCAGATTTTGACTACAAAACAGAAAGAAGATTAAATGTATGCTTAACACGATTTAATCTAAATGGCACACAAACATTCTAATTTTTCTTTAAACATGGCGTGACTGCTGATGAAATGGTAACTTCTTAAGATAATCGTCCATTTGGGTAGAATTAAGTTTGATTCCGCCCACAGACACTTTAAACTGAGATCCTTGATTGAAGACCATATAGGAGATCTTTTAATGAGTAGTAAGACATTATTAATAAGGAGTCATTCTTCGTGGATAAAATTTAATGATCTGTTCCAGGAAATTAAAGAATTTCTCACTCTATACATGTAGTATTGTCAACAGTTTGTATTTGATGCACAACAATGATTTTCCAAACTTTTAATATTATCTATTTCTTTAGAAATTATTAGTTTATTTGAAATTATTATTAGCTTTTAGAAGACTTACTGTACTTCTTGTAGAGTAATCTGTTATTTTGTTATACAGTCGAACTTCGATAACTCGACTTCCTATAAGTCGAATAATTCGCTAACTCGAACTTTTAATCAAGTCCCGAATCAATTCTATACTTTTCTTTAAAAAAATGTCTCGATAACTCCAAGTGAACATCTTCTAGATCGAAGATTTTGTGATAGATTTCCCCGGTAAAAAACACAATTTAGTTCAAATCTTCGAATGCCAGTCCACTTGTGACCTTCAAGAACCTTCGAAAGTCACGAACAATCACAGGATGTTCTTCACATCTTACAACAATCCTTGGATACCACCGAATGTACAGACAATACCCTATTTAACTGTGTTTAAAAATTAGGTGACTTTGTGAATGCCAACAACCTTAAAAATAACTGCTTTTTTCAAATGAGATTTACATGGTATGTATACTAATTAATATGTAATGAGGCCAAATTTCTTGAGATTTAATAAACCTTTTGGACCCATTTTTCTCTTGTTATTTACATAGGCTATTTAAAAATTGAAATGCGTACAATTATAGTATTATGGCACATATCAAACCATTTAAACCATGTCGACCCATCTTAAGTGCCAGTTGAGAGGAATGGTAGGTAACTTCGATAACTCGAACTTCGGATAAGTCGAATATTTTGGGGGATCCCCTGGGACTTCGAGTTATTGAAGTTCGACTGTACTTTTATTTTAATTTTAGTTTTAAATTGACATAATTTTCAAAACAGAAAGAAACAATGATGTAGATATTTAGTTTGGTTTCGAAAGCTATGCTGCACAAGGATTAATGGACAGATTGGAATGATTTCGAATGGCAACGAACATCCATGTCATCAGAGGGATTCAAATCTAAGAGCCCTAGTAACGAAGATTATCGCCTTACCCACTCGACTCTCGTTCGATAGTGGTATAAAGAATTTCCTTTCTCATGGAATCTCCTTTCATTCGTTCGATAGTGGTATTGCTTTCTCATGCTGGAAAATTAATTTTTGGAGATATCATCCTGTGTTTCTCAGACGATTTTACTAATGCTACATCTGCGAAACAATTTTATTGAAATTTAACTTAAAACAAGGAAAAACAAGTGATACATCATACGTTTGCATAAAAAAAGGAGATTTATTTCACATTGAAGTTATTATCTTATTTTAAGAGTAGTGCAGTACCTCGTGCCATTAATATGCTGTCGTCATCATAGAGTACGGATGTCCCTGACTACAAAAATATTTTCTGTTTTCTATCCCTAAACTTTCTACTTTCTAGATTTTTGTGTTAGAAACTCTCGAATCCACACTACTATCTCACTACTCTTTCCTCTTTTAGCTGTTTATTTTCCTCTCGTTGTCATTTTTATGCTTACTTTTAGAAATCTCTGGATTAGAGGGCTCGACCCATAGAATCCAGTTATCAAAATTGATTGATTCATGTTGTTAATAATTCTTGTTTTAACACATTTTCATGGCTTTAGGTACTGGAAACAAACAAAAAAAAATAATTCATCTTTTATAAATTTATCATTTTATTTATAAAACGTTTCCGATACGTAAAAATAGTAGTCTTGGTTTAAGTGCGATCTCTGGATTAATAGAAATATTTTCTCCATAAACCCCTATGTTCCCCCCATAATCTCCTCATGTTTAACTATAACATTTAACAAAATGAATGTAATACGGCCACCTGAATATGTATAGGCCAGTCTAATTAGCTCAAGCCACAAAAACTTTACTACGCAGCTAAAATTATAAAGTTTGACTTGCTAGTTCACATGTAACTTATAAGAGATTGTTAATTGAAGCAATAAAATTACTGTATAAAAATATTTGAACGAACTTGTATTATAAGTTAAAGTTTAAAATAGATGTTCTTAGATATATATGATGAGTATCTTATATATCTAAGAACATCTATTTTAATTGACCCGTACACTTTACCTACGATTTGGTTTGGAGCCCTACAATCTACTATTTTTCAACATGAGATCAATGAAAGCGGTACCTACTGCTTAAAGATGATTGGGAACGTCTACGAACATTCATGCCAACAGTTGTATTCAAACACGCGAATTGAAGTTCCGAAAATCAGCAACCTACCTATTCGGTCACGTCCTAATAACCGTTATATTTTATTTCATTTGTGTTTCAATGGGTTAGGCCCTTACTGTGGACTTTGCGGTTCGTTTCGATCCTTCGTTGTGGCGTCATTTTGACGTCAGCTTGCGGACATTATGTGATCAAATGATCAAGCTGACGTCAAAGTGACGTCACAACGAACGTTCGACCCGACTCGCAACGTCCAGAGTAAGCCCCTTAATCTTTTATATACCAGCACTGTAGACTCAGCAATTTCGCTTCCAGCTGTAATACATTGTAACGTCACAGCTCTAAAGGGTAACTTTGGTAGCGTTATGGACGAGCAGGGTTCTTCAGACCTCATGAAGATGATAACATCGAATACAAGCGAAATGGAGAAGAAAGAAGGATTTATTCTGATATATACAAATATTTACATTATTTACATTCTTGGCATGGCTCATCCTCGTCCGCCAGACAACAACTCTCAGCGTCTTCTCCCACACCAAACGACGCTTGACTCTCGTGACGTCACTCGCAATACCCCACACCCCTCTCTCTGTCCTTCTAGAGGAGACGTTAGGGAGGAGAGAATGAAGGCATCCCCCCCCAGATAGCAAATAACACGTTCGACTGACGTCAGAGCGAGCCGTAATACACAAACAAATACAATTTGAAATAGTATGTAGCGTGATGCTACATACTATTGTAAATTGTAGTGTGTACGTGATGATGTGTACGTGAATTGTAGTGTGTACGTGATGGTGTTCAGTAGCGTGATGCTACAGCATATGCAAAGCCACTAGCCCAAAATTACAGTAAAAAGTATTCTGCTCGAGCTATCTGTAAGACTAAAATAAATTTATTTTTCAGTTAAGATGAATGAGTTGAGAATTTGAGAATTGCTCGCGCTAATTTTTTGACATTCAATTAATATATTTATAGTCTTTAATATATTCAGAAAGGAAAATGATAATTTCTGTTTTAATTAAATAAATTATTGTTAAAAAGATATGAAAACATTCCAAATAAAGTTGATAAAAACTTTTTGAATTTATTTTTCAATTTACGGTTAAAATATAACCACTTTTTAGAAATTAATAATCGATGCTCTTGTGATTTCTAAATTTCCAAATAACAACAATAAAAAAGACAAAATATTTTAACCTCAAAGAAGTATCAGAGCAACATTAAAAAAAAGTAATGCTTGATATCCGCTAAAATAATTTCAATTTCTTCTTGATATAATCGTGGTAATCATGATTACCCGTTTCTGCGGTGATCGTTTTTAAAGGAGGTAATTTGTGTGATAACAATTTATTTAATGACCACCTGTTCCTAAGGTGACAATTTTACACTTCAGATTTTGTCCGCCGGTGTTTTTTTCCAATCTTCGTCACCGGATACTACTTGGGTAATTTAGATTGCATTTAAATGCTTGTTAATTTAGCTCCTGGCGCTAATTACCGACTCCTTTGTTGTTATTTATTTACACTTCTCTTGATGGTTGAGAACTCAAAAACTGGTATCACAAGTCTGCGTATATTTTTTTAAACAGAGCAATGAGCGAAACAAAGGATTAAATTAGTTGTTGTTATGAAATAAATTGTTTGTTTCGACTTGATGTTTAAGCTTCAGTCTTAGAAGATTTAATTTTAAAGAACTTAACGTTATATGTTCATTTAAATGATTAGCATTTAATGAGACAAAGGACTTTGAATTCCAGATTTAAAAAGATAGTTAAATCTTAGAATGCTATTTTATTTTTGTCAAACAATTTTACTGTTTCTACATTTTCAAGCCAACAATGTAATGTAATTTAATTAAGGGAAGAAAAGTTATACATACGCTTTTACTCCTAAAACTATTTCACTTTAACTGTCGACTTTAAGCTCTAGGTCCTGGTCTACTTTGTACTTGCAGAGCGAAAAAAAGATTGTAGGACTGCAGACATATTTAGAAATCTTGTATATCTAGGTCTCACATGTCACGTGTAATTTTTTCATTCTTGTTAACAGTTTACAGAAAAGAATATATACAGGAAAAAAGGAAAGCGCCATAGAAATAATGTGATCTTCAAGACCCTTAACAGGAAAATTTCTTTACAGGCTTCTACTCAAATTCAGTTTCTTTATTCCCGTCAGTTGCGATTTAATTTTGTTTTTTAAATTAACAATTTTGTAAATTTCAAGTATGAATTTTTAAAAATTCCTTGTTATATACTTGAGGTATATGCTAATACATACAAGGCCTTCAGGGTGGTAGATCAAATGGATTACGTATGACAGGCCCTCTAATCCAGGGATTTCTAACAGAAAGCAGAAAAAGGACAACAAACAGAAAATAAAACAGGTAAAAGGTGAAAGACGGGGATAGTATGATGGATTTCTGAGTACATACCACAAAAAAAAAAAAAACTAGAAAGTTGAACGCTTAGGGATAAAAAAACGCAAATATTTTTGTGGTCAGGGACATACTTATTATGCAACGACAGGAGATTGAATGAGAAGCTTTGTCATTTCCGGGCGATCCAAATGGTCACGTGAGGACCATTGTAATTGCGGGGATTCATCCAATCAAATTATTCGGATTTGGAATGGTGGAAATGAGTACAAAAGTTGATGTTTGACCAGATTAAGTTTTTCATTTTACTTATGTTTTATTTATGTATTTTTTTGGTAATTTGTTTTATTTATGTATTTTTTGGTAATTTATGTATTAAGTGTATTTTTTGGTAACTTTTTCTAATACATACTTTAAAGGTTTTAAAGGTTGTTCCGACAAGAATTGCTTGAACTCTTCCATACGTCACTTGTGACGAAACACTGTATAGAACTTAGCTAACTGTCCAACGCGCATGCTCTTGCTACTGTGTATTATTTTTTCTCCTCCTAAAGTGCGCTTATTGCGCACTGGGGATAAGAGTTTTGATTCCATCGATAGCTGATGCGTAGAGTAAACTCAATTTTATTTATTAAATTGTTCTTAGCTTTTCTCGTTGAATCTTTCTTTGAGTTTTGGATTTAATATAAACACACTGAACCACAACAGATTTAGAGGCATTCTTTATAGATATTTGGATTTAGATGAATGCAGCATTATCAAAGGTGATGGAGCAACTGTACTCCATGGGCCAAGACCTTAAGTCTTTAACAGTAAGCACAAAAATGACAAACAAACAGAAAAATAATAAACAGGGGTAAAAGGAATGAAAGACGGGGATAGTATGTGGATTGTGTGAGTACATACCACAAAAAAAAAAAAAAACTAGAAAGTTGAACGCTTAGGGATAAAAAAACCAAATATTTTTGTGGTCAGGGACAACTTATTATGCAACGCCAGGAGATTGAA
Organism: Pardosa pseudoannulata; assembly: GCA_032207245.1. NCBI lineage: Eukaryota > Metazoa > Arthropoda > Arachnida > Araneae > Lycosidae > Pardosa > Pardosa pseudoannulata. The sequence goes on along the minus strand of CM063498.1, from coordinate 23,200,311 downwards.
ATAAGAGCTTTGTCATTTTTGAATGGTCACGTGAGGTGTTTGCGGGATTCATCCAATCAAATTATTCGGATTTGGGGGTGGAAATTGAGTATTTTTTGTTGTTTAATGGTGGTTTTTTTTTTTTTTATGTTTTATTTATGTTTTTTTTGTTTTTTATGTTTTATTTATGTTTTTTTGGTAATTTATGTTTTTTTATGTTTTTTTTTATTTTGTCTAATACATACTTTAAAGGTTTTTAAAGGTTGTTTCGATTGCTTGAACTTTCCATACGTCACTTAGTGACGAAAATTATTGAATTATAGTTAAGTTCATGCTAATATCCAATCTTTACTGAGTATTATTTTTTCTGTCCTAAAGTGCGCTTCTAGGCACTGGAGATAGGTTTTGATTGATCGATAGCTGACGCGTTTTTTTCTTTATTAAATTGTTCTTAACTTTTTCTCGTTGAAGTCTTTTCTTTGAGTTTTCATGTGTTGACATGAACACACTGAACACAACATATTTAGAGGCATTCTTTATAGATATTTGGATTTACAGTGAAAAAAAATTTATCATAAGGTGATGGAGCAACGTTACTCCATGGGTTTAATATATTAATAAAAAAATGATCGAGCGGAATGTTAAAATAATTAAGAATAAAGAGAGATAGAAGGGTGGATTTGTGGGTTCATAACACAAACAGCTAAAGAGTAGGAAGTTTAGGGATAGAGAACACCAAATGTTTTTTTGGCCAGGGGCATCCGTACAAATTATCTGTGAATTTAACAAAATTAAATAATAAAAATTATTATGATGAAAAAGGTAAAAAGTTAATATTAAAAATATAAAAACAACTTTAAAAATAAGAATTTATAGGAAGATACATAAAAATTTTAATTATTAAAACATTTAAAAAACTATGACATCACGGGGGACAGAACCGTGAAACTAAAAATTGGTTCAGATACCGCGAAGTAAGCGGTTGTGCCTTAACCATTACGTCAGACGGGCCGTTATTCTTAAGAAATAACCTTCTCTCCTTTCAAACACCTTTAAAACATAGACAGTTAATTTTATATTTCCTAATATAAATTTTGCTTTTTAATAGATAAAGCATTAACATTTCTGACCGAGAACCGAGTCTTTGTTTTTAGAGAATGGGTTTTTTGGTTTGGTTAGACAACAATAATTTAAACAGTAGATTCTGTTGATCACACAGATGGTGACTCCTGTAAGAAGGTTTCCTTGCTAGACATGGTTTGATTTAGGTTTCCACCTCTAACCCTTTTTTCTGGTAGTTATAGGAATGTAAGTGGGAATTTGAGTTCGTATTATTTTTTGTTTTTTTATTTGTGTTGGTTTTAATGGTAATGTTTATATGTTTTATAAAATGTGTGTGTGTTCTTTGTACTGTCTATTTACATAATATTTTTAATACACACACATTTCCACAGTTCCTTAGCTATCATGTTTTAATTTTCAATTGAAAGAAATTTCAACTGAAAATAAAAATTAAATAAATATTTTTTATTTATATAAATTTCAAACATTGTTTTTTGTGTTCTTTTGAATAGAAGTAACTTGTTGTCGAAGGAACTTAAAAAGAATCCATATTCATCGAACTGTATTTATAACAATTTACGGTAAAACTCATTTTAAAATTCGCTTCAGACTATCAGTTTTTTATTATTTATCTCAGAAACGTTCTCAGACATACTCGACGGAATACAAATTTTCGATACGGCTAGTCTGCTTTATTTTTTTTCGTAGGAACATCCCCACGATCTGAGATGTTGTTGAGTGTGTGCTTACCTCGGTACTTAAACAAGTCTGGAAACCGCATTACAAAACAAAATAAAAAAAACAAAAAACTTACTAGATCATTTATCACTTCAGTTCATCTGTATCGAACACCACTTCCTACCAAACACATCCCTCTCTCGCTGAACCCCCCCCCCTTTAAAATTCGATACCATTTTTCAAAACTGTGATACCAGACCAGCAGAGAGCATTTATTCGGTAACACGACAGAGAAATGGCGAAAAGTTTAACTCGAGTTGAAAAATAGAGAATTCGAAAATGCAGTGGATGAGGCAGATTCTCTCTATTTTCTCCCTCTCCGAGAGAGATAAATTACACGGTCACAGGACAGCACAGCACGGCGATCTGCCTCAAAAGTTCCATAGTCGATAATTAATCTTTTAGCTCTTTCTGGGAATTGACTGAGTTTGGGGTATGAAGTGTTTATTTGCTGTTAAAGCTCTACGTGTGACGTGTAATGGATTTTTGTTTTGACGCCTCTATTTCCTCTTTCTTCCGCAGTCTCTCTTTCAAATGGTACGAATTGTTTGGTTATATACTTTTTTTTTGTTCTTAGAATTGTCAGGAACAATAAGAAACACTTTGTAACATTTAGGATTTTGGAAAACAATTTATAAAGAATGTGGTTGTAAGGTCAAGTTCGATTGAAAATTTTCTAGAAAGATAATGGTTGCCAGTCATATAGTATATGATGGCATATATAATATGACATATAATATGGCCCATAATTAGACCTAGTATATTTATATATACTTAAGCACACACACATTATATATATATATATATATATATATATATATATATATATATATATATATATATATATATATATATATATATATAAAGGCTTGCAAAAACACATACATATATAGAATAAACTAGTTGAATAGAGCTTGCCTCAAAACAGTTGTCCAGCAAGTGTCCGGCAATTCAAACGGAATTTTCTACCACCAACAATCTGCTGTTGTTTCTGATGCCACTTTTTCAAGAGCAAGCATGATTGAACCAGATGTAATGCATATTAAGACAAAGGGGTGCGCCTTTCGATTTTTTTTAACGAGCACTTAAAGCGTAAAATTACAAAATGTTGCTAAAGGGGGTTCTCGTAATTTTGAAGTAGGACCAAGAAGAAGACCCATAGTCTTGGCCTGCCACCCCCAGAGGTATTGATTGAGAGCATGGAGGACATTATGAACAAGTACATATTTTACGTGTCCAGTCACCTTTAAACTCTAGCCCCATGAATTGAGCGAGGATTGTGTGGGCCACTTTGGATGAAAGCTTTTCTAATGCGTCGTGACCAGACACGACAAACAGGACAAACTACAATTCTATCTTCAGCTGTATCTAAATCGGTATCCGTTTCAATTTTTAAGCTGTAATCAGGACACTTTCCAGCACCTTTATTAGTATCAATTTTCCTTTTAACCATAAGGTTAAATTTTTAGATTTTTTAAAGAATTTTTTAAGTACCAACAATGAATTATAATATAATACTCTATTACAATTACGCTTAAGAATAAACGACCAACTCTTATATTGCAACTGTAACAAACAATAACGTAAAAACAAAAATTTTATCTCCTAAAAACAATAACATGTCTGATACGAGATTTTCACTTTTGGCCAGACAGAATCATCACGTGTGGGTTATGAGGTTCTCACTTTAGGCACAACAGTATGATCACATCTCTCATAATTTGTTTTAAGGCAAAGGGTTAATGAACACGGCAGATCTTAGTCCAGCTTCGGCCCAGAATACACAACCCTCCAGTTATAAGAGAGTTTACTTTGCGAACTGAGCTACCGCGGCTCATATCACCAATAGTTTTAGCAACAAACGAACCCCATAACCGGAAACTGGTGCATCTAATATGGGCATAATAAATTAATATGGGCCTATTTGCCAATCTAGCCATCTATCGCCTTTCATTCAAGAAAGTTAACGCTTACAGATGTCTCTTTCACCTTCTTCCCAGACCATTGGAAGAAGACGAATTCATATTTTGTACAAAATCCTTACATAGAGTGGTAGCGAGGACAGTCGTTTTAATTTAGAGCTACACAGTATATTCAAAGGATCATGGGAATTCAGGGTTAAATGGTGCAATTATCCTGGTCAAAAAGTGGAATTATTTTATATCTCTTTTTTTTTCTCTAGATTTTTATAAGTGTCGAAAGAAGGTTCAATTCGTGGATTTACGCTGCATTTTCACCTCCTTTTGGCATATTCAAACGTGATTTTTGGCGAGAATGCCTCGACTGTCAGTGAGCGATTACTGCACTGTTAAATTATCATTTGTCGGCGAAAAGGTTTGTATAATAAATACAAATGAGATGATCAACCGGCTATCTCGTGTTTCTTTTGATGTGAGTGGTATCTACGATATTTAATTGTAAATCCTTGTGGAAACATGTGATAGAAGCTGCAGCTTCCCTCATAAGCTGCATCTCGCACTAACTTTTCATCTGAATGAATATTTCTATAATTGTATTTTATTAAAACCCTTCAATCTAAGCCAGCATCAAATTGATAATCATAAATAAATTGATAAATGCATATCTTTAGGCTTTTTGACATAGTGTTCATATTTATTCCAGCTTTATTTTTCCTTGTAAATATGGTTTTCCGTGACCAGAAATGAAAACTGGGTTATTGCGGAAAAATTGTAGCAAAAAATTTACGCCAGTACTCGATACTAAACATTAAAAGAATCTTACAATGAATTAATAATAATTCATAGTAGAACTCTATTCAAACCCCTTCTGATTACTGGATTATTTTCATTTATCCTGGTACATTTAGTTCTCAAGCAGTTTCAGTAATATCTTCCTAAAGATCATTCTTTTTCTGGAAACTTCTACAAGATCTAAGGAATAACAAGAAAACTCACGTATAAAAATGCTGTAAATTACCCTCGTTACTGAAAAACATTCCGGAACCATACACACACAAAAAAATAAAACAAATTTAGAAACATATACTAAATTATTACTTTATATATCATCCCCGGTTAGGCCATCTGAATCGAACATATTTCTATCCCAAAACATGTGATTTAGTAAACACCATTTAAAATTCGATGACATTTTTCAAAGCAGTGATGCCATGATAGCATAAAACATTTATTTAGAGGCACGACAGAGAAATGGCGAAAAGTTCGACTTAGTAGAAAAACTTACAATTCGAAAATTTACTGAATGAGGTACATTTTTGTCTACTTCTCTGTCTCAGAAAGAAATACATTATAAGGTAGCAGTAACTAGAATCTGCCCCGTAAAAACTCTGTAGTTGATAATTAATCTTTTGTCTTCTTCTGGGAATTGACTGATTCTGAGGCATGAAGTGTTTATTTGCTGTCCGTGTATTATGTGATTGGTTTGTTGCTTTGATGTCTGCATTCCCCCCCCTCTTACCCTTTTCTTTCAAATGGTATCAATTGTTGTTTAAAAAGTTTTTTATTTTTATTTTTGGAGTTGTTGGAAAGAATGAGGAACAATCTGTAACGATTTGAGTTTTGTAGTACGATTTGTAATCATTTGGAAGTCGTGTCATGCTGAATGGAAAACTTTCTGCAATAATGTTGTTTGCTAATAATAAGTCAATATATTTGTATAGGTTCATGGCTGTTGTGACGACTTCAGTGTTCTTGAGTGAAGAAGTAGCGAAAGAAGGATTACAGTCACAATAGAATTGGAAATCACTTTTATTTTTTCTGGGTAAATACGGGGTATATACAGTATATATAAAGGGATTCTAATTCTCACAAAACAAGCCGAAATGTAGAGGATTTTTGCTGGCACTGAATTAGCACGACGATCACAGTCGGAAAAAAAGATTAAATAATCTCACAAATGAGGAGGCCTTTCCAGGGTGCAATAAAAACCCAATCTATTCCCCGTTCGGTGTTCGAGACCCTGCCGTTCCTTATGTGAGCGAACTTTACGAGTCTTCCGAACGTAATCACTAAAAAGATGGCTCCGGTCAAAAATCGTGGAAGCCTCAGCGAGGTCAAAGCGCCTACGTGAAAAATTGTCGAAAAATTCTAGGCTTTTTATACCTCGGGGTCAGTTACGGTCCCTCCAACCGTTTTTTGGTCAGTTACGATTCCAGCTACCTGGGACCTTCAGCTAAGGTTACAACTAGTTTTTTAGCTGAATTCTCATTCGTTGGCTATCCCGTTTCAGGAATCTCGCTGTAATCCTCTGTGCTCAATAAAAATTCTATCTGTTTTTTAAATTCTATTTTTTGCTCCAAATTGTTTTTTACATTTACTGAAATATACTACTTAAGATTTAGCATAGACTTCAAATGTGTACTATGTTAAATTTTATTTAATTTTTAATACTAATATAAATATTAATTATCAATATATTAAAACTTTAAATGTTATACAATTTAAAAAATTTATAGTGTTTTTACTAAAAAATAGTGAAATATCGGTGGGTGGGGAGAATTGCATAGTCTATCTTGAGTTTCCCCTTCCCTCTAAATGAAACTAATTCCTGGCTAATGCATTGACTAATGCTATGAGCTCTACCGCAAAAAACCCCTTTTTGAGAAAAAAAATACAGGTTCTCCACTCCGAACAAAATCACTTCCAATTTATTACCGTTTTCAAGAAATTCCCAATAACAATTGAAATTTACAACAGACCAAGAATATTCTTTAAAAATAAATTAACTGTTAAATCAATTAGAAAAAGCAAAATCACAGATTCCTAGTGAAACTAAATTCAGGCTAAGCCCCTGACTAACGCTATTATTTCTACCGCAAGTAGCATCTATTTGAGACAAAATACGGGTTCGGCACTCCGAATAAAATCACTTCTGATTCATTACCGTTCTCAAGGAATTCTCAACAATTGAAAATCCAGGCATATCGAGAATATTCTTAATGCACATGTAAAATAAGTTCACTCTTTAATCAGTTAGAAAAAGCAAAATCACAGATTCCCAGTGAAACTAAATCCATGCTAAGGCCCTAACTAACACTATGAACTATATTTCAAATAGCATTTTTTTCAGACAAAATCCAGGTTCTCCACTCACACTAAATACTCTTCCCATTCAATAACACGTGAAAATCTAGACATACCGTGAATATTCTTAATGGAAATGTAAAATAAATTCACTTTTCAGATAATTAGAAAAAGCAAAATCACAGAATCCCAATGAAACTAAATCAAGGCTAAGGCCCTGCCTAACGCTATGAACTGTAACGTAAATGGCGCCTATTTGGGACAAAATACAGGTTCTCTACTCGGAACAAAATCACTTCCACTTCTCTATGGTACTCACTCTTAAGGAATATTCTTAATACACATGTAAAATAAATTCACTCTTCAATCAATTAGATAAAGCAAAATCACAGATTCCCAGTGAAACTAAATCTAGGCTAAGGCCCTCACTAATGCTATGAACTCCACCTCAAATAGCACCTTTTTCAGACAAAATGTTCTCCACTTCGAACTTTACTCTCTACTTCCCATTGAATAACAATTGAAAATATAAACGGTATGCCGCGAATATTCACAAAGAAAATGCTAAAGAAATTCACTCTTCATTCAATCAGAAAAGGCAAAACCACAGCTTCCCTTTGCATACCAGCAATCCTTTCGGAAACTGACCGCAAAAATTTCTTTTAAGTTGACGGTGGATAACTTTATTTAAACAAAACCCTATTTGGCGAGATAGAGATTGGATGTGGAAAGTTATTTTATTATTTGAAAACGTTTCTAAGTATAAAATGAAAGACCATCTCCATTGTAACAGGCCCGGAATGATGATGATGATGTTGATTATAAAAGGGGTTCGGTTGGGCGGTGTGCGGGGGCGGAGATATCTCTTTCCAAAACCGAACGCGCGGCAGCAAACTTATGAATTTATTAATGCGAGATTCACTAACTGGTATGTTCATTACCATAACAAATAACCGACGTTGGATTAGATTAAAACTTTCGGCTCTGACGCTTTTGGAGTAAATCTTAATTAGGAAACTGGTGATGAAAAATTATTTCAGATTTTCTCGCCAGCTCGAGTGTTTTGTGCTGAGTTTTAATGATAAGGGGAAATATTTGGACTGAGGAAGTGCGCACAATGGATTTTAGTAATTTGTTACGAATAAATTTATTTTTTTGTTATTCTAATGTTTAATATCGAAGTCGTCTTTTTTTTTTGTTGGGATACCGTGTTTTGAAAGAAAATAAATTAATTATTTTCAAACCGTTAATTATTTTTTTTATAAATATAAATATTTCTTTTAAAGTTACAGATGGGAAATAATGTGTAAGAATTTTAAGTTTTATAAATTAAAAGTTTCGAATACTCTAAAAAAACTATAAAGTATTTTAAAATTTTAATTTCTATTTTACAAAATGTACAGATATTTTTTTTAATTAAATTCCTCCAACGGTATATATGAGCATACCTAAGTGAGTGTTTGCTCATAATGAATTTTACTAATTTGTTTCGATTAGTTTCTTTTAGTATTTAGTATCAAACTTTTTTCTGTTGGTGTATTCAATGGTCTATAATGTTTCACACAAAAGAATTTATAAATTTCAAGCTGTTAATTATTTTTATGTATATTTATATCTCTTTCAAAATTACACTCTAAAGATATCCGAATAGTAGAGCACTGCTCTTCGGTATCAAAGTTCGTGGTTTCAAATCTCGCTACTGACATAAATGTTTGTAGCCGTTTGGAATCGGCTTTTAAGCAGTAGATCCCGGTGTCGTTAGCTCTAGTGAGCAAAATAGTAGATCCAAATTATCTAAACAAAACCAAACATTTCAAAATTACAAATGACGAATAATGTTAAATAATTATGTTTTTAAAATGCAAATTTTGAACATTTGAAAATTAGAAGCTATTTTAAACTAAAAAATCTCCCGTAATTGTATAAAGGTTGGAAATTGCTCTTTCATTAGAGATATTTCCCGACAAATTTGACATGTTTAATAAATATAAATAAATGTAAGAGAAAAAAACTGAACATGAACTGAAAAAAAAAATTATGACTATAAATGTACAATAAATAATTTTGATTACGGATGAATTGTCCTTAATGTGTTGGTACGTTATTACTGAAATGATATTCAATCATTGAATGAACTATTTTTAAATGTAAACAAAGGAAGGATAGATTTCTATTATTTAACCAAGAACTTACATGATTTTTTCCACGATATTACTCTTTCATTATTTACAATATACGTAATACGTGTTTCAATTCAGGTTATACTAGCAAATAAAATTCACAAAAAAAATCGATATATGGAAGCTCTGAAGAATTATTCATCAAAAAATCAATCGATTATATAAGTGATAATATGAAATCCATTTTTATTATTTGAATTAGTAATTAAGAAAACAAAAAACAAGGGCGTTATAAGACCAATAATTTTCATAATTTTATCTGCGATATTACTCTTCCAGTTACTATAATATAGGAAATACTTATTTTAATTCAGGTTAAAGTAACAAATATGATTCACTAAAGAAAGATGATATTTAGATCCTATTAATTATTCATATAACAGTAGATCGATTGTATACATTTAAACGTGAAATCAATTTTTATTATTGAACTAAATAGTAAAGAATCCAAGAAACAAAAACATTATTTGACAAAGAACTTCATGATTTCATCCGTGATATTAATCTTACTGTTCTTACAATATACGAAATAAGTGTTTTAATTCAGGTTACAGTAGTAAATATAATTCATAAAATAAAGAAAAATTTCAGAATCTCTGAATTATTCATGAATCAATCCATTATATACATGAAAACATAAAATTATTTTTTATTATTGGACTCGTAGTAAAGAAAACAAGAAACAAATACATTATTTGACCAAGGACCTCCATGATTTTATCCGTGATATTATTATCCCTGTTATTACAATATACGAAATACGTGGTTTAGTTCAGGTTAAAGTAGCATATGTAATTCATAAAGTAATGATATTTAGAATTTCTGAAGTATTCATGAAACAATCGATTATTAACATGAAAACAGGAGATCAATTTTTATAATTGGATTAAGTAGTAAAGAAAACAAGAATCAGAGACATTACTTGACTAAGGACCTCCATGATTGTATCAATGATATTACTCTTCCTGTTGTTACAATATACGAAATACGTGTTTCAATTCCGGTTAAAGTAGTAAATATAATTCATAAAATAAAATTCATATTTAGAATAGCTGAATTATTCATGAAACAATCGATTATATACATGTAAACATGAAAACAGTTTTATTATTTGACTTAGTAATTAAGAAGACAAGAAATAAGGGCGTTATTTTACCAATAATTTTCGTGATTTTATCTGTTATATTACTCTTCCAGTTGCTATAAAATATAAAATACCTGTTTATTAAATTCAGGTTAAAGTAGGAAACATAATTCGAAGAATAAAGATGATATTTAAAACCTAATTATTCTTCATTAAACAATCCATTACATTCATGTAAATGTAAAATAAAATTTTTCTATTGGACCAAGTAGTAAAGAAAAAAAAATAGGCATTATTTGACCAAGAACTGCCATGATTATAACAATATTACTCTTCCAGTTATTACAATATACGAAATACGTATTTTAACTCCGGTTAAAGTAGTAAATATAATTAACAAAATAAAATTGATATTTAGAATACCCGAATTATTCATAAAATAATTATATACATAAAAACATAAAAGCAGTTTTTATTATTTGATTTAGTAATTAAGAAGACAAGAAACAAGGGCGTTATTTTAGCAATAATTTTCGGGATTTTATCTGCGATATTTCTCTTCCAGTTGCTATAATATAGGAAATGGGTGTTTTAATTGAGGTTCAAGTAGTAAATACAATTCACAAAATAAAGATGATATTTAGAAGCTCTTCATTACTCACGATATATCTAATCTATTGTATAAATCAAAATGTTAAATCAATTTTTACTATTAGTAATAAGTGAAAGAGTTTAAAATATGGCTGCTACCATATTGCTGTCAAGATACGTCAGGCTACCTTCTACTTCTACTTCAAAATGACGTCAGAAGTCACCAGAGTACCATAAATTTCCCTCTAAGACATCATTATGACGCAGAAGTCGACTGTGACATAAGTCAACATCATCGCAATTTCGTGAAATTTGATTGGATGAATACCAGCAATTATATTGGTCCTCTCTTGGCCATTCGGATCGCCCGGAAACGACAAAACTTCTCATTCCTTCTCCCGTTGTCAGAGTACGGATATCCTTGAGCTAAAAAATATTTGTGTTTTTCACTACTCTAAGCTTTCTATTCTAGTTTTTTGTGTGAATCATTTTGTGTTATGAAATCACAAATCCACCACACAATCCCCTACTTTCATCTTGTAGCTGTTTCATTCTGTGCTAGTTGCCATTTTTATGTTAACTATTAGAAATATCTGGATTAGAGAGCTAGGCCCAGGGAATTTAGTTGAACATCTTCAAGATCATCTTGAAGATCTTCACACAAGTCAATAGCAATATGGTAGTACCCTATATCTTGTATTTACAGATTTAAAACCAACCTCAGGATTTAAACTCTGTCTAACCCCACATATTAATAAATTTCGAAATTTAGAATCACGAACGTATTTACCACTCAGTTAATGAATTATATAAATAAAAACATAAAAGCGATTTTTATTATTGTATATTACTGCATTAATAAATTTTTGGAAAGGATATCATCAGAAATTGTTAGCGGATCAGAGATCAAAATTATTATATTATTAATGTTTATAGTTTTATTAAACAAAATGTAATACATTAAACTTATAATACATTAAGATACATACTAATACTGAAATAAATTGTTTTCATCAATCTTAATTTCACATCAAGGCGAAATAAAAACCTCGATTTAGAGAGCACAAACACGTTAGATAAAGAACCATATAAGTTGAAATAAACACTGCCTCGAATGTTTTTGTTTTCACTATATCCATCACAAAACTCTTTCACTCGCCATAAATCATGTTTTATTCATAAAGGGTATCTATCACAACATTAAGCGTCAAAAGTATAAACAACCTCGTAACTGTGTTTCAAATTTTATTTTTCCCGTAGTTCGTTCGACCTTTGCTGCACCTCGTAATCTATTGTATGGCAAATTCTACAGACGGAACTTGTAAACAGGAAAGTAAAAAAAAAAAAAAACTTAACCTTCCTCGATCCCTTGTCACAAATATTTCAAATAATCATGCCAAGAGTTAAATATCAAAGCCAAGTTCACGGCGACAACACCCTTGTGTCTTTAACCTCTAAGTTTCAACTATAGTAATAAAAGCTTGTAAAATGGATATGAATATACTGGGTTTCTCAAAAGTCGAACAGGAGTAAATGCCGGATTTTTTTAAAGATTATTTTTAAACAGTAATGCATATATGAGAGAGATAAATTTTAATGTTTACCGTAAGTTAACTTTTATTGGCAAACTTCCGGCGGAGCTTACTGAAAGTCTGAATATTCTTTCCGTATTTTGGAAAGAATGGTATTACTAAACTGCTCACAAAGAATGTTTTACATTTGATCACGGAACTCACATTTCCATTGTATAGTACAGGGGTGGCTAAACTTTTGGGATACGTGGTCTACTCCACATTAAAAAAATCGAAGGCGGTCTACCAATGGCAGAGCTAAATTAACGAAACGTACATGTTTATATATTTATTTTCGGTAACAAGAAAAAATGGTAAATTATCTAATTTTTCTAAAAAAAAATTAATATTAATATTTACAAAAGTAAAATCGCCCGAAAAGTCACCACGTTTGGCGACAAAAACCGTTGTGTGTATGCCTCGAATGTTTTTGTTTTCACTATATCCATCACAAAACTCTTTCACTCGCCATAAATCATGTTTTATTCATAAAGGGTATCTATCACAACATTAAGCGTCAAAAGTATAAACAACCTCGTAACTGTGTTTCAAATTTTATTTTTCCCGTAGTTCGTTCGACCTTTTGCTGCACCTCGTAATCTATTGTGTGGCATCTATTCTGTAGAATTACAGACGGAACTTGTAAACAAAAAAGTAAAAAAAAATTAACCTTCCTCGATCCCTTGTCACAAATATTTCAAATAATCATGCCAAGAGTTAAATATCAAAGCCAAGTTCACGGCGACAACACCCTTGTGTCTTTAACCTCTAAGTTTCAAATATAGTAGTAAAAGCTTGTAAAATGGATATGGGTTTCTCAAAAGTCGAACTGGAGTAAATGCCGGATTTTTTTTTAAAGATTATTTTTAAATAGTAATGCCTATATGACAGAGATAAATTATAATGTTTACTATAAGTTAATTTTATCTCCAAACTTCCGCCAGAGCTTACTGAAAGTCTGAATATTCTTTCCGTATTTTGGAAAGAATGGTATTACTAAACTGCTCACAAAGAATGTTTTACATTTGATCACGGAACTCACATTTCCATTGTATAGTACAGGGGTGGCCAAACTTTTGGGATACGTGGTCTACTCCACATTAAAAAAATCGAAGGCGGTCTACCAATGGCAGAGCTAAATTAACGAAACGTACATGTTTATATAATTATTTTCGGTAACAAGAAAAAATGGTAAATTATCTAATTTTTCTAAAACAAATTAATATTAATATTTGCAAAACTAAAATCGCCCGACATAGCCCAAAAAGTCACCACATTTGGCGACAAAAACCGCTGTGTGTATATCGAATCAGTACCATATAATGATTATATGGTACTGATTCGATTACATTATAATTTAAGCATCCCACTTTGTCAATTTGTTTCTATTTAATTCTCCACTGTAAAACAATAAAAAAAATCAAAGGTGGTCTACCAATATCAGAGCTAAATTAACGAAACGTACATGTTTATATATTTATTTTCGGTAACATGAAAAAATGGTAAATTATCTAATTTTTCTAAAAAAATTAAAATTAATATTTACGAAATTAAAATCGCCCGAAAAGTCACCACGTTTAGCGACAAAAACCGCTGTGTGTATATCGAATCAGTACCATATAATGATTATATGGTACTGATTCGATTACATTATAATCTAAGCATCCCACTTTGTCAAGTTGTTTCTATTTAATTCTCCACTGTAAAACGACAAATTCATTGTATTATTTTGCACAATTTGTTTTAGGTTTTAAAGCGTAAACTGTAGTAAATTTTTATTTTAAATAATTCATTAAATCTATGTCATAAGTCATAAATTAAATTATTAATATCCGAGGTCATTATCGGGGTGATCGCGCGGACTACCTAAAATGTCTTCGCGGTCAACGTCTTGGCTACCCTTGGTATAGCAGCTGAAGTTTTATCAGCTCTGTTGTAATGCACTGACAACACAAACACCAGTGTTCGTTCTCAAAGGGGTAACATAGTAAAATATACGCTATGGAATTAAAGGAAAATACCTCATATTTAAACTAAAACATTTATTATGTACAATATTTACAAATTAATACATCACTTGATTAGTGTTTAATATGACCTACAATTATTTGGTTTTGCTATTTATCAATACTGTTAAATAGTATTCCTTATCAAAAGATTGAGACCCAGGAAATAATTATGAATATTATTAAGTTTACTTCCAGTAATTGCCCGCAGGGGCATACCTCCTCTAGGTGTGTACGGGGTTTACGATCCCGGGGTACCTGAGTGATCTTTCTCTAGTTTTCTTCCTGGTAGTCACGAGCTTACCTCTGTAGTGTTTGCTCCTTACCGGGTTGGACCACATTAAAATCGGACCATGACGGGCCTCTCGTAGATCAGCGGTGGCTTGGTAGCCATTTATGGATCACTGTTGCGGCATGGTCATCATTAGTTGCTGCTGTATGTCTTCGGATGGTCAGCATAAAATACACCTCCAGTAATTACAGCGGAGCAGGCTCGGGCTGTCAACAGACTGGACGTCGGTGCGGGCGTGAGGTCGTTATTTTGCTGGACGTGTATGCTGGCGTGTCGATCATACGCATGCGGGTTCGGGAATCGATTTCTGGTCCGGCCTCTCTGGCTTGCTCACGGGATCTCGATGTCCAGCAACTCTTCAATCACGACATAGACTCCTTTCTTTCCACACCTTTACACCTCGGTTCACCCCCCCTCTTTTTCTTTGTCCCAATCACTTGTTGGTGAAATTTTCCCCCACCTGCACCCTCTTCGGGAGTGCAGGTGGGCTCATTAAATTGGCCCTTTTGGTGAAAGTTGACATTATTGTTTAGCCCCTTCCATATCTCACGGCTACATCCCTGCCTGGACTTGACCGTTACACTTGTGCCACTCCGTGAGCTATAATTCCTCGGCAGGGGTTCTCACTAAACTCGAAGTCAACAGCTTCACCTAAATTCTTCTTGGAAATTTTGTCCACAGTTGTGTATGCAAGTGCTGACCATCGTAGGAAAGTACATCGGTACAAGCTCAAACCAGTGTTCTGACTTCTTAACAATCACAGAACTTTGAGGATTGGTTTGATTTGGTTTGGAGCCCTACGTGAGCTTTGCTCACGAGAACTAGTGAGACCAGGAGACACTTTTTAATCCTTTCGTGGGCCATTTATTTCTCACTCCAAGTTTTCAAGCTTTCAAAACAGAGCTGCTAATTTTATTCAATCGATAGAACAATTGATGACATCGGAAAACCGAAGCGGGAATCAGTCTTCCCGTCATTTCAATAACAAGACCAATATATTTGAATGGGTTTTGCTTCCCACAGGTGTATTTTGTAAGATCATGTAGGTGGGAAGTAATCTTCCCACGGCCCACGAAACGGTTAAAGACGATTCCGAACGGCTACCTAAATCCACGCTAGCAACGGAATTCGAACCCGTGAACTCCGGTTTCAAAGAGCAGTCCTATACCATTGAGCCATCGTTCTGCCAGAATATGTAGGAAAACAGTCATAAATGTGCCTATTTTTTATTCAAGAAAGTTACATAAAACTATATATGTGTAATGTATGTATCATTTTTTAATTTTGGGATATTTTGACCTTAAAGTGAATAAAATTGAGTTTTTATCGAAATTAGGTATTAAAAAATGAAAAGGGTAAAAAAGAGAATTTGGATTGACAATTCAAGGATAAAAATTTTGTTTTGTACATACATGCGTGCCTACACACACTCAGAAGTTTGTGTCTTTTAAACTTAAATATCGAACTTAAAATCGAATTAAATATCTAATGCTGACACTTTTAAATATTTTAAACTAATCCCTACACTAACAAACTGAAAAAAAATTTTACTTTATAGCACTGCGTATTTTCGAAAAAAAAAAAAAAAAAAAAACAGCGACAAGAAATAGAAAATCAGGAAATCTTAAGCAAGACATACGTAAAATGTAAAAGCAAATACTGCTAACTATTTTTTTAGTTGACAGAACCCTCAATTAAAAAAAACTTTTTTAGTTTAGAATATAATAAGTCTCTAAATTTCTCAGTAACTTGATTCTTAGGAAAAACATAAAATCTCATTAAAAATATATATCTTAAAAAATAACACTTTTTAAAAGTTTTTTATGCATGATTCTTTACATATTTTAAAAATGTAAGTACGCCAGGATTAAAAAATATATATAGCCTACATGCACACACTTTCTCTTCACATAATTTATTTGCTTAATTAAAAAAATTTATAGCTATCCGAATTTAATGAATCCCAGATCTTTCTTTACATACTGATGTAAAGATATTTTGAGCTAAAAAAGTAATTCTTACTCGCTTATTTCTCCAAATTTACGAGCATGAAATATAATGAGATATTAAAAGATATCTTTCTAAATATCTTAAGTTTTATACATTATTTTTTTCAGCGTATTTAATCTTAATCATTTACCCGCAGGCAAATAACAATTTCAAAATTTTTTTGTCTTTATTTCCCGCAGAATGTTGATTTAAGATCATATCACCCGAAAGAGAGAAAAATAAATGAAATAAAATTTATAATTCAATTAGTATTTTTCTTAAAAGTACAGTTTTGATTTCACTTTTTCAAAATTAGATTTATCTTAAACTACAATCGATATAGCTTGAAGGCATGCTGGACCTTAAATAATAATTAAAAAAAAACTCTACATTGGAAGAACAAACACTTATGTCGATTTTTCATCATTAAAAGAAAAATAACTGTTTTGCTAGTATAACAGAATGTCCTTTTACAATATTTTTATTATATATACAATTAAACCCCGTTACAACGAATTTAGAGTTAAAATATTTTGTTCACTTTATCCGAATCCTTAACAAAAGTGTTAGGCGTAATAAAAGAGTAAAACTCATTAGTTTTTAATTATATTCAATAAAGAATGTAATTGGAAAAATGATAAAAAATTATTTGTAATAACTAAAATTGATTAAACTAAATTGATCAATAAGCCTTTATTGAGAGCCTTTGATTTTCTTAAATTTGGCATTCTTCAAATTGTAATTTTTTATGTGCCTGCTGACCGCGCTTTTAGCTATGGGTGTGAAAAAGTATAAGAGTGAGAATTAGGTGTAGGTAGGTGAGTTACCACCATTGCCATATTCTATAGTTGTCTTTGATGAACAAAGTGACAGTCCGAATTTGTTTCTTTTTCATTAAATAAAAGGCCTAGAGGCCTAAATTTATGTTTTGATCTGCTTACTTTTGGAGGTTAAAGTGATGACCTTACATTTCGCTAGGTGCTCCATTCAACTCAATTACCTTGACCTTGAAAAGGAGATATTGTTTTTAAAATGTAATGAAGGCTTCTAGTGCTATTTTCTTTGAGTGGGTCGGAAGATACACATAAGGCTAGAGAAGAAACTTTCCAATTTGACCAAAATTGAAGTTAACTAAAAAAATATTTTTAACTTTAAATGCTTGTCACTGTGTTGATACAGACCTAATTGTTTTGCTCTTTTGGCATGTTGACGTTTCTGAGTGTAAAGTAATTCCTATAGCTGACCCAGGCATTTAGCCCATACAGCAGCTTTACTGAGACCAGTCTCCCCGGTCGCAAGCACGACAGCTGTAAAGCTGCAGCTCACCTACGAGTGGTCCGTCATGGCTCGAGAATTAATTTGGTCAACTCCAGTAAGGAACTAGCACTACAGAGGCAAGTCCGAGACTACCAGAGAAGACACTAGAAAAAGATCACTCAGGTGAACCCCGAGATCGTGACACCCATGTATACCTAAAGGAGGTATATCCCTGATGTTGTCTCTCATTTCGTTTCTGAGTGTAAGAAATGCACTTTCTATCGTCTCTACGTGTAAAAGTAAACTACCACTGCCAGTCTTTACTTACATAGACGATTTTAACTGCGCCACAACTTCGTGTTTTTTAGAAAAGTTTAGGGTAAAGATTCGATATCTACGCTCTGGCTTTTGTCGCCAAATTTGGCGACTTTTTCTTGCGTTTTGCAGGGCGATGACTGTTTATCTTTTACTTCCCTGACATTGACCTTTATAGTGGCAACCTGGTTCATTCTTTAATCCCCACTGGTGCACGTGACCAACTGGCGCCTTTTTGGAATTATTTCTCCTCCAGAGAGTTATTTCGCGTTAGTCTACGTGCTGGTCTGGTTGGAGTGCCCGCGTGGTCAGGTTGCAAAATTTTTTTTTAAATCTTTTTAGGTATTTTGTGCATCATGGGTTAGAAATTATAATTTTTCAATGTTTCATAATTTCTTGTATGTTACAAAATGTGTGTATGTTTTTTTATAATTGTTGTAACCTTATGGGAGGGGGGTTTCCCCCCTCAAAAATAAAAAAATGTAATATATTTGGTAATTAATTTCTTTTTTTTAAATGTTTCTTAAAATGTGTGTATGTTTTTTTTAAATATTTGTTGTAAAAATATGGGGGGTTGGGGGGGGGGGTTCCCCCCTCAAAATTAAAAAAAAAATATTTTTTTAAATAATTTTTCAATGTTTCATAATTTCTTTTTTTAATGTTTCTCAAAATGTGTGCAGGTTTTTTTATATTTTTTTTAATAATATGAGGGGGTTCCCCCTCAAAAATAATAATAAAATTAATATTTTAATCTTTCAGAAAATCCATTTCTGCCGCCACTTTTATACAGGGTTTCTTAAAAGCCATGTGGTGGCGTCCATGTTTTTTTCGCCGAAAGATGGCCGATTGGAGTTCGTGGGTTCAATTTCCACTGTGGCATGGATGTTCGTAGCCGTTCGGAATCGGCTTTAAGCTGTAGGTCCCGGTCTCGTTAGCCCTCGTGTTGCAAAAAGTAGACCGTAGCACTCCAAACCAAAACCAAACCAAACCATGTTTTTTTCTTGGTGATCTTTCAGAAAGCGCCATTTTCTGCTGCCATTTTTGTTTGGCGACTTTCAAAAATGGGGTGTTTTGCGAAGATCGCTAAGAAAAAAACATGGCGGCCTGAAGAGCGTAGATATCACATCTGTTCCAAGTTTAGTATAGATTTAGGTTCATATTTTGCTCTATTCATTTCTCATGATTTTGATTTTGGTCAGTGTATTAGTCCTTCGTTTCTGTGACTCCGATAATTGTTGACTTACCGTAATTGACGAAATAATCCTCCGATTTTATGTAAATAAAAATTTTTTAATTGTCCTGTAATGAGTCATCATCTTTATAAAACGTAATTTGGTTGTCTAAAACCGGCTGCTTGTTTCCTGTTGTATTTAAACACCCATATGATCCGGTTCCCATTTAGCTTTAGTGCTTAATCAAAGAAGGGACGTTCTGGAAGAAGTTACCGATGGTATTGAAAAAAAGACCACGGTGGGGAGATGACATTTTCAGGAAATCAAAGAGAACGTAACTTTTCGATGATAGATGAGGAGAAACGAAGTAGTTAAAAATGAATAATACGGAAAAATATCAGATCTACAGTAATAACTTTGGGATAATATGAAACGAAAGATCAATGTAGGAATAGTAGATAGAGGTTCTCGTGAATAAAGGTTAAATCAAAACTGTTTTTTTACAATAAGTGGGGTGATAGTATCCATCCAAGCAATCAATAATTATCTCGAAAATGGGTTACATTTCATTCTCAGAGGCAGGAAAAAGTAAAATTAGAATTCCAACCTAAACATTGATCATTGTTTGTAAAAAGAATGAACGATATCAAAAGTTGTACAATCTTATTTATTGTTCAGATATTAACTAAGAGTAAATGCTCAAAGTGTGCCTCACTTATTGCTGCACAGTTCACTGGTGAAAGAATGACTAGTGCATCCTCTCGAAGACTTTTAGTGTTGTGCCATTATTAAAGAACAACGTTTAATTGGCATCCACGGAATCTACTAAGAGCAAATATGCTGCTGCTTCCCAGTAGAAATTTGCACACGGTAAATCGTTGATAGTTTTGAATAGGTGCAAAAAGTGACGTCAAAGGCGATGATTATTTATATTCAACGCTTTCCGTTTTCAATTTTTTGCTTCTAAGAGCGGAATTCAACCCTATGTTCCACGGAAAATATTGCTCATTTGGTTGGGTACTATTACCTCTCCTATTTTGTTAAATAATTTCCAACTTACAATGAATAACGGTGTCAATGCCTCACGCGTCCCCGGCTGCACTTTCTGAAGTCTGCACGCCTTGTTCTATACTTGGACGCCTATTTTTACTGGAGCAGGTATCTTGGGTTCGCTTAAAGCCTATGTGGCCGACAATTAATCACAGCAGCGACAAAACTCTTGACTAAACATTTATTATTAAGAAGATTTAAAAAAAAAAACATAAGTACACTTCAATTCATACTCGAATAGGGCTTAAATAAGACCGAGGACAAAAATAAACTGTGCCGAGCGGGAAAACACCTCCCTCCGGTCTCAGCTCCGTTCACAAGAAAAAACCTCCGTCGTTCCGACCGGGCATCTCTCCTCTCCTCTTCGCGAGGGGCCGGGGTGGCATCTCCCCCCTCGGTCAAGTTTCCGCCTCCACGGGAAAATGTCCTTCTCCGCAGCTGGTGCGGGTGGGTCGCATCTCTCGCCCCCCTCCTGTAGAACCTGTCCACCCCCTCTCGGGGTGTCCGTCTTCGGCCGCCGAAAAAAAACCAGGGGCCCATGTAACACTAACTAGAGTCTTGAGTCTAGTATTACAAACGGAGTATGACTGACCGATGACTGTATCTCAGAAACAAAGCATCCGAAGCTGAAATTTATAAGAAAAGTGACTACGGCGAAAAATAGACTTAATTCTGCCTATGAACTTCAGATTTCTTCAAATTTATATTTATTGCCTTTTTGCTCCTAAAAATTGAGCTTTCTTACTGTTTGGATATGCTTCATACATGCAACATTTTATTTTTGTATTATATTTTCAAGCATTGAAAATTTTTGCTTAATTTTAAAAACTCATTAAAATTATTTTACCCGTAACACGACACATTTTCACCATTGCCTCGCTCACCCTCTTTAACATTAAAACTGCGTGCTAAAACTCACAAATAATTTTTCATCGCGAGGTTTAATTAAGATTTATTTTCCAGAACATGGCAGATGTAAAGTTTTAATCTAATGTAAAACTTTATTCGTTGTTTTCTACTCGTTACCTGTCTGTCTAGAAAATGAGCCATTCTTGTTGTGACTGGATCTAGGCATTAATAAATTCATAACAGGTTTTCATAAAGAGCGAGAAATATCGCTTTAATAATTATAAAATTGCAAAGTAAAGGATATGTACTACTCTACATACAAGAGGTTACTCTTAAATGCAATATTAACGCATTGCGTGAGGGTACATTTCGTAGCGGAATTGTACCGGGAGTGGGCGTTTTGCACGTAAATTTAGTTATTCATTTAAGTCTCAATAGATCGAACATTATTTAATATTACATCTCGACTGATGTAAAAACTAGTTTTTATTTGTCTAAATTTTTCCAAAATCTATGTAGTACACAAGAACCTTCGCCTTCGTTTCTGTATATACCGCTATTTTTGTACCCACAAACAAACCACGTTGTTACACTAATACACTAAGCCGTACTAGTACGTTACCTGTTCTCAAATATCAATCGTCAGAAAACGTATTAGTACGTGTCATGCGCATAAGTATCAATCCTCAGAAAATGTTACCAAATACACGGATCCCATTCCTTGTAATTAAAATTTTAATCTAATCTTGGTTACTTGATCTAGGTTTTTTTGTATGCTCCGTGGTTTTTTTTAATGTGAATAATTGTAGAGGTTACGAGATCAAGGAGTATAAACGGAGTACTTTACGTTTAGCTTTTCCTGTTTTTGTGGCCTTGTTGT
This sequence comes from Pardosa pseudoannulata, assembly GCA_032207245.1. Lineage (NCBI taxonomy): Eukaryota > Metazoa > Arthropoda > Arachnida > Araneae > Lycosidae > Pardosa > Pardosa pseudoannulata. Next base: position 23,178,293 of record CM063498.1, on the reverse strand, counting down.
TGCCTGGTGTTGCCTGTTACTCGTCGTGTTTTTGCTTCAGTATAGTTTTTTTTCCCCCTCATCGGGTAAACTACATAATGCCACGCTTGCCAGAATGTTGAATTTGCAAATTAGTTTTGTTTTATCTGCCAACTCTTTTGAATGTTTCGTTTAACTATTTTTTATTTACGTTGTTTTTAATTCATAACAGGTTTTCATAAAGAGCGAGAAATATCGCTTTAATAATTATAAAATTGCAAAGTAAAGGATATGTACTGCTCTACATACAAGAGGTTACTCTTAAATGCAATATTAACGCATTGCGTGAGGGTACATTTCGTAGCGGAATTGTACCGGGAGTGGGCGTTTTGCACGTAAATTTAGTTATTCATTTAAGTCTCAATAGATCGAACATTATTTAATTTTACATCTCGACTGATGTAAAAACTAGTTTTTATTTGTCTAAATTTTTCCAAAATCTATGTAGTACACAAGAACCTTCGCCTTCGTTTCTGTATATACCGCTATTTTTGTACCCACAAACAAACCACGTTGTTACACTAATACACTAAGCCGTACTAGTACGTTACCTGTTCTCAAATATCAATCGTCAGAAAACGTATTAGTACGTGTCATGCGCATAAGTATCAATCCTCAGAAAATGTTACCAAATACACGGATCCCATTCCTTGTAATTAAACTTTTAATCATAATTTAATCTTGGTTACTTGATCTCGTTTTTTTTATTTAGTATGCTCCTTGGTTTATTTTTGAATGTGAATAATTGTAGAGGTTACGAGATCAAGGAGTATAAAATGGGCACTTTAAGTTTAGGTTTTCCTGTTTTTGTGGCCTTGTTGTAGCCTGGTGATGTTTGTTGCTCGTCGTGTTTTTGCTTCAGTATATTTTTTCCCATCGGGTAAATTACATAATGCCATACTTGCCCGAATGTTGAATTTGCAAATTAGTTTTGTTTTATCTGCCAACTGATTTGAATGTTTCGTTTAACTGTTTTTTATTTAAGTTGTTTTTGAGAAAGAAAAAATAAACTTGATGTTTTTATATTTTTTGTGTAACTTCTTTTAAGAAACTCAGTCTTCAGTTATTCCATGCTACTGTGCTAAACATCAGTGGAAACTTGCTGATCGTTCTTTTCAAACAGAAAACGAACTAATACGTGTCCCTCGCACAACTATCAATCATCAGAAAACGTACTAGTACTTGACCTATAGACAATGTGTTAATAAGATTAGATTACAACAGTATACCATAAGTGAGAAACGTGACGCCTTGAGGATGTATGCTAATTACTATCTATTTAATCTAATTACGTTTGTGATTTTACGTGGTGGCGTCAAGTGTTTTTAAAATATTTTTTCATTACTTTCCCATCAGATGACGTCCTGTTTTAACGCTGTAAATCCAAAAACTGTAAAATGTTTTTAAATGAATTATAAATTGGACCGTTTTAACTATTAGAATTGTAAAACTATAAGAAGATCTAAAAAGTTGCAATTATAAGGAATCCACTTATGCGGCTTACCTCATTATGGTACAATTCCAATGTGCTTCTAGGATTAAAAAGATTCCCTACCTGTATAATACTCAGCGGCCCATCTAAGCAGACTCAAACTTCACCGAGGAGTTAATATTTTTCTTCCTTTTTTCAATTTTAAATGTGCTAAAATAATACAAAATAACTTAAAATAATAGAAGCTACATTTTAAATTTATTTATGAAATTGGAAATAACTGATTCTTATTGGTAATAGGGTACAAATATATGACCTTTTTCAATGATAGTACTTTTACTCATGAAACTAAAATGATAAATTAATTTACGGTATCCAGTATTTTGCACATAACAAAATTCAATGAATAACGATTTCAAGCGTAAAGGGCTACCATATTGTAGTCGAGATATGTCACATGTGACAACTACGTTAAAATGACTCCAGAAGTTGTTATTAAGACATAAAGACAGGGGAATTTGTGCTTCTAAATTCCCATCTCTGGTGACATCTGGCGACATTATGACGCTGAAGTAGACTGTGACTTATCTCCACCGCAATATGGTAACACCAATAGATTTTAGGGTAAAAATAGTTACTGCAATGTACTCGTCCCACTCTATCAAGTAATTTTTATGAACGCCATTCTAAAATCTTTCAGACAATCGTGTCAAAAACCTGTTAACTTTGTCAAGATAATCTTACAAAGAAAGTATGGTTAAATGAAGATTTCGATTTTTTTTTCTATTAAACATTATTTTAGTCCTGATTTTGTTATGTCAAAGAGTCCTCGATTAAAAGCACAATCTGAATATCCCTCCTCTAGAGAGAAATATTAGCTAGTCTGCTGCCGTCATTTACATTAAGATAATATCTAAAATATTTAAAACAAAAAAAAATTACCTTTTATATAGCAGTTTCGTACACAATTCTAGCATACAGGAGACTTCAGTGTCTCGAATTCAATTCCAATTAAGGACCTGAAAAAAATTAAATTACAGTCTCTACATATAAATTGAATTCATTAATAATATAAAGCATTAGTAATCGTCGAAACGCATAATGCAAAACATTTAAGTCGCCAAAGGCATTTGTTTCATTCATCAACCTTCCGTTTAAAACTAGCAATAAGGAAGTTAAAATTAGAAGCAAAACCTTGTTACTAGATATGTGTTTTAAAAAGAAAAAAATTATGCATATGTATATATATTTACCAAAGCACGGAAGTCTAATGAATGGCTTGTTTGTTCCTCGGTGATTAAAAAGTTTCGCAAAAATGATTCTGAAATGCTCTAATGAATGATTAAATAGTGTTAATGAATAACGAGTAATCCCATACATACCAACATATGCTATTTCTAATGAAATCTGATTTTAGGAATTGATAAATTATCGTATAAGCTGGTTTTTTATTGGTCGTGAAAGCAACTTTAAAATCATTTACAATCAGAATTGGATATTCTGCCGCCAAGGACAAAACTACAATATTTAATATGCCGCCCCCTTCTTTATAGGTAAAAAATATTATTTAGGGAATAAAGGACGTTGAATTTCAATATTTTATACGTTGAATTTTTACCGATATTTTTATAATAAGAATACCATTATGTTGTTTCATTGAAACATATAAGACACAAAAATATATTGAAAAATAACTTTTGATTAAAATACGACTGTTTAATAAAAAATTGCGTCGTCCACCATTATTTCTTAAAATTGTTTCTACAGCAGATCTATTGCTTTTATATTTTCAATTTATCTTTGGAATTATTATAGAAACTAAAATAGGTATCGATTTCTACTTACATCAAATACTATTTACATAAAACAATTTTTTTTTAAATTTTAAGTTTCAAAAACTGTTGTCCCAATTTTGCGGTACGAAATCCTCTGTAATTAAATTATTTCTTATATAAATATTTTAATAAAATTTAAATTCAATTTAATAAGGATATTTAATATCTATAATGAACTTTATCAGTTTTTCAATATCATTACTATTGAATACACTTAGAAGTTAATGAATTGTATATTTTATCAAATCTAACATGTTTTGGAGGTTCGGGTACAGTAAGTGACCAAATACAGTAAGCATAATCTTTGGTCACTTTAAATTAATTTTAAAGGGTTTGATTATAAGGTATTTGTGTTTATTTAACTAAGCGTTTTTGCGTTGTTGGATTTATAATTAACGAGTGTCAGTATTTTTAGCTTATACATAGAAACAGTATAAAAGAAACTATAATTTTTTAGCGAAAGCAAAAATCAACGTGCAGAAATTTGAGTATTTATTCTTTAACCCTTAATTTGGCATTGTAGGCTGTGCCATACAAACTTTAAAAAAATAAAGTGTTAAAGAAATATTATAATTTTAATATAATTATTAATATTTATTCTCATAAACTAGTCACACTTTATGAAAAAAAATGTTTTTTGAGTGTTAGCAATACTCAAACATTCCTATTTCAGTATTTGTTCCAATTCAGAATGTTTATTTTTTTTGCCAAATAAAGGGTTAAATATTATTCATAAACTAACTACGTAAATTTCTGAATTCAGCTACCTCGAAGAAATATTCGGGTTGGGTACTCCTATAGAGATTCTTGCTAATATACACTTTTTCTTCTAATACGAAGGTTTGGAGCGCTACTGTGTTCTTTTTGGAACACAAAAATTAATGAGACCTGGACATACTGGTTAAGGTCAATTCTGAACGGTTACAAACATCCATGTCACAGTAGGAATCGAACCCACGAACTTCGGGACAGAATGTCAGTACTCTAGCCATCGTTCGGCGATACGGTGGTTTAGAATCTGATTTTACAAGTAAATCTTAATCTCATTAACCCTCATATAAACAAAAATAGAACGCAGCGTTCCCAATAAACCATTCGAGAATTATTGTTCGGATAAAATGAAATATCAAATAAAAGGACATCGTTATAAAAATTCTTGAAAGGTAATTATTGTAGTAGAAGGTTTGGAACGCTACTGTCTACGTTTCTAAATAAAGAACTAATGAAAAAACATACTGCTTAAAGTCGATTTCGAACGGATACGAACACTCATGTCCTCAGCGGGATTTGAACCCACGAAATCCAGTTCTGAAGTGCAGAGACCATTCAGCCATCGGTCGGCTTCCATTGGGAAGGTTTGGTTTGGTTTGGTTTGGTTTGGAGCGCTACGGTCTACTGTTTTGCACACGAGGGCTAATGAGACCGGGACCTACAGTTTAAAGCCGATTCTGAACGGCTACAAACATCCATTCCAGCAGCAGGATTCGAACCTACGAACTCCAGTTCCGAAGAACAGCGCTCTACCATTCGGCCATCGTTCGGATCCCTTGTGAAGGCGCTTACTTTTATTAACATTGATATCTATAAAGTCACTAAATTTTTGTTAACTATTTTATTACGGAAGCACTGTATAGGAGGCCAACCCTACTTCCTATGAAAGGACAACATAAATACACCGAAGTCTTAGTCGGGTAATCGAACCCAAGCCCATGGGGTGAAAGCACATTATCTAACTATACCATCACCACTATAACTACAATCAACTATAACTACAATCCAGAAGTCTTTTGACCATTAACTAACTGAGGTGAGATATGCTAAAAAATAAAAAATAAGATTGTTAAGTAATTAATGTCTAGTTATTTGCTGTCTTAGTAACTCTAGGATGTTATTTAACTAACAGTTACAGAATGTGGAGTTTTAGTTTTATATCCTTTTAAAAGTGAGTCATTTTAATTTCACTTTCTTTTATAAAGAATCAGAAAACTAACGGAACATAAACAAAAACTAAAAAATGAAAATTTTTTAATTTAAAAATAAGAGCAAAAATTTATTTTGTCTTGAGAACAATTTATTTTTTTAGTTGAGTGTTTGCTCTCATTTTACATAACAGAATGTTTTCAATAGCAAAGATGGTAAATTTAAGAAAAACAATGAATGTTATTAAATATACCGTACTTAAAACAATTCAGAAGGATCACTTGAATGAAAATTATTTTCATTTATAAAAAGGGAAAAAACACTTGAAAATCGTCTGCTTTATCTCATTCAAAAAAAGTGAAAAACATAAGAACAATAAACTGTTATATGAAAGTGCAAGTTAAGATTTGTTTAGCTAATATTTGTTTTAGTAAATCCAAACGACACTATACTCAATTTAAAAATAAAGAAAACTGAAGTTAAAAATGAATCGAATTGTTGTGTAAACACAGAAAATCGTCGTTTAATTTAAGAAGTAATCTATTGGTAAATTGAAGATTTGAAGCTTGTAGTTTTTGAATCTGTGTGAAACGTTTATTCTTATATTCTCATTTATTTTTCCTTACATTATGAATTTACTGAATCGAAAATGATAGTTGTCAGATTTTCGCAAAGACTTCAAGTCAATGTGAAATGGGAATTTTTAACAATCAGTAGGTTGCTATAGAAACTGGGAGGTTAGTTTGAGATTAATCATCTGCATTTTGATATAAATTCTTCTATGAAAAAAGAAGTAATAAAGTAAATAAAAAGTGTCAGAGAATAGTTGATATATTTCTGGATATATGGCTAATTTAACATTCTCTGCGACAGGCGATTTCACATTTAGAATTTATTTTTGAAATATGGAACACTTGCTTTTATTAGCATTTTACTATGCATTCCAAGATTTGTTGCCTTTTTTTTACGGGTGCACCATATAAATAGGCGAGATTGCTCCCTATGAGTGGACAACATACAAATACATCCATGCCGTACTCAAGAATGGTTTGTTTTGTTTTGGAGTGCTATGTGTGATGAGGCGATTTAGATCAGTAATATAATTGATTCATTCATACAAGAAGTAAAATGCTCGGTATCAAAATCTGACCTCATCACATCTTTGTAAAATGACAGAGGACCATAAGTTTATATTTTACGGATATTGTTGTCTTGTACGGTGGTCTCGTACGGGGTTCGGATCCCAGTCCCAGATTAGAATCCCGTCTCCGTACTTGACATTAAATAAGAATGTACCTTTGTGGAGTATTTATGAGTCCCTAAGGGACAGTGCCCAATTAGAAGGGATAAGGTCTTTCACGTTGGTGGTCTCAAGGCGGGGTTTAAGCAGACCAATGATATTCTTATAACTATCCCGATTGGACGATAAGTAGGAAGAGGGGACAAGGTTGAAATTAATAAAATAAGAAAAATCTAAAAATTGAGAAGGTGTTCGGAAGTCGAGACTAGAGGAGAGTCCGATAGAAGGTGTTCGAGAGTCGAGACTAGAGGAGAGTCCGACAGAAGGTGTTCGATAGTCGAGACGAGGAGAGAGTTTGACAGAAAGTGTTCGATAGTCGAGACTAGGAAAGAAGTCCGACGGAACGAGTTCGAGAGACCAGAAATGTCCGACAGGAAGGGTTCCTGCATCAAATAGCACGGCCGCACCCCAAACTCTCAGGAGGTAGCCCCTGACCAGACCGACGAAAGGTCCATAGATACCCATCAACCAGCAGTGCTTCGAGCACACCATTTTCACTCCCCAAAGGTACCCCCTTTTACATACATTTTGAAATTGAGATTAGGTCCTCTCTCTATTTACAAAATTACTTAAGTATAAAAAAAATTGTCAGAACTAATTTAGAAGATGTTGACAAAGCTTTTTTTATGAAAATTAGCATCAGTTTTGTATGTACATAGATGTATATATATTATAATAAATTTACTTTTTTTATATTAAGCTAGTTTCGGTTGCTGTTAATTTTGCTTTTAGTTTATCTTCATATTTATGTCTATAGTTTCTCAGAACCTGTGGTTAAATTTAGTACAAAAATACTTTTACACAGCGCAATCAAAATAAAATCACCATTATACATTTGATCACAGGTTAATACTCAAATATAAACGAGGACTACACGACACTATGACCTACGTTTCTGCATCACGAGGGTTATTGAGACCGGGACCTACTACCTAAAGCCAATTTCGAAAGGCTAATAACATTCCTGTTACAGTTGGATTTGAATCCACTGATTCCGGTACCGAAGATCAGCGCCTGAAGTACTCGGGAATGGAAACAAAGTCCAACAGGTGGTAGCACAATACGCTTACTACTATGCAATTTGGTCGGATCATTTAAAAAAAATAATTTGACTAATTTTATTAAATTTGATAAGTATTAATTTGTATTAAATAAAGAGATTGCTATTAAAGTAGCCTAGATCCCTGATACTTAAGCGATTTTGGGGGTTCCCACCTCTTGACTCACAAATTTAGTGTTTGACAGAAATTTATGCCATCGAGTTATGTAGTTATTTATAAAAGTATAAAAAGAATATTACTATATGTAATAACTCTGATTTCTATAAACCTCTTTCAACCCAACCTCTCTAAGGCATGCATTTTATTTCTTCGAACGAGGAAGAAAAATGACTTCTGAATTTATTGTTTTAAGTTTATGTGCCATTTTGTGTTTTAATTTCAGGTTATTATGTGATGCTTTATCACCTCGTACTACTTTCTTGAATTAAATTGGTTACAGTAATATTTGACTTGACTTGATTTGACAGGAATCGGGGCGAGCCTGCTAGCCTCACAGGGCCGACGTAACCTCTAATGCTCCAATTTTTTATTCTATTCCCATGTCTCGCGTTTGGAATAACAGTGACTTATCTGTAATTTGTTTCAAATGGGATATTTAAGTAATTTGTTAAAAGTTATGAACGGGAATCAAATCACATAACAGTACTTATCTCTGATAATTTATGACAAAGAAAATCATAGAGTTCCAAATGAATGAATTTGTTTATTTTGGAGTGATTTTTTTCTGGTTAAAGAGGGAAAAGTACCGTAATTTTGGATAAGTAGGCCCCGACTTACACGTGTTAAAGTTGATTGAAATTTACCATGTGTGACTTATCTGAAGGAATGTTATTTTTTCTGTTAAAAGTCCAAAATATTGTTTAACACGTTGACTGCCAAACAGATTTTCGATGGTTTGTCAAGGCGCCGATGTGAACTTTACATTATGCTAAGTATATTATGCTGAAATATTATTTGCAGAAAATAAAATGAGTTATAAAATCATGTTTGAAGCAATTTTGTGGTGGGGGTCACCGTTGATCCCCATGGCAGTCAACGTGTTAACTAAACACTTACTGTGTGCACTATTACACGATTTATTCGTTTTTTTCATACTGTGTCGTGCAATATTAACCCAATTTAGGTACCGTATTTTGATTTATGCACTGATACCGTAGCATACGTTATCGTATCAATGTGTGCTGTTTTTATGGAAATAAGACAGATTTGGTATGAGGAGATCACAGTATTTTTCTAGGAATACTCGGCGTCAGTTATGCAGATACCGTAGTGTACCTCACAGTATCAAAGTTTGCTATTTCTATGAAATACGCCAGATTCGGTATGCAGAGGTCCACAGTAGTTTCCTATGAAGGCTCGCCGTCAGTTATGTACTGATACCGTAGCGTACCTTACAGTTTCAATGTGTGCTATTTCTATAGAAATACGCAAGATTCTGTATGTGGAAGTATTATTCTAGGTATTCTCGCAGTCAAACATTTTTCTAAATACAATTTAATCGTTCTTTTTTAATAAAAGTAATATGTCCAGAAATTGTAACACTATGTTTTATTTTGGGCTTTGTTATGAGATTACCCACTCCTAATAAAAGCGTAGCTAGGTGGACCAAGGAGGAGGAGGTTGAAACTTATCCCCGAGCTCAGTATAGAAGGGGCCCCAAATTTATATTATGAAGTTTTATAATGAAATATCCATACTTACATACCTAAAAGAAAAAATAAATATTCGTACAGTCAGTCGATCAATATAAAAATATTTTCCCACTATGCTTTTTCGCATCTTCCTAATTTCGAAGCCCGAAGTACGAGCGTGATATAAAATATATAACCATATAATATAATATAGACTGTGTTTTTATTCGAATTTTACAAATAAAACAATCTTGGCAGTAGAAAAACTATAAGGAGGGAAGGAGAAATAATTTTTTTTAACTTTTAGAACGCCGGAACCTTTTATTATGCTGCAAGTTGGATTACCCATGTACTGTATTCGAAGTCTTGCAATCTGACCATGCACATGAATGGTCATTATTAATATCAATGAGCAATTATGTACAAAAGAAAGCCATTACTTGAGTGTTCTACTGCTCATCAGCTGTTATCGTAGTAATTTTTTATTTAACAGGCAAACACATTATTTCCTCAGTCTTTATAGACTGAAAAAAATAGAAACGGAATTATCAGCATAGTTAAAATTCGTTTATAAGCAAAAGTTATTGATAAAAATTAAGAATATAAAATTTGATTCAATGAACCTTCATTTTGCAGTCAATTATCATATGCTCGGCTTATCTACCCGAAATTACAATAACCTTACCTACACATAATCAGTAAACGGATTTTCATTTTCATTTAGTCTCCTATGTGACTAAAAAATAATGAACAATATGTAGAAATCTCAACGAACAGTACATTGATTGTTTTTGATGTATTTATTACTTAACACTAAAACAGTGGGAGTACCGATCTACATAAAACCTGAGGCTGGGTCAAACTTACCTAGATTAATATGAATCCGCGCTGGTATTCAAAAAGTACACTGTATTTATACTCAATCACATTTATTCATTTTAACATAAAATATTATAATAATTAATAAAAAAATAAGATTATAATATAGAAAAGTATATATAGTTAGAAAAAATATTTAAAAAACTTCAATGGAAATATTTCAGTTCTTACCATTCAAGATTTGTTACACAGTTGAGGCACAATTTGGACAACTTTTTTTTTATATGTATGTTGTACATTTTCTACATGAAGGCATTTACAACTGGAATAAATATCTAAAGTCTTGTTCCCCCTCTTCGAAGCATAATATGAAAGCTTAGTAATGAAGCTTAGTAGATTTTGCATAAACACAGATTCTTCAATACAATATTTTCATAGATTTTTATGAGTATAAAATTAGGAAAAGTCAAGAATTTTTTGTTCAATTACGTTTTAATTCTTTAAGGAAATTGAACACAAAATAGTTTTGGTGTTGAAATGATCAATTCCTCGGTGCTAATGTTAATTAAAAATTATATTTTGTCGAGATTTACACATTTAGTAGAGTTTTTGCACCTGTAATGCTGGCATGCTTCTGAATTTGTAATATCATTGAGCTCATCATTATCTGGTTTGATATGATAGTCTGATTGTAAAATTAAAAAAAACTTTGACTAAAATGATCAAATGCCTTATATACTACATATACCAATAAATACTACAGTTCTTCAGATTTGCGATAAGATTATTCACTTTTATGCAATAATGGAACTTATTAGTACAGTACTAATTATTATTACTGTACATCTCACGGATTAAATTCTAGTAAAGAAATAAACAGATCATGGGAAAGCATGCATTCAATAATGTAAAACGAATGATTGCACTATTGAGTCACATAATTACTGTTACTTTATATTATAATACAAAGTTGATAAACTACTGTGAACAAGCAAATTACTATATTTAAATAGTTCATTCCTACATTCGACTTGAAAACCAAACATTTAATAAGTTACAAATCATAATACAGTCTACAAAATCTTACCAAACACATTGAACCACTTCATTTATGCCACTCCCTTTTAAAATTCTGTTCAAAGCACCACCAGTCAAAAGTTTTTCCACTACTTAAAATAATTATTAAAACAAGAACTCCAAAGTTTATAAAAAAATAAATTAATCTGTTCAGATCACTGTATTTATAATCAATATAGTTATTTATTAACTCTTTGAAAAAAAGAGAAAAAAACAGAAATTATAAGACGAATTCAAACTAGAATTTTAATTTTCAGTTGTTGCCAGTTTATGAAAGAAAAACAGTGTTGCCAGATTCATTTATTTTTATAAAAACCTCATGAAACATTTTATACAACAGAAGTATAACTGAAAAATCGATATTGCCTTAAAGAGTATTTAATGTAAGAAAAAATTAACCTTGTCTTAACAATTCAACCTTGTAATATAAAAAAGTTAACGTTAAATTAAAAAGAATAAAGAATATTAAAATGAATATTAGAAAATTTAAAAGAATATTAAAATTTTTTTGTATAAAAAATCAACTTTGTATTAAAAAATCAGAAGTATTCAAACAAATACTTTCACCTTATTGGATTTCAACAGATTATAGTTTAGGTCATGTGAAATTATATTTAAGGTAATATAGATTTTTCAGTTATATTTCTTTTGTAGAAAATTTTTTATAATACTTTTTATAAAAACAAACGAATTTGGCAACTAGCGCATATTTGTATTCGAGTTTGAATTTACGTCTGATAATTTCTGTCCTATTGAAGGTGTCAAAAACAACTGTATTGTTGATAGAGGGATTTGAATAAAATACTTTATTGTATACTACGACTTTTTTTGTTTTTAAGAACTTTAATTATTTCTATCGATGAAAAGAAACTTTTGTCTGGTAATACTTTGCACAGAGCTTTAAAAGGGAGCGAAAAAGTAGAGGTTCAGTATATTCGGTAAGGTTTTTGGTAGAGTGTACATTAAACTCATGCAATCATTTCATGATGTTGAAAGAAGAAATTATAATGGTTTGGTTTAATTTGGAGAACTGCGGCTTACTGTTATGCTCACCAGTGCTAATGAGACCCGGACCTATTGACTGAAGCCGATTCCGAACGACTACGAACAGCCATTCTATCGGGTTTCGAATCTGTGAATTTCAATACCGAAGAGCAGTGCTCTACCCTTTAAATATCAAAAACTATAATGTCTTTGTAAATTTTTAAAGAGATAAGCACTGTTGTTTTCTCAAAACCCGATCTGAAATGTCGGGATCTATATTGCAAAGTTTGATACCCACAGTAGCTGAGTTGTCAAAGGGTGAATCTCGTAAACAGGTGGATGTGAGTTCCAGGCCCGAGCTAGCTGGTTCACCGTGTTCATTAATCGCAGCTGGACCACTTAATATAGGCTTGTAACAATGATCTCTTAGTTTAAACGATACCATTGGAGATAGAAAGCTCAGTCTGGGAGATCTTCAGCTTGATCCCTTCGTCTAACTTACGAGGACATGTCTGTTACTCGTGGCCTTAATATCTCTACACGCGTGTCCTCGCAAGCCTCCTCATGTGTTTACCGACTGATGCTGTATAAGTAACAGCTGCTCAGCCGTGTTTGGAATAAAATATATTTGTATTGTGAGCTACACTGGAAAAAGAAATATTGGAAAAGTTTAGTATGAGGTCCCTCTAAACATTGAGTTTGTAACAAAGCTTTCATATATAACAGATAACACTCACTCCCATGGCGAAACAAAAAGGTTTACAACTATAGGACTTTTATTTTAAAAGTTAAAGGATACAAGAACAAATTTACATCAGCTACATTACAATGAAAAAGAAAGAAAAGTAGTAGTATGATAAACTTAGTTGCCATCTGAAAAATAAAAAGTTGTGCAAACGATAATTTAAATTAATGATGCCAATTGATTTTAACACTTCTCCTTCGTTTCTACAACTTTTCATTTTTCTCTTAGTATAAAATGTCTATTGCGTGACAATGGCTTAGTTAAAAAATCAGCTACCATCAGATCCGTTGGACAGTATTCACAGTTAATTAGTTGTTTATCTACACAATCTTTGATAAAGTGATATTTAGTATGTATATATTTAGTTCGGTTAGAGTACTTTCCATTCTGAATCAGATTTAAACAACTCAGATTGTCCTCATAAACTGTTGTGACACAATTTTCATCTTGATGCCTGTTTTTCAATAAATGCCTTAACCAAAGAACTTCTTGGCAGGCTTCAGATAGAGCAACATATTCAGTTTCAGTAGAAGATAAATTAAACACAGTTTCAGAAAAATTAAAAGTTGTGCAAACGATGAATTAAATTAATAATGCCAATTAGTTTTAACAGCAACCACCAAAGACACGATGGGAGGAGAGATTCATTTTCACAATCAACAAAAAGATTAAAATATTTTACACAGAACAATATTACATAAGCGAGGGTTATAGGCAAACAATATTTTTCAAATTACAAAATGTATTACGTATATTACATATAAAATGCATATATGATTTCACACTGCTACTTCTGCCTAACTTGCAGAAATTTACGAAAATTGACCTATTATGTAAGTTCTACAGGAAGCCTTGATGAACGTTTACAATGGTGGGGTGGGGTGGACAATTTGAGCCTTCCTTACAAGTTGAAAATCACTGTACCTAAGAATTATACCTAATAATTATTGTTCACCAAAAAGTAAAAATTATTAATGAAACTCCCTGTCTTATGTTGCATACAGTCAGAATAGTTTTAAATTTTTGATGCAAGATCCCACTTTATAAAAAAAAAATTCTTATTTTTTAGAAACGAGGTAAATTCAGAAAAAAATATAAATAGGGGACAAACAATGAAAATTTCATGTATTTATGATAATAAAGATATATAAAGGGGAAAATAAAAAAAAATCTTTAAAAGTTGCGTAAAGATGATGTGCTTCCTTAAATAATTCTCTTTAGGGTGGCACCTTGATCCCAGTAATCCCTAAAAAGGAAATTTATGTCGCGCTTCTTCCCTAAGCAACGAAGAATTTATTATTTAATTTTTTTTTTTTTTTTTTTGTTCGGCATGTAAGAGTGGCATTGTGAATTTGCCAATCAAATGCTGAATTTGGACTATGGAATCATTTTTATTGTCAGAATAATTATTATTGCTTCATGTTGAGAATAAATGTTCAATATTAATTTACTGGCTGATATTTTGAAATGGAAAAAACACGCAATTGAAACAAAACAAATTCTACATAAGAAACAACTTGAGCAAATGAATTACCAAGGAATACATTTATTTCCGCACTGAACATTAATATAGAATAGAGCAGTAAAAAGTAAAAAGTAGGGTAATCAATGGGTGTCAAAGATAAAAGTTACACATCATTACTCTCATTACTTCCTATATACACTCAAGACCTAAAACATTATCACCACCCTTACATTTTGAAATGAACTCGCCTGGATGACGTGGAAGGCACGTGATCAGGTGGATGTGGTATTTTATTGATTCTGTAGTGTCTGAAGAATAATTCTTTCACTTACTTCTGTGTTTAATGAGAAAGGCTGCGGATCTAAGCGATTTTGATAAAGGGATGATTGCAATGACTCGAAGAATCGGAACAAGTATTTCCGAAACTGCACGACTCGAGGGTTGTTCGCGATCTACAATTCTTAGTACTTATGCAAAGTGGATGAATGACGGTAAAACCAGCATTAGACGACATGGTGTTGAACGTCCACACGCTATCAAAGAAAAAGGTCGTCGGAGACTGTCTCGCATGGTGAAGCAAAACAGGAGCCAGACAGTGGATCAGGTGACAACCGAATACAATGCAGGGCCAAGTAGAATAGTAACGGAGCACACTGTTCAGCGGACACTGTTGGATATGGGGCTACGCAGCAAACGTCCCACCCACCTGCCTTTGCTGACCAAGCGTCATCGTCAACTGCGCCTACGCAGGACCGGGGAACATCGCGAGTGGTCCATGAATCAGTCGGAGAGAGTTACCTGGTCAGATTTCGAAATTATAAACTTAAGTAGGTCGTTTAACGTATAACTTAACTAAAACAAACATTTTGGCACTAAACTAAACTAGTTCCCACACAAGATAATCTAAAAAAAATCAGTGAAAAAGGGAAACTCAAAGGATTAAAGTCAAGGAATCTCAAAGAGAAAAGTCATGATTTCTGCGATTTCTTCCTATATGCTCTTGTATACAAGCAAATTACTGTGAAAACACTAGTCTTTATCTTTTAATTCTAAATTTAAATAGTTCGCTTAACACAGGACTAGAACTTTGATCGAAACAAACATTTTGATATAAAATAGAAAACTCATTCCCACACTGGGCATTTTAAAGAGAAAAAACAAGTAGTAAAAAATAAGGCAGCTCTAAAGAAGTAAGTCAGCGGTTTCAAAGAAAAAGGTTACCCATAATTACTGTAATGCTTCACTGTATGCTTATTAAACAAGCAAATTAATATAGAAAAATAATTAGTCCTTATTTCTAAATTATAAATTTAAATAGTTCATTTAACGTATGACTTAAGTAAAACAAACATTTTGGTACTAAAAAGTTAGTTCCGACACAGGATAAACAAAAAAAAAAGTGAAAAAGGGCAACTCAAAGGACTAAAGTCAAGGAATCTCAAAGAGAAAACTCACGATTTCTGCGATTTCTCCCTTTTTGTTCTTGTATACAAGCAAATTACTGTGAAAACACTATTCTTTATCTTTTAATTTTAAATTTAAATTGTTCGCTTAACACATGACTAGAATTTTGATCGAAACAAACATTTTGATATACAACAGAAAATTTGTTACCACACTAGGCATTTTAAAGAAAAAAAAAGCAGTAAAAATAAGGCAACACTAAAGAGGTAAGTAAGGGTCTCCAAAGAAAAAGGTTACCCATAATAACTGTAATGTTTCGCTGTATGCTCATTAAACAAGCAAACTAGTATAGAAAAATAATTAGTCTTTATTTCGAAATTATAAATTTAAATAGTTCGTTTAACGTGTAAACTAACAGTTTGGTACTAAACTAAGTAAGTTCCCACACAGGTTATTCTAAAAAACAGTGAAAAAGGGCAAGTTTTATATATATATATATATATATATATATATATATATATATATATATATATATATATATATATATATATATGTACATATATACAATAAAAAAAAGAATCAAAATACTGTAACTCCATTAAGCCTAAAAGTGTAAAACAGATAGGAAGAAAGATGGATTGGATGTGGAAGGTTTATGACTTCCATACACTGTTAAAGTACACGGTTATTTCCAGTATAATTTTCACTTTTAACTACATATATTAATGACATAACTAAATGTAACAACAATAATGATTCTTGGACATATTTATGTATGACATGAACATAATTATTATACAATAACTCAAACGATTAAAGTCAAGGAATCTCAAAGAGAAAACTCACGATTTCTGCGATTTCTCCCTTTTTGTTCTTGTATACAAGCAAATTACTGTGAAAACACTATTCTTTATCTTTTAATTTTAAATTTAAATTGTTCGCTTAACACATGACTAGAATTTTGATCGAAACAAACATTTTGATATACAACAGAAAATTTGTTACCACACTAGGCATTTTAAAGAAAAAAAAGCAGTAAAAATAAGGCAACACTAAAGAGGTAAGTAAGGGTCTCCAAAGAAAAAGGTTACCCATAATAACTGTAATGTTTCGCTGTATGCTCATTAAACAAGCAAACTAGTATAGAAAAATAATCAGTCTTCATTTCCAAATTGTAAATTTAAATAGTTCATTTGATGCAAATTAGTTTAATATAAAACAAACATTTTGATACAAAAATCATGTAGTTCTCACACTGAACATTCCAAAAAGAAAAATACAATAACAAAAAATAAAGGAGGGAAGTCAACGAGAAAGGTTTCATATAATTAATCTTATTACTCCCTACATTCTGTTGTATACAAGTAAATTACTGTAAAAAATAACCAGTCATTATTTTTAAATTCTAAAATTTAAAGCATGACTTCAGTAAAACAAACATTTTGATACAAAAAAGGAAATTAGTTCCCACACTGGACATTCCAAAAAGAAAAATAAAGTAGCCAAAAAAAAAAGCAACTTAAACTAGGAAAGTCAAAGGGGGGGATTCGCATGAATTACGTGACCCGAATCTTAAGAAGCAATTCCGAGTAGACGATATAAAGAATGCTGCCATGCGGGGAGAACAAAATTATGCCGCATTACTGCAGACGATCAACGCACAAATTGAGGCATTAAAAGTATAAATACCACCAGGTGCAAAAGGACGCAAGAAATATATACATTTTCTCTTTTCCGTTTTTTTTTCTTGCTTTATTATTACCCTCTTCATACCAATTTTTTTTCTTTCTACCATTTCTCTTCCATTCTTCCCCCTGGAGATAATCTGAGCTACTTTTTTTTATTCTGTCTCTCCTCCACAAGAGAGGGAGATAGACAGTTAAAAAGGGAATGGGGATAAAAAGTACCTGTTAGAGCTGAATAGATGGTAAAGTTGCACAATTGACCGTAGAGTGGCACACGGTTTTCCTTCTGTTTTTCTTTTCTATGACTGTCAGAGCTTTTGCGTTCGTTCGAATCATCTCCCTTACCCCACTTCCCCTCGTCCATTTTTGCCGTTCCGTAGTGTGGGAGGGAGGGGACACCTTTGACAGGTAAATGGCTCAAGAAGTGGGTGATTTTTTTTCTCTGTTGAGAATACGACTATTTTTTCGTATTGTATACGCATTGTGATATGTCAGATTTGAAATTCAAACTAATAGCTAGTGACCGTAAAATGCTTGTAATACAGAAAGTAGACCCCAAACGTATATAATAATTCTATTTTTTTAGAACGATATATATATATATATATATATATATATATATATATATATATATATATATATATATATATATATATATATGCATATATATATATATATATATATATATATATATATATATATATATATATATATATATATATATATATATATATATATATATATATATATATATATATATATATATATATATATATATATATATATATATATGCATATATATATATATATATATATATATATATATATATATATATATATATATATATATATATATATATATATATATATATATATATATGTATATATATATATATATATATATATATATATATATATATATATATATATATATATATATATATATATATATATATATATATATATATATATATATATATATATATATATATATATCAATTAAAAGGAATCAAATGTGAAAAAATAAAGAATTGGAACGAATATGGAAAAGGAATTGGTGTAGGAATTGGTGTACTTGAAGAGGTGGGGGGATTGCAACCCCCACTTTCCGGTTAAATGGCCATTTTAATCATATGAAACGCTCCTGGTCACCATAAGTACAGCAATAAAAGCAGACAAAAAGTCTAAAAACAATCTATACGAAAAATAAGACTTTAAACAGAAGTGAAATTAAAACCAATAACAACTAACCAATGTATACATTAAAATTATAAAATCCACTAAGAATACTAAAATGAATTCACATATTCATACCCAACCCACTAGACGTAGAACTTCCTCTTTGCTTGATTTAAGATATGACTGCAAAACATTAAGTATGAAAAAACGTGGGTAACCTGCATTTAAAATCTGGCTAAAGTATTACTTAATGATATTATCCTGTATCGAAGTAGAATGTTTAGTCTATTACAACGTATCAAGAAATTTAAAAAATGATGAGGCGGACTTCTTGATAAGTGGTTGCAGTCATGGCAATAAAACTAATACCGTTTTCACTAAAAACCTTTATTAGGAGTACATTGGAGGATTGGTTCCCACTTCATCATAGGGACAGGACCAACTGAAGATTCAGCTGGCATGAAGTTCTATGTACAAGACCCTTAACACCTGGATCAATATTTGTGGTTAAATATCTCTAGAAAAATCTGCCTCCGATAGCGTGTATCTCCTTTTTATTTGGAAATTTCCCAAATTATCCGCTAGGGCCATGTAGGATTATAATTAGTCAGGCCCCTTCTCTGAGGGCGTAAACTGTAGCCCCAGTGGTCAATTTAGGTTAGGGGTTAAAAAGGGGAATTGAAAATGACGCGGGAATCTTTAATCCTTGATTTAAGTTTTGAAAACCCCTGAGAATTTTCCTTTTACACACACACACACACACACACACACACATATATATATATATATATATATATATATATATATATATATATATGTGTGTGTGTGTGTGTGTGTGTGTGTGTGTAGAGAGAGAGAGAAAGAAAGAGAGAGTACAATTCAAAGCATTCTAGTGAATTACCATAAAAATTTATTTTCTCTATCCGTCAAATATATTTTACTTTGAATGCTACTATCAAAGGTAATTAAATTTCTATACACCTATTTCGACAGCGAAAAAAAATACTGAAACAGGAATGTCAGAGAAAATAGTTGATAACTGTTTTATTTACTTTTAAAATTCCTTGTCGAGAAACGCAATAAGTCCCTTTTCTTTGTTTCAGATATTTATAGAAGACCAATAAAGTCAAGAGAAGTGTGTTCAAACTAAACCAAGATGAATTGTTTCGAGAACACTCTAACATTGTTTGAAACAAACACTAAATCGAAAAATTCGTTTAACTCCTTTGAAATGTTTTGGGGCAAATGTTAGGATTCTTATAATTTTCTCCTAAGGAAAAGAATAAACAACTGCCGTTCAGGCAAATTCTGATGTTCTTTTCCCTATTAACATGAAGGCGTTGACAGTACTCCAGCTTTATTTGATATTTGGGAGGAAAATTGGAGACTATTCGAAAAATCCTTGAAAAAAGCATTTCGGCAAAACTATATTGACGACAAATAATCGTACGTCTTGTTTAATATTTATCGTTTGACGTATCTATACAAGGTGAGATAATAATATCATTTTTACTACCGGAATATTCAGTGAGCAGTTTTGAAATAGGATTTTATTTTTTTATTATTGTTTACATCGTTTGCAGTTCTAACATTGAGTCAGTGAAAATATATTATAGTAATTTAAAAGTAGTTTTTTTATTTCGGAAAAGATAAAAGACTGATAAAAATGGGAATGTATCTTTTAAAAATAGGTATACTACATATCATCTGCAAATTTTTATCAAACATTTTTATAACTTAAATAAATATGTAGCTACACTCAGTATTTGATATTACCATCATTAAAAAAGTTATATTTAGTGAGATAAAAATTTACCTTAGGTTAATTTTCCAAATTGGCCAAGGAAACATATAATAATATATTTTTCCGTAATGAAAACTATTTGATTTGTACCTAAAAAATTCGAAAAAAAGTTGGTCAAAAATCATACAATGTGTGTGTTTAAAGAGAGTAGAGAATTTGTGTTAAAATTGTTTGGAGAAACCCATGGTAACAATTTTCAATCAATGTCGCACTCATGTTTTTCTACATCGTATGATCTTACCCTGTTAACATGATATGATAATATGTTCTTTTCCCTATTAAGATGAAGCCGTTGAAAGTATTTCAGCTTTATTTGATATTTGGGAGGAAAACTGGAGGCTTATTTATTTGAAATATCCTTGAAAAAAGCATTTCGGCAAAAATATATTGACGACAAATAATCGCAAGACTTGTTTAATATTTATCGTTTGACGTATCTATACAAGGTGAGAGATTAATATCCTTTTTACTACCGTAATATTCAGTGAGCAGTTTTGAAATAGGATTTTATTTTTTTTTATTATTGTTTACATGGTTTGCAATTCTAACATTGAGTCAGTGAAAATATATTGTAGTACTTTAGAATAGTTTTTTTAAACTCGGAAACGATATAATACTGATAAAAATGGAAACGTATCTTTTAAAACTATTTATACTACATATCATTTGCAAATTTTTATCAGACATTTTTATTACTTAAATAAATATGTAGCTACACTCAGTTTTTGATATTACCATCATAAAATAAAATTGTATTTAGTGAGATAAAAATTTACATTAGGTTAATTTTCCAAATTAGCCAATGAAACATACAACAATATATTTTTTCCGTTATGAAAACTATTTGATCTGTACAGAAAAATTCTAACAAATGTTTGTCAAAAATCATACAATGTATGTGTTTAAAGAGAGTAGAGAATTTGTGTTAAAATTGTTAGGAGAAACCATGGCAATCCCAACAATTTTCAGTCAGTGTAGTATTCATGTCTTTCTACGTTGTATGATCTTTAATTGATTCTAAGATACAAGTATATCTTAAGAAACTGTAAAAAATATCAATTTAAGAAACTGTAGAAGAGAATATAATGGAAAAATGTGTCTTAAAATCACCAAGACGTTAGATATACCAATTAATATATGACAAAAGTTTGATTTAGCACTGAGCCTATTACTTTTTCCAGTTAGCAAAAGAAAACTAAAAATATTTTGGTAAGTTTATGAGATATATATGTTTATTCCGATCAGGTGGACCACCTAACCGGAACATATGCTTCGCACCCCAAGACTCTTAGTCTCGGAAACGGAGATTGGCACCTTAAATCCTGGCCTCCTAGAGGCTGTTGTAACGACGAGTTTAGTTTTATGTTTATTTACTGTCCCATTATTCAGTAATATTCATTTTGTGTGAAAAGTCGATTATTTTTTATCTTTATTCTAAATAGACTATCAAAAAAGAATGATAATTAAACAATATGCAGGATGTCTTTGAGGTATTTATTTGTACTTAAACCATAACGACTGAGTATTATGGTTATCTGTGTTATGGTGAGATAACTCATGGGTTTTGTATCACAATAAAAGCAATTTTTACATTGGAAATCATTATCAGAGACTAGACACTTCGAGCCTAGACATCAGTCTCAATATAGTTAATTAATGAAGTCATTCTCTTTTTAAAATCCTTTTGCTGGCTATTTTCATTTCAGTTAGACTCTCTTTCTATATATATACACCTACGTTCACACACACACACACACATATATATCTATTTATATGACGGCCGAAATTAATCGACAGGTCACATCGAACTAAGCACCTATAGTATTTACTTTCCCCAGACGGCTGGGCAAAGAGATGGCGAGGCAGCTAGCCTTATTGAAAAATATGCATATGGGCCACTCCAATAAAAAGAATAACCAAAGTTCATAGGGGAACTTAAACTTATTTTGAGTTAAAAGAAAGACATGTGCTCTTTCATTTGCAGAATACTGAAATTGCAACAGTGAGCTATTTTATTGAGACAGTTGAAAATATGGAGAGTGGGCAGAAAATTTGCATATATTGCAGAGAAAGCATTGGAAAATGGGTTGAAAAAAATTTACACTCCTGTAATTAAGATATTTTGTGGCTGGGAAAATAGATTTGAAGGAATAAGGGTGGGAAAGAGGAGAATTTTTAAGACTTATTAAAGTTTAAGATTTTTGATGTATTACATACATACATATATGAGGCTATAAAACAACTATAGTGCGTAATATTCCGAAATTTATTCCTGTATTTCTATAACGAAAGAGTATCCATGTTTTGTGTATAATAGTTGCATCCGATTTTCCTCATACTTTCCCTATAATAACTCCCTATAAGTAATTTAGTAGTTAATAAAACTTAAGCTTGACTTTAAGATATTATAAATCTAAATAACATAATTTAATACTTATATTATCACAACATGGAATAATTTGAAAGGAAATTTTTACTTTACAGAAGAATTAAATAAAATGTAATTCTTATTTCAATTACATTTATTAAATGAAGAATTTCTTTAATTTTTTTAGCATTGAAATTGCTGGAATTACTCTAAGTCCGTATATTTATTCCAAGCTAAACTCAAAGGTATTACTTTCATGTTCTTTGAAGTAGTTACAAAATACTTTATACAACGTTAAAAAAAATTTAAGCTGTTTTATCTTTTACATGAAGAAAAAAAGTATTTCGTAGATTCACAACAGATCGAAAATTCGATTCTTCAGTAAAATCATTTCCTTTACAGTTCTCTGTTTGTTTTCGCATGAGTAACGATACCTCCTACAGATAGTAACACATTAAACAAAAATTCATGGAAACAGTAATCACTTACAATGAAAGTTTTATTTCTCCCAATTTTTTTTCTTTATTTATTTTGCAACCTCCGAACGTCGAAACAAATGCGATTTAAAATAATAGTAACTGACAAAATCGTCTGCCGGATCGAATAGCTTCCTGAACGCCTAGCAATTTATCTGTCCCCGGATGGCAACGAGAAAGCCCCAGTTCGCTAGTCATGTACTTAAGAGAGACTTAAATCTAAATTCTTACGTAAATCACTCAAGACTTTAAATGTAAAGGAAAAGTAAAGTAGAAAAAGCGCCGTTACATAATTTATCGCAAGGCAACCGGTTCTTATGATATTAAGCTCTAATTTACGAGATAAACTTGCCTGACAGGTGCTTAAGAATAAAGCCAGGAAACATAGCGGGAAGGTTTAAAGGATTATTTGTATTTTATAGTTCAACCGCGCCACTGGCTGAACACAATGCAGCATTCGTTTGGTTAGGACCGTGGAAATGATGTATGGAAATTCTTCTTGTTGCTCACAATGTTCCCCTCTCCCCCAATCTTCTGGTTAGTTATCGCCTAAGTGTCTCATCTGTCACGTGTAATTTGTAGCCATTTTCGAAAAGCATTCGAAATAAGATGTAACGATTATGGATGACAAAAGATGAAATATGCTACGCCGTGTTTTCAAGGAGAAGCCGTCTTTATTAAATTTAAGAGGAAACCGGAATTTTTCTTTTTATTGTAATCCTTCGTCTTACTTCTTTCTGAGAGGATGTTTATATGACAGTAAAATTTTCAAGTTATAGCTCCCTTTTTCACTTTACAAAACAATGGGCAAAGTATATTATTTAAATGGGGTTCCAGCTCTACAAGAACGTACTTTCGTGTATATATATATATATATATATATATATATATATATATATATATATATATATATATATATATATATATATATATATATATATATATATATATATATATATACATATATATATATATATATATATATACATATATATATATACATATATATATATATATATATATATATATATATATATATATATATATATATATATATATATATATATATATATATATATATATATATATATATATATATATATACATATATATATACACATATACACAAACATACACACACATACATACATACTAGATGACCCAAAAGACGTTACCCTGTTTTAACGCTGTAAATCCAAAAATTGTAAAATGTGTTTAAATAAATTATGAATTGGACCGTTTTGATGGAAAAGTAAAGAAAAAATTATTTTAAAAATACTTGACGCCGCCACGCTTACAGTCATCGCAAACGTAATTAGAGTAATTGAAAATTCCCACATCGCCTGTAAGGGGATTCGACACTGAGACTTCTCGTACTGAAGCCCTTTGCGCCACAGCGCTACTATGTCATAGATATGTTGGTAGTGAAGGGTTTAAAGCGGCATTATAATAATCTCAATAAGCGCTATTCTGGATTTTTAATAAGAAAACATATTCTATAGGATCAAATAGAGAATCTAAACTGTTCTCGAAACTTAATTAGATACACAAAATTTCGTCCAAATCAGTCCAGCTGTTTAGGAAGAGGTCTATTTCAATCTCACGGACAGAAAAATTTCATATATATGTATGTGTATGTGGTTCGTGTATATGTGAGTGTGTTTAAGAATTGAAATACACTTCACCAATTACACGGGAGAAATAACCCATATTTTTAATTGATATTGCTTGCAGTGTAAGCTAGTTGCAGTAATCGTGACATCAGAAAAAAAAAGATGTTCAGAGTCGGTGAATCAAAAACGCATCGGTTTACCGATCGTCTTTACTGTGCAATAGATTTGCATAGAATATACACTTATTTTGCCACTAATCCAATCAGTATTCCTACATCCATCAACTACTATTTCTTTCGTCAACAGAGGCACAAACAGATTATTACGTATTTAATTCGGTTAGGTACGGTGAAATATTGTGTAGAAATTATACTTTTTGCTTGCAAGGTTTCAAATATCCTGACTAGTTACCACTGAAGAGTTTCATCTATCACTTATAGGTTATAGCCATTTTTGAAATAAATAGCCATTTTTCGATTTAACATATAGCTATTACGGGAGAAAAAAGTTCCATTGTGTCCCGGCGTATTTTTAAAAAGAAGCCATTTTTATTAAATTAAAGAAGTTCAGAGGGACAAATTTCTGTTTTTAAAAATTATATTTACTTTTTAATAATTTTTTTCTTCACATGTAAATATACGAGTAGAACTAAACGTATAAACGATTATTACATTTAAAAAAAATTCCGTTTTAAGAATTTGAAGAACTTTTAAATTTACATGCCATTTACTTTTAGAATAACTCGAGAAATCATGTGCTTTTTTTAACATTTTTTTTTTCATTTTATGTAGAGAAAATATTATAAATTCATTTTTAAGATTGAAAATAAGAGTGAATATTTTTACAGAAGAAACTAGAAATATATTTTACAATATTACTTCACTTTATTTGTTTTTTAAAATGCATTTATGGTATTTACATGACTTGTATTTTTAATATTTAAAGTGCTTGCTTTTTTTGGTTCACGAAACAATAGGCAAACGATAAGTTTTAAATCTCTATATGCACGCACTTTTGTAGAAACATATTTCTTTTCTGATGCAGACATCTTTTGCCAGTTTGCCAATATTACGACAGTTAATTATAAAACTAGATAATTTATAACAGTTCTATAAATACCAGACATAAAATGCATTTAAATTTGGTTTTAATAATTTATTCGATGGCAATCCTTTTAAATTCCACTTTATAAAATAACAAATACAAGTTCAATCAGCTATCAACTGCTGTATCTTTTTTTTTTTTTTTTTTTTTTTTTTTTTGCTGCTGAGGCACAAGCAGAATGTATTTTTCGTTAGGTGGAATGATCCATGGAAATTATTCTTAATACTTACAATGGTCCAAAATTTTTTGGTTAGTATTCGCCGAATTGTCTCATCTATCACTTAAAGTTTGTAGCCATTTTGGAAGAGCATTCGAAATCAGATGTAGCGATTATCCAAGACAAAAGATGAAATATATCAAGGCTTATTTTCAAAGAGATTCCGTGTTTATTAAATTAAAGACATATTTATATTTTTAAAAATTGCATTTGCTTTTAAATGAATTAGTTTTCTCAAACATATACGAATGGAAATAAAAGTATAAATGATTATTGCATTAAAAAATTCAATTATGAATATTTACAAAACTTTAAAATTAATTTTGGTATAACTGAAGGTCACATAGGTTGTTTTAAAACACAATTTCCATTGTGTAGAACAGAAATGATAAATTAATATTTAAGGTTAAAAATAAGAGTAATTTTTTTAATTTTAAGATTTACGTGTCCCGTATTCACTTTTTTTAAAGAAGAAACCATAAAAGTTTTATTGTAATACTTTGCGCATTTATTTTTAAAAAACCGTTTATAATATTTATAGGATAATAAAACTTGAAAGATATGGCTTGCTTGATCTCACTTCCGTTGTAATCAACAAACGGTTAAAGTTTTAGATTCTTTTCCTCTATATTTTTGTCCTTTTGTAGAAATATATATACGTTTTCTCATGAATACATCTTTTGCAATCATATCAACATTACAAAAAGTATTATAGAGAATTTATAATGGGCACCTAAATAACAATTATAAAATGCGTTTATTTGGTTCTTAATATTTTACTCAATAGCATTTTTAATAAATAGAAATATTTCAGTTACCAATTGCTATTTCTTTTATTTTGCAGCTGAGGCACAAGCAGAATACTTCAGTTTTCGTTTGGTGGAATGATATATGAAAATTATTCTTAGTATTTACATTGTTACAAAATCATCTGGTTAGTTGCCATTGAAGGGTTTCACCTATAATATATTTGTAACCAATTTTACAGAGCATTCGAAATAAGATGTCAGGATTATAGAGAACAAAGATGATATATATCACGGTGTATCTTCAACGAGAAGTCGTCTTTGTTAAATTTACGAGAAAAAAAAGTTATTTTCCTTTACCTTGTTTTTGAAAAGCCTTTTGTATTTATATGTCAGCAACACTTAGAAGTTATAGCTTACTTTTTTTTCCTGAACTGAAAAACAATGAACAAAGGATAATTTTTCACTGGGATTCTTCTCTATAAATATGTAGTTCTGTACAAATATATGTTTACCAATGTATATATCTCTTGGACATTTGCCAAAATTACAAATGACAATTACAAAAACAGGGTTTTTACAATATATGTTGTTGTTGTTACTCATCCACCTGATGTAAGAAAGCTTATTCTATGTCCAATAGGCCCAGTCGCAATGGTTGGTTGGTTGGTTGGAGTGCGACGGTCTACTTTTCGCAACGCGAGGACTGATGAGACCGGTACTTACAGCTTAAAGCTGATACCGAACGGTTACGAACATCCATGCCACTGTGGGATTCGAACCCACGAACTCCGGTTCCAAAGGCCAGCACCCTAACCAATCGGCCTTCGTTCGGCACCCCGTCGCAATATGGGAGTGGTCCATGGTTAAAGGTAATATGCATCTTCACTTTGAGTGGGGAACCACAAAGGCTGAAGACTGACTTAACTTCAACAATGGATTCTCATATTTAGAAGCTGGGATCAATCAAAAGACCACTTGCTTTGCCTGCACCTCCAGAATTATCGTTTGAGAACTTGGTGGACATTTTAAATATAAATATATTTTACGTAGCCTAGCCGTCATTAATGGGTGGATCGTTTGTCAGCTCGAACCTTGATCCTGTGGCTGCGATGTCGAGTTTTTACCGATTAAGCTACCGAGGCTCACGATAAATGTACACAAACATAAATGCTACAGAAAAATATAAAATGTATTCATCTAAATTTTAATATTTTGATGTGAGTGGGATTATTATAGCTTTTAATTCTTAAATGGAAAAATAGTTTACCAGTTATTCTCTACTGTCTGATTTCCTTTGCAACCAAGGCACAACCATAACAAAGGACTATTCTTTGTGTTAGGACCTTGGAATAATGTATGGCAATTCTTCTTGTAGCGCAAATGTTTCGTAATCTTCTGATTAGTTACCTCCATCTGTCACGTAAAATTTCAAGTGTATTTTAGAAGAACATTCAGAATAAGAAGTAATGATTATATATGTGAAAAAGTAAAATATTCTACAACGCTTTTTCAAGAAGAAGGTTTCTTTATTAAATTTAAGAGGATACTGGATTATACTTTTACGTTAATTCTGCACAACAATTGCATTTGAGAAGCCGTAAACAGAATGTATATGGCAAGTGAAACTTAGAAGTTATAGCTTTCCAAAATAATTGAACAGTGAACGAAGTAAAAGTTTTTATATGCATAATATAAAAATAGTACAAAAATCCACCTGTAGGTTGCGCTGTGATACACATAAACATATTTAATATTGAAAAATAACATTAAAAGTGCTCAGTATGTCCCCCATCATGTTCAACAATATGATGTAATCGCATAAACATATTTTCCATAGCTGACCCGAATAATTCTGCCGGAATTTCAATGACATGGCACCGAATGTTGCCTTGCTGATCTGGCACATATGATGGCATTTGACGGTAGATCTTGCCCTATTTCTTGCAGCGTAGGCATGATGCGCGGGGAAAAACTAATGCTCGACTTAATGTAACTAAATAAAAACCATATATTTTACAGCGCCAACTATAGGTGGATTTGTGTACTAAAAATTTTTATGTAATTAATCTCAAGTGCATCATTTGAATTATCCGTAGTTCCAATTATATTTCATTTGGGCAAATAAAACGATTTTTAGAGTTCACAGAAGGGGGGAAGGTGGCTCTTGCTAACCCTGTATACAAAAAGATGGGAAAATGCCGCAGAGATAGTATAAATACGAAAGCGAAAGAAGTGAAAACTACTTTACAGCTTCTGCTCAAATTCCGTTTCTTCATTTCTCTTTTAAGTTTCGACTTCATTTTGCTTTTTAAGCTATCCATTTTTTAGATTATATACTTGAGGTACATGTTAATTTTTATGTAATAAATATTAAGCACTTCATATGAATTTTCCGTAGTTCCAATTATATTTCGTTCGGACCAATAGATTAAATTTTAGAGCCCACAGAAGTGAGAATTAATTCTTGCTAAACCTGTAGATACAGAAAGAAGGGAAAGCGCCATAGAGATACTATAAGTGCAAAAACGAAAGAAGTGAAAACTACTTTACAGATTTCTGTTCAAATTCAGTTTCTCCATTCTCTTTTATGTTGCAATTTGATTTTGCTTTTTAAACTATCAATTTTTTAGATTATATACTTAAGTTATATGCTAATTTTTATGTAATAAATCTCAAGCACATCATTTGAATTATCCGCACTTCTAATTATATTTCGTTTGGACCAATAGGTCAAATTTTAGAGCCCATAGAAGTGAAAATTAATTCTTGCTAATCCTGTAGATACAGAAAGAAGAGAAGAGGCCACAGAGATACTATAGTTACGAAAGCAAAAGAAGTGAAAACTACAAGCTTCTGCTCAGATTCTGTTTCTTCATTCCTCTTTTATGCTCTTTTATATAAAACTATCAATTTTTTAGATTATTTACTTGGGGTATAAGCTAATACGTACAGAATTTTTAAGTTCATTTTGTATTATGTTTTAGATTAATTTTCTGTTAAACATATAGCTTCAAATGAAATTGAACATAAGTTGAACATGGAATATAAGGATAGATGCATCTGGTGTTGAACATTAGTTCAACCGAGAGACCAAATCTGTATCATTTTTTAGAGCAGATAGTGATTTCTACTTCACGCGGTGTGACGTCACTACAGTAAGACTTAGCTAATAACAATTGAAAGTGGAGTTTCATCTAGGAGGTGTTGACGGTGACTCCTGTAAGAAAGTGTGAAGTCCATCCTGATCAGCGAGAGATCATTCGGACTTTAACCTTCGAGATTGCCTTCCCCAATTTGGTTATCTATAATTCCCATTCGAATTACAGTAAAAATATTAAAAGATTGTAGATTATTTCAAAATCAGAGTTTTTATAACTTATTGCAAAAATAAGTACTAAAAATACAGACATGAAATATACTTAATTTTCTATTATTTGAATAAATTGAGTCATTTTAAAAAATAAGTCATTATTAACATTAAATATTTTACAAGGAATTTAGTCTATACATCCTTTTTCCCCTGAAAGCACAAACTATTCTGAAATAAATAGAACCGAGTTCAAATAAAACTACACCTGCATATGCGTGGAAATAAAAAATCTCAGAAAAAAAAACAACCTACATTACGTCCTAGATATTTTTTCTCTGCGTTTTCAAGAGCCCTCGTCTCTCAGAATTCCGATGGTTAAGGTTATCAAAACATGATATTAGGATTTCTTTTCCCATTGTCCGCCCTTGAAAGGGCGGAAAAATCAAAGCCCAATAAAAAAAGAGAAAAATCCTCATGGAAAAATAACAATAAGGCTGATTCTTCTCTATAATTCTTTTCTTTTTTGTAGTTTACACCCACAAATGGATATAAATTGAAGAAAAGGATATCAAAAAATACCGAAGTTAAATTTAAAGCGCAGAAAATATACCGAGTTAATGAATTATATTAGGAATTAATTTGAAAAAGGGACTTTCACCAAGAACATGAGGTAGATTTTTTTTCTCTTCCCTCAAATTTTAATAATTAATTCTTTTTTGTTCGTTCGTTGATATTTTTTTCCAGAATTCTTTTTCGAAAAGAAGTCCATTAGTATAATTAAAGAAAAATAAGATTATAAATTTTCATAAATAAAATGTAATATAAATACAGATGCCTCCTAATTACAGCTGCACTGAAACATATAAAAACGTAGGGAAGAATTCAAATTGTCCGAAATTCAGATTATGAAAAGAATGCAATGAATAAAAAGGAATTTAAGCTGGATTCGTTATAAGATTTTTTTTTCATATTAAGATATAATTCGAATTCTCAAAGTTCAAAGATAATAATTCTAATTCAAAACTAAAAGAAATTCCCTAATATAGTTTTTATAAATGAAGTTTTATTCTGAATGTTAATCTTATATGTGTGATCATACAGAAGCATGAAATGAATTTTCTATTTATGAAATTTTAAAAAGTACTAAAAGTTTGTTATAGGTTCACTTAATGTATATAAATAAATGTAGGTACATATATACTCACTCACTCACTTTCTCTCTATCACCTTCCCTCACTCCCTCACCCTCTAATTCACCCACTCACACCTTCTTACGCACTCTCTCTGTCTGGGTCTCTTCTCCCTCCCTCATTCATTCATTCACTTCCTAACTCTCTCACTTATTCTCTCTCGCTCTCTAATTTACTCACTCAATCATTCACTCCCCCACTCCCTGATTTACTCTCTCTCGCTCTCTAATTTATTCACTCACTCACACTTTCATTCTCTCTCTCTCGCTCACTCACACTCTCTTACGCACTCTCTTTGTCTCTCGCTCCCTCCCTTCCTACCTCACTCACTCACTCATTCATTCACTCCCTCACTTCTCACTTTCTCTCTCGCTCTCTAATTCACTCACTCTCTCTTACACACTATCTCTCTATTACAAAATATATAAGATATCTCCCTTTTAAAAAATTGCTAAAGTTATAGCATTAAAAAATCTGAAATCCCACATGATGTCTAAATTTTATATTTCAAAGCCTTCATTTTTGCGGTATATTTTTGAACATATTTTTTATTTTTAAATTTTTCCTTTATTTCCATACATAAACATCTACTTTATTTCTGCTAGACTTTCGGGAACATTCCACCTTCCAAGCTGAAAAATCCTCATTAAAATAGTCTATAATTCATTCAATATAATATAAAAAGTTAATGATTATTTTTCAATTTGGAAGGTGGCATGTTCCCTTAAATCTAAAAGAAATAAATAAAGTAGATGTTTATATTGAATTAAATTATTTTTAAACTTTCATAAGGGTATGACATAAATAAAATATTAAATAGACTATTTATACTTATTCTATGAAGCAATGACTTTGAAAAAATCATAAAATACATAGAGTAAGTGAAAAAATATTAGGCATCCAAATGCACGAAAGATAATTTTTGAAAAGAGAAATTTAAAAAACTAATTTTTATGTCAAATACAAAATTATTATCAATTTCATTAAGTTAAATATACTTATTTAGTCTGTCTCTCTCTTTCTCCCTCCTCTCTCACTCACTCATTGATTCATTCATTTACTTCCTCACTCTCTAATTCACTCACTCTTTCACTCACTGACTCTCTTTTACCCACTATATCTATCTATCTATCTATCTATCTATCTATCTATCTATTACAAAATATATGAAATATTTCCCTTTTAAAAATTTGCTAAAGCTATATTATTAAAAAAAAACTGAAATCCCACATGATGACTGAATTTTATCTTTCAAAGCTTTCATTTTTGCGGTATATTTTTGAACATATTTTTTATTTTTAAATTCTTCCTTTATTTTCATAGATAAACATCTACATTATTTATTTCTTTTAGACTTAAGAGAACTTACTACCTTCCACTCTTGAAAATCCTAATTAAAACACTGCATAATTGATTCAATATAAAATAAAAAGTTCTGTTCTATTTAGAATTAAATTATTTTTAAACTTTCATAAGGGTATGACAAAAATAAAATATTAAATAGAATATTTATATTTGTTGTATGAAGCAATGATTTTTTTAATCATAAAATATGTACAGTAAGTGAAAAAATATTAGGTATCCAATTCAACGAAATATAATTTTTGAAATGAGAAATTTTAAAAACTAATTTTTATTTAAAATACAAAATTATTATCAATTTTATTCTGTTAAATATACTTATTTTAATGCGAGAAATGTATTTTATTTTAATATATGATAAAGTCAAACTTTTTCAAAATAAATATTTAATATTTTTTTAAATTTCAAAGCGTTAGTTGTCTCTCAAGTTTTAATTTACAGAATAAAACAGAGATTTTACATCAATGTGATATACAATTTCACAGCCTATTATATATATTTTAAAATATATCTTTTTCAGTCTACGTATATTTCGTATTATTTAAAAAAAATATACTACAGTAGAACCTTGATTGTCCGAGCTAATTGCTCAAGTACCTCGGATATCGGAAATCTCGGTTAATAGAAACCATGTATAAAAACTTTCCGTTCTTCCGAATTTAACTAAGTTTTAAAGTAAAAAACAATAGAACGTTCTTTGAATGATAAAAATAAACTTATATGAACTTATACTTCATAGCTAAAAAGATTTAAAAAGAAAATCAACTGTAGTAGTAAATTTTAAAAATTAAAATGGAATTTTTTTAACTAAACTTAGTTAAATATCGAAAGACGCATTTTCGAAATAAACACAAATCTCAAGAAAATAATGTACTTTTAAAATTTATTATACATTAATTTGTTAAATTTGCATTCTTTTAAAAAAGTATGTTACCTTTCGTTGCAACAGTTCTAAATTTCTATCATGGGCAGCCATATCGTGCCAATTTTTTAGAAAGAGGAGATCCATTGGTGTAACATCGTTTCTTTGCTCCAAATATTTTAGGGCAGTTGCCACAACTTGAACGCCTTCACTATGACTTATAATCGTAGAATCCTTAAAGTCCTCATAATCATTTTCAGCGTCATTAATGTTCGTTGAAGGATTAACGGGTTGTATGATTTCATCGTCATTGAGAATTTCAAAATTTGAATGTTGATTTTCAACGTCCAGCCGCTCTCAAATGCCCTTTTCCAAAACTTCCTCACATCCTTCAATTCCATTGATGATCTCATGAAATTCCCTATAGGTGTGTTTTCAGTCTGCTGGGATTCACTCTGTCTCCTCTTTTCAACAATTATTTTGTTGAATGATTTACGAATTGTAGCTGGATCCACTAATTGTCATGCTTCGGCAATCATGTTGTGGGAAAGAAGTGAGAGTAACACGGACAACTCACTAAAATGTGTATCAATTTTTCCAAGCTTATTTTGGAAAGGAGAAAAAAAAATTATACTTCGTTATTAAATCGGTTAACAGAAACCTCGGTTAATCGAAGCTCAGTTAATCGAGGCTCTACTGTATAGGTAAAAAATTGCTTTGTCACTGTTAAGAAATGTACGATCCAGAGGGCGACAAATAGGAAGTTCAGAGATTCTGACAAAAATTTAAAAGAAAAGTTCATAATAAAAACTTCAAGTAGTAAGCGATTACAAACATCCAGCAAAAGAAATACATAATAAGAAAATCAACTTTAAAAGAAAATCAACTCTAGTAGTAAATTTTAAAAAGTAAAATGGATTTTTTTAAAACTATACTTAGTTAAATATCGAAAGACACATTTTCAAAAATAATTTCTTGGAAGTTGAGTGCTTTTGTGGGGAAGAAGTGCCTGTAACACGGACGACGAACTGAAATGTGTATAATTTTTTCCAAGCTCATTTTGGAAAGGAGAAAAAAAATTAGACTTCGTTATTGACTCGGTTAACAGAAACCTTGGTTAATCAAGGTTCTACTGTACTTCAAATAACAAAACTAAATAATCGTTTGAAAGTTATAGCTTTTTTTAAAAAACTTGTAAAATTTCATGATAAGTGGAGCTTAAGTTTTCTATTTCATGATGTGGTGTTTTAAAAGCAGGGTGTTATTATGAAGATTTAAAGTTTCGAAAGGTACTACGCCTTCTTTATCTCTAACTTCACTTAAATTACTATAATAAGCTAATTTCATTCAAATTATTTGCATTTAAACTAAAAATTCAAAGTTAGATTATTAACTGTATAAATAAATGAATCATTTACTCCTGTTTTGTATGCAATTTCCGAGTTAAAACGTTAGAAAAAGAACAAAAAAATAATATATTTTTTATTTACGACAACTTTAATAAAAAGTTAGAACAAAGCAAAACCATCAGATTTTAAAGACACGTAATATACATTACTAAAATAAAAAAGAACAGTGTAAGTTATAAAGAGACTGAAAAAAATACGTTAAAGATATGAACATCGTAATAAATATCGGTAACTTAGAGGTCGTCAAACGGTTAAAAACTCTGACATAATGGTTTTTAGCTGTTCAAGGAGTATAAGTATAGCTTTAAGTTTCTTTTTTGAAAAATTAATTTTACAGCCCTTTAAAATCTTTTTGTACGACATCAACCTGAAAAAAATGCAGAAAAGAGTCATTTTCGGGCAATCACTTAACGTCCTGATAAAAGAAATCTCCTCATCACTTTTTTTTGAAAAATACTCTTTTTTTTCACTAAACCTTTCTTCAATTGAAGTGTTTTTATAACAGAACAAAGAAATTCCATAGTAGTGCTCCTGTTTTTCGTTCTTTTTTACTGCTTTTTATATCATTTAGGAACACATACAGTTATACGTCTGGAAAGATTAGACATATAAGTTGAAGATTTGTTTTTATTTACAAAAGAATAATAATAAAAAATCTAAAACGATGAAAGCAGTGAGAAAGAGAGACAGAAAAAAAAAGTTCTGTCTCAGACGACTTTGTAAGTGAAACAGACGATTTTGTTTTTCTTATTAAATTCTATTCTGCCAATTGTTTTTTTGGTTTGTTTATTTTATTCGTAGAATTTTTTTTCTGTATGTATTCATTTCCGCTATCAGAAAATGAAGTTATTTTATCTTCTGTACACGTTTCATCTTATCGTTCAAAGATGTTTTCCCTCCATAATGTTCTTTGTGAAATTCAACTAAAGATTTGTTTTTTATTTTCAGTTTCTCGCATTGATAGGTTTAAATAATAGCAATTTATATACGCCCTTGTACACGTACATACATACATGCATATATATATATATATATATATATATATATATATAACTAATTACTTTCACATGCATTATATACGTAAGTATGTTTACATAGATAAGTACATAAAGGCTGTGGGGCACAACAAATCGGATCACTGTCCGAAGCGGCTAATTTTAGTGGCGGCATTTTGTCTCGTATTTGTAAAGTACTTTCATTCTTAGGAAAAAATATGTAAATAAAATATATATTATAAAATATAATTTTTTTTATTTATATCTGGAAAACTTGAAACTTAATTATTTTCAATATTTCTTATTTCGTTTGGTTTGGAGTGCTACGGACTACTTTTTCTCTACAGGAAGGCTAATGAGACCGGGTTCTACTGCTTAAAGCCGATTCCGAATGGCTACAAACATCCATTCCAGCAGCGGTATTCAGACCTTCGAATTTCGGTACCGAAATTTTTTGTTAGATATAACAGAAATGGCAACAGTGCGAGAAAAAGGTGTAAGATTGGAGTATATTCAACAGGAGTCTATCCGTTACTGAGAACATGCCACTAGTCTAGAAGGGGAAGGGGTGTTGGCATGCTGGAGTTTTGGCACTATTTTAAAGTTGGGTTTTTTTTTTTTTCCAAAACGAAATTACATTACAAGTTACATTATCTGACATAGAAACTCGCTACAAAAATTTTTAAGGCCAATTTCGAACGTCTACGAACAACCGTGCCAACAGTGGAATTCGAACTCACGAGCTTCTGAACTGAAGAACAGCGCATTATCACTCGGCCGTCATTCTGCATATTCATTATTGAATTAAATCCAAAATATCAATCTGAGGAAGTAAATTTTGTTTTCAGGATTTTTTTTCGCAAGAAATGTTTACACATTTAAGGAAGACTAGGTAAATTTATTTAAGCATTCATAAATTAAGGAAAAATAATAAAAATATAATTGATAAAAAATACGGTTGCACATTCATCATTTGCCATGAAAGAAATGGCAAGATTCATTGGCAGAGAAGGGGGGAGCGTTACTATTGTTTTCGAACACCTTCGAAAAACTCTTGTCGTAACGATAAAAACCTTTGTCTAGATTTAAAGTTTTTTCAGTAAGACCGCGATAATTTAATTTTTGTATTAAATTCCTTGTTGTTTTAAGTAGGGTGATTCAAAAACATTAAGGCATTTTCTGCTTTTTTCTTCTCGAAAATTCCTTATCCCAATTCTTGCGATCCACCTAACACGCTCTGTAGCAATTTATTTTTCAATTCTAACTTTCGTTTAACGTAAACAAATTTATTGGAGAATTCAAGGTACTGCAAAGAAATTCTGCTTTAATCTTATTGAGAAAAAAAAACAGTGTATAGAAAACGTAAATTAATTTACTATACTTCATGATAAAGGTCTCTAAGTTTCCAACGGAAATTTCGGGATACAAAGAAGAAAAATTCCCAAACAAATGAGAACCGCACCATGTTAGGGTTGTCACTCTAAAACAACTTTATTATGAAGGACTTTAGTATTCAATAGATTAAGCGAAATAGAGTAAACACCGAGGAAAGAAAGCAGAAAACAATGAGGGGTATGAAAATCCGCAAAAAAATTTAAGAAACGGTGATATATATGTTCAATTATATTCCCTTGAAGATTTAAATATTTTTTCTGCGAAACATATTAGCCTTTATAATATTGACCTAAGTCTTTTTTGCACATTTCTTATCATGTTTCCATTCCGAAAAATTCAAGAATTGTATAGAAGATTTCATTGCAAATTAAACAAGCAAAATAATTAAACAAAACAGTGCATTTTAGATGATGAAATGCCCCTATTATGTATGAATTACTTTTAATTAAAGTTTTTTTCCTCTATAACTCTGTAAGTTCTTTACCACGTAGTTGAAGTCATCGGCAAATTAACATCATTCTACTCTATGTATATTATAATCATATTCAATTCTCATGATACATCAATATACATTGTATCCTTGAATTAAACTTCAATGTGAAATTGTTGCCAGGAAAAAGAGTGCAAAAATTTGCGTTACTTACGTAAAGCTTATCATTCTCTATAAAACACCAATTAAGAACTTGGTTTTGTGTTGTTTAATTAATCTACATTTAATCTGCTATGAGCTATTCTTTTTTTAATTAATTTATGCCCCAGTGTAAAATATATTTATAAGCATTCAGGTTAATGATTTCAAAAATGGGCGTTACTTACATAAAGCTTATCATTCCATATAAAACACTAAGCGCTTAGTTTTGTGCAGTTTGATAAATCTACATTTAATCTACTGTGCTATGAGTATTCTTTTTTTTTCAAATTAATTTGTACCCCATTGTATAATATATTTATAAACATTCAGGAAAAAAGTGAAAATCTTGCGTTACTTACGTAAAACTTGTCATTCCCTATAAAACAACATATAAGTGCTTGGTTTTGAGCAGTTTTATTAATCTACCTTTAATATACTATAAGCTATTCTTTTTTTAATTAATTTGAACCCCAGTTTAAAATATATTTATAAACATTCAGGAATTTTATATCTTCAGTTAAAGTATAATTGTAAGATTAACACTTTACATTTCTATGTATAGTATAATATTATTGCATGCTTTGTAACCAGCCTTTGTTTGGGGTATTAAAATTCCCGCAAAAAAAAAGATTAAGAATGAAAAAAATAGATAAAAACAGTGATGAAATGTTATAAATAACCTCGTATTTTGAATAAATTCAAAAAACATGATAATTTCAATAGATAATCCCTGCGGACGTCATTCCAAGTAGTGATATTTTCATGAATTTGATTTCTAGCGACGGTCGACTTTTTTACTATATCAAGGACGACATGACTTGGACATACTTATTAATTCATTAGCATGCAAATAAAACGTAACTTGATGTATCTGAAAAATACTATTTAATTTTGCTCAAATGAGCTTTATTTTTTTATTATTTATTATTTATTTATTATTTATTTATTTATTTTTTGCAAGCTGAGAAAGAGGACGTTATACTTTGAAATATAGTTTACTACAAGACATTCATTTGAGTCAAATATTGTCATAACAGTTTTTTGTCATAATATTTAGATCTAGCAGTCTCATATATTGTCTACTATGGCATTCGGTTCGTGAAATCACTGCTTTATACCGAACATTGCTTTCAATGTGCTTCTTTTGGATTTATTGATTTGTAGATGCAACTTTATTCATGGTACCGTTGAGAAAGTGAGAGTGGACATATTGAACATTGTAAACAAATCAGAATCTATGGTTGAGAGGAAAAATTGAGAAATGGAGTATTGTTATTCCGGGGAAGAATGAATATATTATGCTACACTACAAATGACTAGCATGATACTTTCCTTCTTCCAGGAATTCGATTTAATTTATTTTAAATAATCGACATTAAACAGAAACGGCTGATGCGTAATTTTTTTTTTACGATTTTGAATCAAAATCGTTTTTTCTTCTTGATTTTGATTTACTGTTGCAGAGTGTACTATTTACTAATCCTTAGGGAAAGTTATTTGCCATGAAGGGTCGAAACCAGATCTTGACGAGTAAGTAGAGTCGTTGAAGTCTATAGTTGAACATGAAATGCATGATGACCCCAACTTGTGATTGCATGTTAAAAGGGTTAAAGTCCAATACAAACGGCTACGAATATCCATTCCGGCAATGGATGTTCGTAGGCAACGGATGAACTGTCAAAACTCTGGTACAGAAGAGTAGAGTCCTCTGAATTCGATTTAATTTATTTTAAATAATCGACATTAAACAGAAACGGCTGATGCGTAATTTTTTTTTTACGATTTTGAATCAAAATCGTTTTTTCTTCTTGATTTTGATTTACTGTTGCAGAGTGTACTATTTACTAATCCTTAGGGAAAGTTATTTGCCATGAAGGGTCGAAACCAGCTTTTGACTGGTATGTAGAGCCGTCGAAGTCTACAGAGGAACATGTAATCCATGACTACCCCAACTTGTGATTGCATGTTAAGAGGGTTGCATGTATGAATATCCATTCCGTCAATGGATGTTCGTAGGCAATGGGTGAACTCTCAAAATTCTGGTACAGAAGAGTAGAGCCCTCTGAATTCGGTTAAATTTATTTTAAATAATCTACATTAAACAGAAATGGTTGGTGCGTAATTTTTTTTTACGATTTTGAATCAAAATAATTTTTTTATTCTTGATTTTGATTTACTGTTACAGAGTTTACAGATTACTAATCCTTAGGGAAAGCTATTTTCCATCAAGTATCGAAACCAGCTCTTGACAGGTAAGTAGATTTGTCGAAGTCTACAGTGAAACACGAATTCCATGACGACCCTACCTTATGATTGCATGTTAGGAGGGTTAAAGTCCAATACAAAAATCTACGAATATCCATTCCGGCAATGGATGTTCGTAGGAAATAGATGAACTCTCAAAACTCTGGTACAGAAGGCTCTCTGGTACAATAGAGCCCTCTGAATTCGATTTAATTTATTTTAAATAATCGACATTAAACAGAAATGGTTGATGTGAAATTTTATTTTACGATTTTGAATCAAAATCGTTTTTTCTTCTTGATTTTGATTTACTGTTTCAAAGTGTACTGTTTACTAATCCTAAGGGAAAGCTATTTGCCATCAAGGGTCAAAACAAGTTCTTGACGGGTAAGTACAGTCGTCGGAGTCTACAGTGGAACATGAAATCCATGACGACCCCAAATTGTGATCGTATGTTAGGAGGATTAAAGTCCAATACAAACAGCTATGAATATCCATTCCAGCAATGGATGAACTCTCAAAAGTCTGGCACAGAAGAGTAGAGCCATCGTTTGTATGACATTTTTTGAAAGCATAAAAGAAAATTGTAGCGATTTGGTTAAGCAGAGATCAAAAGATAAGAAACAAAGAAAGGCATTTAAATACGATGTAAAAACAGGGCATAAAACACGCGCAATATACATTATCAGAACATATTTTAACACTATCACCTACAACTCTAGCAGTTGAATTACATCAGTACAGGGCATGCGCATTACTTACGTTACTTACACGTAAGGTGGAGAGGGGGAGAAAATTACTATTGAATTTACTATTAAATTACTAACAAAAATTCATTAAAAAAACGTTTTTTTTTTAAATTTTATCTTTCTCAATTTTATTTTTACTCTACAGTAATTATTCTTAAAGTAATAACAGAGGATGAATGATCATTAAATATTTGATTTTATATAAATATTATAAATGTACAAATCATTGTGTCGAACTAGGAATTTTTTAGTAGAGATTTATCCTGATAAAAAATTCATTACATGTAAAAAATGTTCCTCTTCAGAAATTCTTTCCGTTCGCTTAGTTTTCATCTTTTTTTTTTTATAGAGGAAGAACAGAACAAAATTCAGTTTGAACTTTGATTGAAGAACTAGATCCTTTTTTCCATTTCTTCTACTTATGAAATCCCATGTATCACAGATGTTCGAGGATAAATCGATTTTGAAGTCCGAAGTTTTTATAATGTTAGAGCCCCTCCTAAAATTAGATGAGTTAAGTGTGTTTAAAATTCTTTATATTTAAAGTTCTACTAATGCGAAAAATGAATTCTAATATTCTTTCGATTTTACTATTAATATTTTACCCAGTAGATAAGGCAAAAATCATAAATCACTTTTGAATTCAAGAGTGTATTTTATAGATTTTTACATTTTAACAGAACAGATATACTTTTGACAGATTATCTCTTTCACTCTTTCCTTCTTTGTCTGTATATTAAAATGATGTCAAAACAGACATGATAATACACAAAATGAAACCATCACCTACAAGAGAATGTTTTTATGCATATACTGCATAGGATTTTAGCATTTTAATTTGTGACACTAATTTATAATGTAATATAAAAGTTTTTAAACACATCAAAGGCATTCTTATTATCTTTAGTAAAATGTTTATAATCTGATAATTTAAATAATTTTATATATTAATTTTTGTATATAATATCAATAGCTGGTATTTAACAAATTATTTACTATATAAAAGGCCTTTAGATTTTGTCATTCCGACATCATAAGCAAGTAAAAATTTTCTAAGTTGAATTTTCATTAGTTTAAACCTTAAAAAAGCTGATGTATGTTGTTTTATAGCAAAGTGTTACAAATAGAGCATTGCCGCAATCTAATTACACCAGAATTACCTTAACATATGTGAACACGCAGTGCATATTTTCTACTCAATATAATTCTGTTTTCTCAGAATCATTCTGTTGTTATTATTAGAACTATTGTTTCAATTCTCGTTATGTGTATTCTAGTTATTAGTCTATACCTTGAAAAAGCTGAAATGTGCTGTTTTATAACAAAGAGTTAAAATAGCTCATCGCAGTACTCTAATTACACCGGAAACATCTTAACATCTGTGAGCACGCAGTGCATATTTTCTACTCAGTATAATTCTGTTGTCTCATAATCATTTTGTTGTTATTATAACTACTATTTTCGGGGTTTTATTTTTGTTTGAATTCTCTTGTTATGTGTATTCTAGGCTGTGCCGTGAATGGCTAAAATATGCTGTTTCATAACAAAGTGTTAAATTTAGCGCATTGCCATAATCTGATTACACCAGAACATCTATGAGCACATCGTGCATATTTTCTACTCTATAATTTGTTTTCTCAGAATCATTTTGTTTGTATTATTAGAACGATTGTTTTCTGTTCTGTTGTTTGAATTCTCCTTATGTGTATTCTGGTTATTAGTCTATACCTTGAAATAGCTGAAATATGCAGTTTTATAACAAAGTGTAAAAAATAGCGCATTGCCATAATATGATTACACCAGAAATACCCTAACATCTGTGAGCACGTCGTGCATATTTTCGATTCAGTATAATTCTGGTTCCCCAGAATCATTCTGTTGTCTTAGAATCATTCTGTTGTTATTAGAATTATTGTTTTTTCTACTGTTGTGTTTGAATTCTCATTATGTGTACTCTAGTTATTAGTCTGTCCCCTGAAAAAGCTGAAATATGC
This sequence comes from Pardosa pseudoannulata, assembly GCA_032207245.1. Classification (NCBI taxonomy): domain Eukaryota; kingdom Metazoa; phylum Arthropoda; class Arachnida; order Araneae; family Lycosidae; genus Pardosa; species Pardosa pseudoannulata. The sequence goes on along the minus strand of CM063498.1, from coordinate 23,135,266 downwards.
TGTTTTATAATAAAGTGTTAAAAATAGCCCATCGCCGTAATCTAATTACATCGGAAACATCTTAACATCTGTGAGCACACCGTTCATATTTTCTACTCAGCATTTTAGTTCAACAAGAAACTTTTGTGTGTATTGTAATTTTTATAAGGCGTCAAAGTAAAACTCATGAATGTTATTTTTTTAAATAGGTAAATTTTTTTAAAAAGCAACGGTAACGAAAAGAAAATAAAAATCTTCAGTAATGGAAATGAGTTTACTTTGAGTGAAAGAACAAAATACAACTCTAAGCGTTAACTACAGTATGTAATTTAACTCCCCTTTTTACCAAAAGCGGATTACTCAACATGTCTGGTATACATGAATATTTTCAGCATGATAAATGTACCAAACTGTATATATTTTCTACTTACTATCCTTTTTCGACAAAATCTATGACTCGTGGATCAATTATTACAGTGTGTTTAAAAAGGACTCTTGTTTTTATATTTTTAGAGAGGTAAAAATTTAAAAAAAATCAGCATTAACGGAAAACAAACAAATAAAAAACTCAGTAAGAAAAATAATATGAATTTGAACGAAGAAAACACAAATTCAAGTGTTTAAGTGTTAATTACATGAGGAGGTCAAGCTCATCCTTTTTTAAAGTGGAAAACTCGACATTCATAAATATTTTCAGCATGAAAACTGTACTAAACTGTATATCTTTTCTACTTAATATTATTTTTCGACAAAAATATGGCACGTAGATCAATTATTATAGTGTGTCGAAAAAGGACTTTTGATTTTTATATTTTTAGAGAGGTAAAAATTAAAAAAAAAAAAAGAAATCAGCTTTAACGAAAAACAAACAAAAAAAAACTGAGTAAGAAAATAAGTTGAATTTGAAAGAACAAAATACAAATTCAAGTGTTCAAGTGTTAATTACATAATGAGCTCAAACTCACTTTTTTTTTCTAAAGCGGAAAACTCGACTTCATGAATATTTTCAGCATGATAACAGTAGTAAATATTCATTCTATTACTTTGAAATAGTATTTATAAATAACCCAAACATTTTCCTTAAAAAATTCTTCAAATTTACTTTTCCCGCATTTTACTTGTTATGTGTCTAATTGTACCGCAAGTAATTCAAGATATTTTTAGCTTGACGCAAGCCGCAAAAGGTAAAAAAAAAATCTATTTCTTTTTAAAATAAATGCTTTGTACCGGCAACAAAATATTCGGAACGCAAGCACAGCAAGAATAAAAACACGAAAAAATTCCACTTGTACAAAGACAACAATAAACTATTTCTAAATTTGGATATACTCTCCCCCCAAGGTAAAATTCTATTCTTCGAGAAATCAAGACCTTGGAAAAATACACATCTTTTTCTGGAAAGGTATTCCAACCCACGCCGACGATCACTGCGGGAATGTAATAAATAAGCATAACAGGGTACAACCCGAAAACCCCGAACTTCTGGCTAGAAAGACAAACGATTTTCCGAATCTTCGAACCATTTTCCCGCCACACACTCGCTCTCTCCTCCCAGTGCAGCTACAGACGATTTTTAGAGGAGCGGTGGGGTGGAATCTGGGGTGGAGGAAAGAGGCGGACGGTCCCAGCAAAAGCGAAGTCGAAGACAAGCAGCGTGATTAATGGACTCACAGAAGTCCCGGATGTGGTCCGGGATGGGCTGTAAGATGTCGGTCATTTTTTTCTTTATTGGTTCGTGATTTTTTTTTAAAGTTATCGATGAACGATAACGGTTAGTGATTTTTTATTCATTCATTTATAAATATTTTTTTTTATTTCGCTTTTCGTCTCGATGATTGGTAGCTTTCCGTCGATGATGTTGCCAGTCTGTTGAGAGAAATTTATTGAGGCAAATATTTATTGAGGTGGAACGAATTCATAAATGCATCGCCGCCTGAAAGTGAGTAAGATAATAAATATAGTTATGTCTAATTTAAATAAAATCACATCACAATACCAATCCTAATAAATTGAAGAACCGAATATAAAAAAAAGAACAGTAAAAAGAAGATTTTTTATAAACAAAAAAATTGAAGTTACACCATAATAAATTACAAATAGATTAATTAGATATAAAATCTTCTTCTTCTTCATGAGCATAACAACCTATTATAGGTCCTAGCTGCCTCGACAGCACGCTTCTTCCAACTCAAACGGTCTAGAGCAACTCTTTTCCAGTTCTTAATCTTCGGGGATTTGAGGTCAATTTCAACATCGTCTAGCCATCTTGTAGGTGGTCGTCCTCGGGTACGAGATCCCTCAGGGTTTTTAAAAGTATAAAGTTTAGAGGGTTGTTATCAGGGGTTCTCCAGATATGTCCAAGCCATCTCAGTCTATTACTACGAATGACTTGCGTAACCCGAGGCTCTTTGTAAAGCCTATATAGTTCAAAATTAAATCTGGTTCGCCAACACCCCTGCTCTTTACAGGTCCGAAGATAGCTCTTATAACTTTTCTTTTAAAGGTATCTCGGGCGCGCTGGGTATCCAGGTTTAATACCCAAGTTTCTCTGGCACATAGTAGCACAGTAAGTATAAGAGTCTTGTAAAGTATCTGTTTGGATTTTCGACTGATAAGTTTGGATCTTAACTGTTTTTTCAGAAGCATTTATTAGCTGATATTATTCTGCTGTTGACCTCAGTTTTCAGATTGTTAGATATAAAATCATATAAACAAAAACAATTGAAGTTACACCATGACAAATAACAAATAGATTAATTAGATATAAAATCATAGAAAATTAGATAGAAACTCAATAGAAAATTATAGATAAAATCAGATATCTGAAGATAAAAATTTGGTAGCTAAGTTCATCCTAAAAATATTTAAATAAAAAATACGTTTTTATGAATGAAATGCTTTCCCGGTGAATTAAAAAAAATCTGTAAACCAAAAAACAACCTGTTTAACATTGGGTTTATATGTCTAATTTATTGCTTAAATTTTATTTTTACAACAGCTTCTTGTTTGCCATTACGCAAGCGAGTCTATCTTTTTTTAAAATTCAGTTAGTATGCAACCCCTCCTTTAGTACTGCCCTTTTCCGAGATTACATTAACTTCTTAGGGTGGGCAAAGGTATACTATTAGGAGTTATTTGTTTTATAAAATCTTGACACAAAATATATGGCCATTGTATAAAGTATAATGTAAGTTAAATCTAATACTAACAAATAAAATAAATTAAATATAAAATTAAGTACGAACAAGTAAGTAATAAACTTTTTTTTATAAAAGTGTATATATATATATATATATATATATATATATATATAAATATATGTATGTATATACATATGTGTGCATGTATATATATATATATATATATATATATATATATATATATATATATATATATATATATACACCCATGTCCATAAATTAAGGATAATTCAGAATCACACAGAAATTGAGCTCTAAAATAAAAATTTCACCTGTAGAATTATCACACATATCTTGAAGAAGATTATGCAAATTGCAGGAAACCACCAGATGGCGCGGATAGTACGTCACAATGACGAGAGTGTATGAAAGGGGTATATAAGGAATGGTAGCAAAGAAGTAAAATTGTTCACAAGCGCTTTAAAAGCCTTTCAGTGCAATAACCGCATAGTTATGGCACAAAGGAAGCATTTGGATGATTTTTTACGTGGTAGAATTATCGGACGACTGGAATGTGGACGTACCCAGCTGGAAGTATCCGAGGAACTTGGAATCGCCCAGAGTGTCATCTCCAGGCTTTGGCAACGATTCAAACATGTAATGTGAGTAGATGTTACAGCTTAGGTCACCCCCGAGTTACTACGCCGAATGATGACCGGTATTTGGCAGTTACTGCCAAAAGAAACAGACGGAGCACAGCATCAGACCTGTCTCGTCAGCTCTCTTCAGCTACCGGTACGACAGTTTCAAGGCAGACCGTGTACAGACGGTTAGGGAACATTGGTCTATATGCTCGTAGGCCTGTCAGATGTGTTCCCCTTACCGCAACTCACTGTCGCCTGCGATTATGCTGGGCTAGAGAGCATGCATTGTGGACACCGCAACAGTGGTCTTGTGGGATGTTTTCCGACGAGTCCAGGTTCAGTTTACATTCTGATTCTCGCCGGACATTCATATGGAGAGCGCCAGGTACCCGTTACCACCAAGAGAACACCATTGAACGACACCGTTACGGTGGTGCAGGATGGCTCGTTTGGGGAGGAATTATTCTTGGTTCCAGAACTGACATGCATGTTCAGAGTGTAACGATGACAGGCCACATCTATCGGGATGTCATTCTGGAACAACATGTACGTTTGTTTCGGGGCGCCATGGGTCCAGAATTTCTGTATATGGATGACAACGCCCGACCTTACCGTGCAAACATTGTAGACGAATGCCTTCAATCGGAGGATATCACCCGTATGGATTGGCCAGTATACTCACCGGACTTGAATCCAATACAGCGTGTGTGGGACATGCTTGGCCGACGAATTGCAGCCCGTCAACCCCCTCCCAACTGTCTATCGGAACTTCGGAGGGCATTGCTTGATGAGTGGTGTAATTTTCCCCAAGATCAGATTGATAATCTGATACTCAGCATGCGTAGGCGTTGTAACGCCTGTATTGCATCGTCCTGGAGACATACTCCGTATTAACCATCATACTAACCATGTTATACTGTTTTCTGTAAATAGGTTCTTTTTTGAAATTTGCTCCAGGGAGTAAAAATCGCAATTTTTATTAATTATGTCAAACATATAGCATCTTTTTTGCTCTTTACGTTTTATTTAATAAATAGACTTTACAAATAAGTCAAATTTGTTTTGCTTTTGTCTCTTTTATTGCCTGAACTTCATTATCCTTAATTTATGGACATGAGTGTATATATATATATATATATATATATATATATATATATATATATATACATACATATATATATACATACATATATACATACATACATATATATATATATATATATATATATATATATATATATATATATACATATATATATATACATATATATACATATATATATATATATACATATATATATACATATATATATATATATACATATATATATATATATATATATATATATATATATATATATATATACATATATACATATATATATATATATATATATATATATATATATATATATATATATATATATATATACATATATATATATATATATATATATATATATATATATATATATATATATATATATATATATATATATATATATATATATATATATATATATATATATATATATATATATGTATTTTATACAATAAATCAGGCATGACCCAAGCTTTTTTGCCGCGTTTAGGAAGTTAAAAAAGCCACCCACCTTCCGAGATAAAAAATAAATCTTCAAAATTTTTTTAATAAAACCAAAATTATAAAAAAATGATTAAAATAAGAAAAATAACATACAGTTCAACTGTTAAAATAACTAAAAAAAATATTTTATTTAAAAACAGTACTTACAGTTTACGATCTAAGGACAACAAATTTACAAACTAAACTAGTACCGAGTATGTCAAAGTCCCCAGAATATTGCCTATTCCTGTGGCATTTAATGTACCTTTATTCTGATCTGTGTACCCAAATGTTGTATTTGAGTACATTTGTTGTACAATCATTAACTATCCTTTTGCATTTGATTTTACTACAGATTTATTTTCTATATTCCAGTAATTAAACGATAATTTTGTAAAATAAGTTTATTTATTTATTGTGCTGTAGTACAAATGGTTTTGCACTCTTAAATTTTGCCGTCTTAATAAGTAGCCTACCTTGCATCTCCTTTAGATCCGCCCTTCAATATGAATATGTTTGCAGTACTCATACTAATATAACGCACGTTGCATACATAAACAGTCCATATACTTAGAGTTATGCAATTCTAAACAATACATATAAATAACAAGTGGTAAGTACAAGTGATTTTGTCATTCTTAAATTCTGCCGCTTTAGGCAGTCGCCTACCTTGCATCCACCTCAGACTCGCCATGAAATATGAATATGTATGCAATACTCATACTCATACGACACATGTTGCATATATATATGCATATATATATATATATATATATATATATATATATATATATATATATATATATATATATATATATATACAGTATATACAGTACATACTCATAGTTATACAATTCTAAACAATACACATAAATACGCATATACATTACACAAACATAATCTGTATACATGACACGTACTATACGTGTACATTACATTTATATATTCGCTTATAATACACGAACATATATGAACAATTAGACGCACGTATGTTTGTATAAATACAATCTACCTACTCATATTACATCATTAAATGCACGTTTATCACTTTTCTCTCACAGTTTATCACATCTATCATAACACTTTAAATTTATTTGTAAATTGCGTACCTGTTATATTTGCTAATTTTTATACTATATTCCTTTCCGACAATTTATAGATTTATTAATCGAATCTTTTACGTCATAATTAAGATCGATAATTCTAGTATGTGAAGCTAAAAATATGCATGTGTACATACATTGTAAAATAATTCATATAACATAGCAAACAAATATACTTTTCTAAGAACGTATATAAAAATTCTTGACTATAGATTTTAATATACAGTGAATTCTTTATATACAGTGAATTTTTAAAGTAACACTATTAATTTGTTTTACCTATTATTTATATCTAATAATATGAATGTGTTCATTGTATTACTTATTAATTAAACCTAAAAATATGCATGTGTACTTACATTGTAAAATAATTCCTATAACTGAACAAATATTTAATTGTACGAACGTATATAAAATTTTTTGAATATATATTTTAATATACAGTGAATTATTTATCATTTATTCTTTGTTTTAATTAATTTTCGAAAGCAATAATATTAATTTGTTTATTTTTTAAATATGTTTCCTTATTTTTTTGTTTATTATTCTTTAATGTTTTAGAATTATTACATTGCTCCTTTCAGCCGCAATAACCTTTCATCGGTTGTTTGTGGAACTATATGGCGGCAGACACAATTCACTGTATTCATATGGCATGCTCCAGAATTTTAGAACAGAGGTAAATGCAAATTGAAGAATAGTAAAGAGTCTTATTAATTGATTAGCTTAAAGGAATTTTATTTATTTTCTATTCCTTGCTGACTTTGTCAGAAAAATGCCCGTTCTCGACATGACACAAAGATAAGGAAAAGCAAAATGGCTAAAAGAAATACTCATTTTTTTAAATGATGCGGGTTATCTCTCCCCCAATTTCGGCCAAAAAAGGATGCCCACTCAACACCGCGCATGGCGAGGTCAGTGGAAAAATCCCGCCAGCGGGAACCCAAGACGATCGCCAAAACGTAGCCTGAGTAGGAAGAACAGCCTAGGAATCTTATGGCGCCAAGTAACGCTTAAGCTGGACAAATGGTGAAAGATGGGGAGAGCAAACCACGGATGGTCAGCGCGGGAAGATTCAAGGTGACTTGACATGGACAAGCCCCATTCCATAAAATAAGGGCTCAGGAAGCCGGCAATTCCTGGCATTCCCTTTTAAATAGAATGGGGCTATACCACAAATGTCAACTTTAATTATATATTCTTTAAAATATTCATTACTAAAAAGCAACTATTTTTCGATAAAAACGACAAAATGAAAAATTAAAAAGAACAGGAATTTTTAAAAGATTTCCATTGAATTCAAAATAATACCGTATTGAAAATATTGCTATTAATATAGTCCAGCTTTAAATTTTTATAGGTTAGTTTTAATTAGCTGTATAAAGTCTGTGGAGTAAATGAAAATTAATGTAGAAATAATTATTAAAGTATATTTTTTTCTTAAAATCCGATATCATGACATGTTTTCATCTGCACGTCTAGTCTAGACATCTCATAGACTTAAATTTTTATTATTTATTATCTTTTAATTATTTTTAATTGCTATTTATTTTGTAATTAATATTATTTTCTACTAATCATTTATTTTAATTAATTATTTAAAATATTTATTTTAATCATTCTGTTTAATGCTTAAAATTTTTATTTTAATGCATTTCCCTTAATAATATATAAGAATGGTGAAAAAACTATTTGAAATACTCTAGAAAATAGAAAGATGAGATGATCAGCAGTAATTCTTTATAAAACAATATTTGCACGGACTCCAAAGGAATTATCTTAAATTATATTCCAAGGCACGTATAGTAGTTAATGAAAACATTACTTTATAAACATGTATTAACTGTAAATACGGCTAAAAATTCAATACCGTAAAAAATAAGGTAAGAATTAAGTAAAACCATTTTTATAATTCTAATGGTAAAAATATTGTAATCAACACCTTCAGATATCACATAACTCAGTGTATATGAAACCTATGTTTATAAAAATTATTATGAAATTTTTTTATTTTAAATAACATTTATTACAATTATTTTAATTATTTAATTCATATGTCACTAATTATTTAATTCATAGAGAATACCTCATTAAAGTTGATAGTATGGAATAATAAATAATAAGCATATTTAAATAATTAATAAATAAGAGGTTAAAAAAATAAATATTATTACTTTCGAAAATTAATTAAAATAAAGAATTAATGAGAAAGAATTCACTGTATATTAAAATGTATATTCAAAAATTTTTATATACTTTAGTACAGTTGAATATTTGTTCTGTTATAGGAATTATTTTGCAATGTATGTACACATGCATATTTTTAGATATAAGTAATAGGTAAGACAAATGAATATTATTACTTTCGAAAACTGATAAATATAGAATAAATGATACAGAATTTGGTGTATATTCAAAAATTTTTATATACGTTCGAACAGTTGAATATTTGTTCTGTTATAATAATTATTTTGCAATGTATGTACACATGCATATTTTTAGATATAAATAATAGGTAAGACAAATGAATATTATTACTTTCGAAAACTGATAAATATAGAATAAATGATACAGAATTAATTATATGTTAAAAAAAAATTTTTATATATGTTCGAACAGTTGAATATTTGTTCTGTTATAGTAATTATTTTACAATGTATGTACACATGCATATTATTAGATATAAATAATAGGTAAGACAAATAAATATTATTACTTTCGAAAACTGATAAATATAGAATAAATGATACAGAATTAATTATATATTAAAAAAATTTTATATACGTTCGAACAGTTGAATATTTGTTCTGTTATAGTAATTATTTTACAATGTATGTACACATGCATATTTTTAGGTATAAATAATAGGTAAAATATTATTACTTTCAAAAATGAATTAAAATAAAGAATAGATGAAAAAATAACTATTTATTAAAATCTATGTTCAAGAATTTTTATTCGTGTTATAGATTGACATATCCTTAATTGATATGTTAATTATCATTTAACAGTTTGTTTTAAAAATAATAACTATTATTTTAAATATTTATTTGATCTGTCAAAATAAATAATACATAATTATTAAGATTTTAAAATTACATTACTTATTTATTTAATAAATTTACAGGTTCATAATGTTGTTGCTAATGATGACTACGGACTTTCGTGCCGGGGGAACAATTCGAATACATGAAAATCCGAAGCAAACAGTTGCATCATATCATTCGGCCATCACCCATGTTACCATACAAACATTAAAAAAGAACAATTCTTAATAAAGCTTAACAATTCTTAACAGCGTTCTACAACAATTTATTAACTATATCTTGAAAGACCGTATCATAAGCATGTTAATATAGATTAATTAAGTAAACTTTTTAAATACCGATAGTGAAACTTATATTATCTGCTCTTTTCTATATATCACATACACTCTTTTAACGTGAAACTTTACTTATTAAAAATTATTATGTATTACTATTTATTTATTTATTTTATGCATAAAACTTAATATTATTTTAACTCTTTTGTAATGGCGTGATTTAAAGGTGTGTCTACATCAAAGAACTTTGCTTTGAGAAACGAACTTCGCTAATGTGGATACAAAGGTGTTGTTTTCCCCTTTGTATCCACATTAGTCTAGACATTTGCTATCAAAATGTCTAGACTTTTGTGTCCTACAGTAGCGAAACAACAGAGCAGACAACCGGGTGCCCAAACTGACAGCCAGAAAAATGACCATCGGAACCACAAAGCAATGCCCGACATTGGATCTTCGCCGACACGAAATTCCAGAGACTCCTGGGTTTACAGCCGGTGATTGTCTAGCACAAATCCAACTGGTTGAAGGTGAGATCAAAGCCAAATGATCCAATAATGAAATTGTAGGTCAGACCCCCTCTTTTAGAGGCCCCTCCCCTAAAAAAGAGATGAGATAAGATTTTTTTAAAGGAAGTAGATAGTAAGCTAGCAACCAGCTAATTCGGAGGTCGCTTTGAGCAGTTTCTCTATCGGAGAGCTTTTTTAGCTATAATCCCACCTTGGGATCTTTTCTTTTGAGAGTTAGCTAGAGTCAGCTAACTCGGAGGTAGTCTTGACCAGTCTTTCCATCGGAAAGTTTTTCCTAGTAAAAATCCCACCTTGGGATATATCTCTCGGGATATATAGCTGAGATTGATAACGATACCCTGTGCATTGGGTTTTCTTTTAATATAATCCTCTTCAGGATTGATTGCATATTCCTCTTAGGATCTCTAACTGTGTTTAGATATTCTTCGAAGAAACCATTTGTTATTTCAACTTCTCTTGTCTAATTGAATGTACTTTCTACTTAATTACTTGAGAGAACTTTCGCTCGAGCTACCGAATTGTTTCTTCAGTCGGATCACCAATATTTCGGCAGAGGCAGATATTGCACGTCTCTACTCAGGCCTACGTGTATCGAATCACATACCTGTGATTTGAAATTATTTTTTTGTGTATATAGAAATGATGTATATAGCAGAGGTGTGAATAAATCAATTATTCAAGAAACACTTGATTTTCCATTGTGTTACTTAAAACAGGGACCTGATACGTTACAATTTATATCATATGTTATCTAATATTCTCTTTAATTTTTACCTGTTATTTATTTTAACTATCTATTTTCAAAATAATAAGCATAACTGTTAGTTAGAGCCGTAGTAGCTCAGTCGACAAAGGCAAAGCTCTTGTAACTGTAGGGTTGCGGTTTATAACCCTCAGCCCGCCTAGAATTCGCCGTATTCGTTAAAGGTGACTGGGGCATGTAAAACAGGTCCGTGGTCACAAAGTCCTCCAAGTTCTCAATCAATACCTCTGGGGATGGCAGGCAAAGCATATATGTCTTTTACTTTGTCCCTGCTCAAAATTACAAGGACCCACTTGAGTATATGTCGTACTTTCACCATAGAGGTACTCGTTAAAACGAAAGGCGCACACCTTTGCCTTAAGCCATTAGCGCCCAGTGTTCTCGTATGACGATGCTGTAAGAAACCGCATTTCCCTTTATTAAGTGAAAAATAGTCTTTTATTTACCAGTATTTCTGATAGATGAAAGCACTATACAGTATCAGATATGACATTTCTTTGGAATTAAGTAAAAAAAGTGCCGGAAAGATGCAGTAGAATTTCCCGCTTGTTTGATAATCACACAACACATTTTGTATAGTGGGGTTTGGTAAATAATTTATGAGTTAATTTCTTTCAATTTGGTATAAATGTAATCTAGATAGTCCATTGGTTGCCACTGCAATGTTTATTATTATTTAGAGTTGTTAATGTTTCTGTAGTAATCAGGAAAAGCTGCCCGTCATCATTTGAGGACGATGGGCGTTTGGTTATTTCGTATGGAGTATTTAGATTTTTTTACATTTTTTGCAGATAATCTATGTTGAAAAACTAAAAACTAAGTAGAAATAAAATATTTAAAATCTTAGAAGATGCAGCTGTTTATCTTTTTTTCTGAAGAAATAGAGGCAGACATTATATCAATGCCTCCTGACGTCGATGATGAAGAACAATTTGATGATGATAATTTAGGTACTCCTGTTGTATCAGCTGTTGTGGTACATTAGAAATTTTATAATATCAGATAATAATGATGGCCCAGATAATAGCTGTGATGATAACTATTCTTCAAAACATAGAACATATTGTATGAAATGCAATGCAACATTATGTATCCAATGTAGTAATTTTTTTCAGACAAATTCCAACATTAAAAATGTAAAATAGACAGTTTTCTTTTATGTATAAAAATAAATTTAAATTTTTTGCATTATTTTGCCTATTACTTGATTTATACATTAAGACTGTATAATTTTATGTAAAAAAAATCATTTTTAAAATGTTTACATTTTTACATACAAACGCCCAGCGTCATCAAATGAAATCGGCTTAAAAAACATGATTGCAGTTAAATTTCAAATTGCTTTTTAAATACTCTTAATTTATGCATGTTTACCCATATCTATCAATTTCAAGGAAAGAATCCAAAATTTGTTAATTTGGGCGTTAAAGAGTTAATAAGAGTAAGATATGGTTCATCATGCTTGGTGAATATTTATTTAAGAAATATTTCTGTTAAATTATATTCCACGTTTTGTAAGGCAGTTGATTATAACCATGTTCTAAAGAAATTCAGTACAACTGCAGCTAGAAATACCTTATCATAAAGAATAAATGTAGGATTAATTAACTAAGTAAAATGTATATTTATTACCAGTATTTTACATATTCATTTATCTATTAAGCATTATTTATTTTAAAACTTACCTATTTGTTTTTAAAATAATATGCAGAACAACCATTTTAATTATTTAGTAATAATTGTTTAAAGTATTAATTATTATTTTAATTATTGATTTTTAAACTTATATTCATTACTTATTAATTTTTTTAAACATACATAATATTACAACGAAAGAATTCTATGAACTGCCAGCATAGGAATTTGAATACATGAAGTTCCGAACAAAAAAGTTGCATCATATTCATCCAGCCATCAATCACCCATGTTACTTATAAAAACACAAAAAAGAACAAAAAACAAACGAACAAATTCTAGATACACTAAAAACAAAACAATGATCAGCACTTTATTAAAGAAATATTCCTACTACCTAAAAAATAATCCTGTTAAATTATGATCCACGATCTCTAGGGCAGTTAATTATAACATTGTCCTATAAAAATTTATTAACTGTAACTGTATCTAGAAAGACCGTATCATTAAAAATAAATATAGGATTAATTAAGTAAGTAAATATTTTTTTATTTATAATCCCTATAGCAAAACAGATTCTTATCGGCACATCCACACATTACATACACTCCATGAATACGAAACCTACCAATTTTTTTGTTAATAAAGAAAGAAAAAAAATAAATAAACACACATTTTTAAGTTTTCTTCCTCTAACATCTCGAACAGCTGACGAGCGGCGAAATTTTTATTCTCGATTCAAAACATTCCGCAGGGCTTTTAACGAAGCTATTTATAGCGGGGACGAAATTTTAACTGGTAGTCATTTTTATTTACTTGCCTGCTCGTCACTTATTTAAGCTCCTCTTTTTTTTCCTATGTGTTCTTTATTTTTTTTTTCATTCTCTGCTGGGCGGACATTTTTTCTCCCCCCTTTACTATGCTGGGAGGCGCATTAACCTTGTCGCGACTATCATCTGTTGCCATTTCCTGGTTGTCATTAACGGCGTTGGATGTTGTCGCCCTGAAACTTCAGCACTTTTTCACTCGGCTTTGATGAAAGCGAAATGATGAGAACAGGAATTTCTCGGCATTATTATTGTTATTATTATTAATTTCAGATATCCCATTTGGTCTTTTTTTTTCTTGGTGTTTATTGGAAAACGCATATAAATCAAAATAGTAAACGATTCAATTTCCTAACTTTTCCAAAGAATTGCAGTAAACAAAAGTGATATATTTTTCCCGAAAATAGAATTATTGTGCAAAGATAAAGTTTTGTAATCTGTTTTAAATGTTAAGATATTGCTGATTATTTTTATTGATAGATAAAAAATGGCTTTTTTATGAATAATATCTATGTCTTGATGTAATCGAATTTCCAACTCTTCCATTAAAAGTTGATATGCCTAGGTTTAAAATAGACGACAATCTAGATTTCATTTGTGGTGCCAAGGAAAGGACAGGGAAAGTATATTGGCAATCGTGTTATGGCATAAAATTCACTTCAACCTAAAATAAAAATTAGACAAACTTTCTTTTTAAAAATCTTAATTTATAAAGCTAACCTCAAAATCTAGCAGTCTTCAGTATACGTGTATTTAGCAGGATATCTGCTAGCGTTCTGCCTGAAAATTACGATATAGCTCCTTCAGCAACAGACTGGATTTTTCAAGAAAATTAGCTTAGTTTAGCAACTTTAGACACCACCCACCCACTCATTCACTCACTCACCCATCTACCCACACACACTCTCTCTCTCTCAGACACACAGACATGTATATATATACACTGAAGAGCCAAAACATTATGACCACCAGTCAATAACGGGTTGGCCCATGTTTGGCGCTTAATACAGCTTCAACCCGCCATCGCATGGATGCCACTAGTCCTTGATAGATGGCCGGAGACAGATTGTACCAGATGGTTAAGCAACGGTTATGCAAATCCGAGATATTGCGAATTGGTAGTCTTTGAACTCTGAGCTGCCGTCCCATGACATCTTAAATGTGTTTTATCGGATAGAGATCTGGTGAGTTACGCGGCCAGGATATTAACTGGAATTTAGTATCATGTTCCTGGAACCACTCCAACACAATTTTCGTCTTGTGGCTCAGGGCGTTGTCCTGTTGGAACATTCTATTTCCAGTTGGAAAAACAGAGGCCTAGTAAGGGTGCAACAGGTCCGCAATGATGTTCAGATACCTTGTAGAACTCATGGTCTGCTCCACCACAACCACGGGTCCCAGAGACGCCCAAGAAAACGTCCCCCAAAGCATAACAATCATTCATCCCCTTTTTATAAGTACTAACAACTGTAGATCTTGAAGAACCCACGATTCATGCAGTTTTGGAAATACTTGTTCCGCGCCTTCGAGCCATTACAATCTGCCCTATATCAAGACCGCTTAGATCTGCAGCCTTTCCCATTTAGACACAGGGGTAAGTGAAAGAATGATTCTTCAGACTCTCCAGCAGCAGTTAAATACCCCTTCCACCTGCTCACGTGCCTTCCACGTCATCCAGGCGAGTTCATTGCAAAATGTAGGGGTGGTCATAATGTTTTGGCTCTTGAGTGTATATATATATATATATATATATATATATACACATATATATATATATATATATATATATATATATATATATATATATATATATATATATATGTATGTATGTATGTATATATATAAGGCTGTTATGACCTGCTTCACATTCAAAATAGAATCCACGCCTAATACCTCCAAATCGTTGACTTCAAAGTGAGAATGTTGTAACATGCCTTAAAATAAACGCTGAACGAAAACTGTTTTCTCATGAGAAATTACTCATGTGATTTAACTCAACTTGGGACGGCCTTCTCACAGATCACACAGATACACATTTGCATTTGGTCTCTGTAAGACGTGTTCGCCAGTTCTCCATCATTAACATTGAATTAAAGGATTTTTACTAAGTATTTTGCCTGGTTTTTTTTTCTCAGAGAAAGCCTTCTTGCTTCAATGGCTGCATCTGGATTGCACTGACAAAAAAGCACAGACAATTAAAAATATGGGCTATTTCTCTCATCTGTAAAAGATAAGGAATTTTTTTACTAGATACATAAGTACGTATATATATATATATAATATATATATATATATATATATATATATATATATATGTATACATATATATATATATATATATATATATTATATAATATATATGTATATATATATATAATATAAATATTATATAATATATATAATACATATTTATATATATATATATATATATATATATATATATATATATATGACAGGTATCACTAAACGACACTAGAGTCCTGACATAATTTTCATTCTTTATTCAAATCTCACAGCATACTAATCACCAATCATCTTTAATGGCGTCTCACATTGGCACCCAACTTGTAACAAAGGCAGGCTTAGCTGCCACGGGTAACCACAGCTCTGACTGTGGAATGTGCATATTGCTCTCTGCTCAGATCACTGAGCGTGAGCCGTATTTATGTGGCTAAGTCCTCACGCCGCGTCACTGTCAGTAAAAGAATCCCTAATTAAAATCTCTTAAAATTAATCTACATTTTAAATCCTGACATATGCATATATATAATATATATATATATATATATATATATATATATATATATATATATATATATATATATATATATATATATATACAATATAGATATATGTAATATATATAGATATAATATATATATATATATACGCTAATACTCAGAAAGTTGAATCCCAGTGGCTCTGGGTTGGACAAGATTGACTCAGCCTTTCAACCCTTCAGTGGGAAGATAAAGTGAGGACAAAATATGCTTAGGTGTTTTAAACACTGAGGGCTCCAAGTAAGGTTGACCAACTAACAGGAACATATGCTTCGTACTCCAGGGTTCTTGGTCTTGGAAACGGAGATTGGAAACGTAGGCTCTAGGGGCTATTGCGTCGAGAAGGTTTAGTTTATACAAAAAGTTAGATAGTGCCGGTGAGATAAAGATAATCAAAATCTAATGGCTATGTCATAAGGAGAGGATTTAGTCTCTTAGAACTACAAGAAGACACCTTAAAGAAACCCTCAGCTGATCGAGACCCATAGGAAGATCAAATAACATATTGATAGATGAGGTCGGAGATTATTTAACAGTTGAAGAATCACTGACTAGAAATGAAATAAATCTAGTCGGGTGGATTGGAAAAACGTTTCTAATGCTGAGGTCCTTTAGGGGCAGTAGTGCCAATGATGATTATTATAATGGTATATGCGTGTGCGTATGTGTTTAAAGTTATGCATGTGTATGAAAAATTTGCATGCTGTATAATACGGAAGAAGCCTTTTTTCATTTAAAAGTAATTTTTCAAAAAAGAAATTCTATGAACGGCTACCAAGACTTCTTGTTGAGTTTTCAAAACGAATCGTGACAAATAAAGACATTTTATTCATTTCGGATGTTCTTGTTTTTAGAGGAAAAGTTATTACTTTATCTTTTTCCGACCCTCTTCGATCGCGTGAAAAGTTACAACTCCGCAATAGGTTAAACGGAACGAAGTCTCCGCGTTGCAGCTTATTTCAAATTTATTGCCAGCGGCAAGAATCTTTTTATATAAATTAGATTAGAGCTTCTCCTGGATACAATTTTGTTAACATTTTTTTCCAGTTCTCCCCCTGGAGTGGATGTTTAAGTTCCGGTCCTTTTATTTCAGTCGAAATGTTTGATTACTTTACAATTTCTTTTATGAGGCAGGAAATGTATTTTTAGGACTTTTTGAGTTTTAGTTTAGGTATTTTTTTATCTTTAGAAACGAATAGCTGCTAGATTTATTTTATCATAATTCTAGTGCTTTTAAAAATGTAGTATAATAATATATAGGAAAACATTGTCTATGTATTATTCAAATCACTGACTTAAAAAAAAATTATAATAGAAGAGATGAATAAATGAAATAATAAATAACTGTGATAGAAATTCAATGGAAATCGGTATAAAGGAATTTATTTATATATATATATGTAATAATTCTTAAGTTTTTCAATAATTTTAATGATAGTAGTACTACTATATTACTTCACATTACATTGATAATATTGTAGTAAAGAAAATTAAAATTTAAGTATTCATTATCCTAATATCATTAAATTATTCTTAATATGATTAAAGGAGAAAACCATATATTTACTGGTTTCCTAGAAAACTAATCATATAGTGAACTATAACATGGGCATGAATACAAGAATTATAAAATAAACAATTTTGATTAAAATTGAATGGAAATTTATGCATATGCAATAATTCTATAGATTTCAAAAAATTACTAGTATATTTCTTCAAATTATATTGATAACTTAGTAACTAAAATTAAAAATTAAGCATTCATTATATCAATGAGGAAAAACCAATCTTTATGTATCTTTATTGCACATCTCGAGTATGTAATGGACTATAAGTTTATAAAATAATATTATTAGTTTATTTCTTCATATTATTTGATAACTTGGTATAAATTCGACTTAAAATTGAAATATGTATCATAAAAATGCCTAACATAATTATTTTGTTACATATCTCGAGTACTTTATTAGATTTATTCTCGAGTATTATATAAGGGATGGTTAAACTATGCGGCAGCTCCAGCTGCCAAAAATTAGAAAAAAAGTAAAATATTTATCTTTATACATAAAATTCTTCTGTCTGTGTGTTTGTAAAATAACTCCAGAAAACCAGAAAATGCAAAAAGCAGAATTACGCGCTTGCTGAGATTATCATAATGCCACTTGAAACCTATCAGTATCAACGTATCTGTGGCGCAGTGGTCGGCGCAACGGGCTTCAGTTCGAGAAGTACCAGGATCGAATTCTCTTATAGGCGATGTGGTAATTTTAATTTAATCCAATTATGTTTATGATGACTGTACGCGTGGTGGCGTCAAGTATTTTTAAAATAATTTTTCCCCTTACTTTTGAGTCAAAACGGTCCAATTTAGAATTTATTCTATATTTTTTGGATTTACAGCTTTAAAACAGGACAACTTCTGTCGGGTCGTCTAGTATAATATAATAAATCACAAGGAAAATGATTACCTAATCTAAACAGAAGAATACAACCTCTAGAGCTCTCATTTGAGAGAATGTTCATTTTAAATTCTCTGTAGTATCTTTCTCTTTAGGCACAAGTTCTATGTAATATTATATATTTTATACGTAAAAAGGGTGCAGAGATAGCGTAAATGTGTATAGTGGTAAAATTATATAAAAAAAAGTGTTTCTGGCACCTGTTCAGGTTATTGTGGTAATTTGTATAACGCTAAACCCCCAGAACGTCTACTAAAAACTTAAAATTATTTCTTTTTTGAAGGTACATCAATTGTACCCATGACAATTAGCTATAGCTAGAGTAAAACTAGAATTCACAGTACTATGCTTAAGCATGAGTCGCACAGATTCTATAGTGGTTAGCGTATTGTGCATGTGTGGGTTTCTGTTCCATTCTCGAGTAAGGCTTGGATATATTCGTGCGTTCTTCCCTCATAGGGCACGATGTTGTTCTACATTGTGTGCTGGTGCATTTTGCATCAGAATTATACCGAGAGCGGGCGTTTTGCGCGTAAATTTAGTTATTCAGTTAAATCTCAATAGATCGAAAATTATTTAATTTTTTAACCAACTTTTATTATTGTATATTGAAATATATAAATTAATGAATAAATAAACAAATATAAATATAAATACAAATATATATATATATATATATATATATATATATATATATATATATATATATACATATATATATATATATATATATATATATATATATATATATATATATATATATATATATATATATGAATAATATCATTTTCTCAAGGATAAACCGAAAGTTAATTTTAAGTCTAAATTGATTTTTTTAAATCAACCTTCCCGTTCTGTGGTTTCGCATCGACTGATGTAAAAACTAGTTTTTATTTGTCTAAATATTTCCAGAATCTATGTAGTAGACAAGAACATTCGGCTTTGTTTTCTTGTATATACCTTTATTTTTGTACCCACAAACAAACCATGTTCTTACACTAACCCGTACTAGTACGTGACCAGCACTCAAGAATGAATCGTTAGGAAACGTACTAGTAAGTGTCCCTCGCTCAAGTATCAATCGTCAGAAAAAGTACTAGTACGTGTGTCGCATACAATGTGATATGATGCTCCCTAATAAAAAGGAAACAAATCAGCAGGTTGTATGGAAAATGCGTATAAAGGCTAGTGTCTCGTATTTGTAAAAAAAAAAAAAAAAAAAAATGTTTACGTATGATAGAAAATTAATCACTTATCTAGAATTTTTTTCTATTTAATCAAATAATTCTCGAATGCTTCAAATTACAGTTCATTACAAATGTAGATTTATTTATTTTACTGTTTGAAGCTGTTTAAATTTCATGTTATTGCAATTTTCAGGAGTCAGTTAAATCTTTAAGAGAGTCTCAATAAATGTCGGAAAGGGGAGTACAACACCTACTCCTTAAGCCTACGACTTCCATTATGTTAATTATACTTATGACTCTAAAAGCAGAAATACAGGATCATTTCTGTCTTAAATATCAAATTATTTTTAATGCGTCCACATATGTAGCGTATTAGTTTTCATAGCTAGAAAGACAAGTGTATCTAAGCATTTTATGTTATCAGCGAATTGTTGTATCTTGTTCACTTTGAAATCAATCCATCTTTTGTATTAATCTTTTGTGAAGAGTTCACTCTTCAAAGCATGCATAATGCCACAAAAGAACATTTAATGGGTTGAAACTTTGTGTATACTTCTTTAATGCCTAGAACCCCCATTTATATACCTCTGAAAAATAGCTTGTAGAATTTACACGTTTTAACAGACCGAGTTTTCTTTTTAAGAGTAGGTAGAGTGTAATCATATAAACACTACATAAAAATTTCAATTAATTTTAATTGCTATTTAGAAAATTTCCATTCGGATCGACGCATTATTATTTTTGGAATAGCTTGCATAAATGTTTTGACAAGTTCATAGACTGAAAGCATCACAAATTGCTTTCTCTAGTGTAAAACTGTATTTTAAAGTACTTATTTTACACGTAACGCTAAATAAATATTTTTTGGCTAAATTTTTCCTCTTTTCCTAAATGGATCCTATGATGTTTAAAATGATAGCTGACCACTATCGTGGTGTGCTGTAGTGTTGAAAAAGTATTTAAATTTCATAATTATTTTATTCTGTTCCGTTCATAATAAGTAAGATTAAGACATGCATCGGCATGAAATTGTGGCTGTCTTATGTTATTTAGTCCAACTAATCACGATTGAACCATACGCTACTCGCATTAAGGCAAAGGGATGTGCCTTTCGTTTTAACAAGCACCTCAAGCGTAAAAGTACGACTTCTTTCTCAAGTAAATACCCGTAATTTAGAAACAGAAACCAAAAAGAAGACGTAATACAAGAAAAGAAAAAAAAAAAGGAAAAAAAAAAAGGAAATGAAAAACAAAAAGAGGGAGAAGGAAAAAAAGAGAAAACAAAAACCAAAAAAAGAAAAACAAGAAAAAGAAAAATTAAGACAGGAAGAAAAAAGAAACAGGAGAAATAAATAACTCAGACCCATAAAAACGACTAAGAAAACTAAACAAGATAAAAGGCGTGCCTGCCACCCCCAGAGGTATTAATTGAGAACTTGAAGGACATTGTGACTACGAACCTATTTAAAATGCCCCAGTCATATTCAACGAACACGGCTGATCTTAGGCCGGCTCGGGTTCCGAACCCACAACCCTTTAATCACAAGAGCTTTGCCTTTGCCGATTGAGGTACTGCGGCTCGCATAGACATGTTCGGGCATTAAAGAGATGAAGAAAAACTGTTAGTATTTGTTTTGATGGGCTACACTCAACAATTGTCCACAAGGTTAACACATAGAAATAAATTTATTCTCGCGAAAGGTAGTCGGAAGCTAAATTTCTCGTCAAAATCCCTTTCTTGTGGACGCCGTACAGTACATTATAAGATTATTCGGTAGCATCATACATGCGCCGATTCTGATGTGTTTATCAAGAACAAATCCGTAATAAAGAAAGATCATTGAAAGCAGTGTCCAATATATCAATATCTTTCACGATGAATGCTGTATTATACAATATAGAGTCTGAAAAATAACAGTCATGGAAAATAACAGAAATGACAGAGGTTCAATCCTCGAGCTGGGCTAGGCTGATCAGCCTTTCATCTCTTCACTTATTAGAGAAACTGCAAATTAAACATGCTTAGGAACTTAACACTGGCTGTTCCGTGTAAGGTTGACCACTTAACCTGGATCTATGCTTCGCATCATAGGGTCCTCTGTCTTGAACACAGATATAGCCCCCAAGTTGAGATAATGAATCGAAGAGTTTATTTTAACAGAAATAACAATATGTGATAAAATTAAATGTTATATTACAATCCAAATATAAAAAAAAGTTATCTTTCTTAGCTTGCATATAACTGTTCAATTGAGTCAAATTAAATAGTATTTTTTGAACTATCTAATTTCATTTTTTTATAAGTTAAGGAGTCAAAAAAGTATTAAGTTTTATATTATCACTGAAGAATCAGGACGACTATGGTGTGAACACATCCTTCATGAGCATTAACATGCAGTGATTTATTGCAACATCATCACCACAGTACATGAGAATTTCGTAGTAAAATTAAGTCTATAATCAGCTTTTTTTCTGAAAAAATGAAACCTCTGAAATACAAAACATGTAGTCAACCAGCTTGGTTAGTTTTGTTTTGTAGCTCTGTAGTCTACTTCGTACAAGTATGAGGGTTAATGACGCAGGGACCGATTGTTTAAAGCCGATTCTGACCGTCTACTATCATCCATACCTTCAGCGGTATTCGAATCCACGAATTTGTGGTATCAATATGGTATCAAACAGCGGAACCCTATCTGCTCTCACGTCATACTTCTCTGTAAGTAATAATTCACGAGGTACTTAGTAGGGTAAAATTACTGCGTTGTAGACAACGGAGTCTGCTTGCTTTAGGGAATGGGAATTAAAATTAACTAAATTTAAGGAATTACATAAATCAATAAATTATACTGCTCTATAAATTAAATTACAATAACATTTTATAAATTAAATTGAATTAAATGTTGATTTATTACTTGAATCCACTAACACCGGTACCAAACAGAAGCGTTCTATCCCTTTGATCATCGTTCGAACCAAACATCTCGGACATAGCAATTTCGTGAGATTGTTAATTTACGTTGCTATAATGAAATAGGATATGTTTACTTTAGAAAATGCGAATTAAAATAGGGAAATATAATTTAGTTCTCATTCGGACACTTTTTAGCGAAGTATTGTTTGAAAGTTAGAAAAGTATTCTTCCAGATAGCTGATAAGAATTTTTTCTGGCTCTTATGACTTTTCAACTTTTGTCAGTTTCGTATATATACTTATACACTTATATGCGATCTACGATAGCTCAGTCGGCAATAACAACTATCTCGTAACTAACGTGTTGTGTATTCAGGGATCGAGCTGGTCTTGTTCCACCTTCAGATCCCAAAAGATCCACCTTGTTCGTTAATGTTGACTGGGGAACTTAAAATAGTTCGTGGTTACCATGTCCTCTAAGTTGTCAAACTATACCTCTGGGGACAGGCCGAGACTGGGGGTCTTCTGCTGTCCTTGCTTCTAAATTACTAGAACCCACTTAAACCTTGACGTTCTTTCACCCTAGAGGTGCTCAGATGCTCTTCAAACGAAGGACACACTCATTCGCCTGAAATGATGCAGCTTCTAGACCACAAGCTTGATTTTTCCAAGTAGCTTTGATACAACAGCAACACATATGCATAAGCCTCATATACAGATAGAAATATACGTATACACATAAAAATACAAAATCTCTTATGTTTAAATGTGTACACATACACTCATACAGAATACACCCTACACATATTACAGTCAAAGAAACATAACATTTCTTTCAGAACAGAAGTAACGTCATTCCGATTAATGAAATCGATATGTATGTCTTTAATCGATATATTTTCAAGTCGGTAATTCTAATACTAAAAGAAGAAATAATCTCACTGTGAACAGTGGACAGAATAACATTAAATAACTAAAAATAACCAAATTTCTTAAGATTCTCCCACATTTTTTCAGGGATGCCAAAGATTTTTCAAATAAAATTTAATTCTCTAGCTTAACTGTAATCTACGCTTTCGAAAGGTCAATATTTTTAAATCCGTTAATATGTATTTTTAAAAAAAATGCTACTCTCTTTTCTTAAAAAAATCTAAATTGAAAATTTATCATCTACATTTTTGACGTAGCATAAAAAGGAAAGGGACAATTACAGTTCTTGAATTACTAGAATTTTTTTCTAGAAAAAAGTGAAAAAGAGGACCTTTATTTCATTTTGGGTTTTATAATATCTTAACGATGACAGATGGCTCGAAATTTGGCGCTGTGCCCACTAATGCTAACAAGATACGTGTTATCTCAGAGATAGTAGGAAAAGTAGACATAATATTCGCTGGCGAGTTATTATTCGTCACGCCATCTGTCGGAGACGGAGTGGCGATCTTGTTGATTTTATTATTTGCGCAAACACAGCATTCTTACAAGTGGTCTAGCATCTACACTCTTTCTATGTAGAAGAAAATAGAGTTGATATGAATTCTTGAATGCGATTACGCAGTCATGTGGATTTGGAAAGTGAGCAATAACAGAAAAGCCGAGACTAGAAACAGAAAACACCATAAGACTAAGACAGAAATAGAAGAATCTTTTAGTTTTATTTTTGTTTATA
>CM063498.1:23095739-23098239 GCA_032207245.1 Pardosa pseudoannulata | reverse complement strand
GAAATCTGACTAATTTACATCCCTTGCCTTGAGATATAAATTCAAAACTATCCCAACGTAAAAAATTGACAATGCAGATAATATTTTCTCCTAGAATTATATATTTAACACTTTTTAAAATTCTATTAATTAATTTGACAAAACTAAATAATTTATATATCTATTAATTATTTAGAAAAATTTATTATTTAGAATTCTTTAAAGAACACTTTTCATTTTGTAACGGAGCAATAATAGGTTGTTATAATGAAGAATTTTTAGCTTAAAAGTTAACACGCCCTTAATTTATGTTGCTAGCTCCCATCTATTTTTCTGACTTGAGAGAAGTGGTTTGGTGTTAATTTGGAGCGCTACTTTCTACTTTTTTGTTACACGAGAGCTTATGGCACTGGGATCTACTTCTTAAAACTGAGGAACGGCTACGAATATTCATGCTGCTTTGCTGCACTAGGGCTAATGAGACCAGTGACTATTGCTTAACCCCTTCGGGATCAACGTCCCGTATACGCGAAGCAACGATTTCACTCTTGTTTGTCCACGCGATAATTTTTGGTTGATAGTAAGAGACCAGCGTCGCGTATGCGTAACAGGAGATCTGAACATTTTATTTTAATTTTTAAATAACAGATTTAATTACTAGATACCGTAAATGGCAACGGTTTTTACAACAGTCGACTCGTATAGCTTTTATGTGCTGCCCATTCCAAATATCTACGAACACCCAAGCCAACAGTGGCATCCGAAATCGTGAATCTCAGTACTGGAAAGCAGCGCTCTACCGTTCGGCCATCGTTTAATAGAGAGAGAGAGAGAGAGAGATGAAGAGACAGATAGTGAGATAGTTATAGAGAGATAGGATAAAATAGAAAGATATAGAGAGATAGAGGTATAGATATGGTCAATGAAGGCTGGACATACTTCTTAAAGCCAATTCCGAATGGTTACGAACATCCAATGAAGCGCCAAACCGGGCCTATTTAGACGTGAGACCCGCCAGGCTTACCCAGGTGGCTGTGGGCAGATCGAAAATACTGAGCCACCCCACCACAAATTCGACCCTTCGAAGAACCCGGAGCGCACTCATCGCGCCGCAGTCACCATTATGGGGCGAACGCAGCAGAGTTGCGCTTGTGACGGAGGAGAATTTTGAAGACTACTGGATGCTTACCGAACCTCTAGACGCCGGAATTAGTGAGAATGGCGTGAACCATGAGGGCCGAGAAGGAGAAACAAAAGGAAGAGATGGTTAGGAACATCCATGCTACCGCACGATTCCAAACCACGATTTCCAATACCGGACATCACAACCTAATCATTCAGAGATCGTTCGATGTGAGAGAAATAAAGGAACTCTTTTGCAAGTTTTCCTCTAATATCGGGTTTCAAACTCTTGGCTAAGTGAAAAATTCTCCGTAATAAAAAACCTCCGCCTTAATACGATCTAGCATGTTTCACTAAATACATCGTAGTGCAAATTAAAAAAAAAAAAAACTTAAATATCGAAGAAAAACTTGTTAAATGTCTTAGCGTTCGAAAAATCCCTCCCTAATCGGCAAACTCCTATTTAAAACATCTTAACGGAACTTATTCTAACATGCCTCGTCACACTAGAAAAAAAAAATATATATATATATACTTTCTGCTAGTTAATATATACTTTCTTACACTTAGTTAAGTATCGTATAGCTTAAATAAAAAAGCAGCAAAACAACTTAAACAATCCCTTTAGGATATCGATTAAACGGATACGAGCGAAAAAAAAAAATTATTTTTCTGAACAATTGATTTGTCTTTTTAAATAAGAACAGAGCAATTTAAAGGAATTCTTTATTTTTTTGCTTTTTTCCCTGGCGTACTATTGTATAAAGAATTTTTATCCATTTATTCATCTTTCAAAATCACCAATCCATAAGCAGTCGTGAAGTTTATAATTTACATTATTTATCGAGTTAATTTTTTATTGTTGTTATTCTAAAGTTGAATTAAAAAAGACTTTTCTCTAGGAAAAATAGTTTATATTAAATATATTATCTATTTCTTTTGCTGGATGTTTGTAATCGCTTACTACTTGAAGTTTTTAATTTATGAATTTTTCTTCTAAATTTTTGTCAGAATCTATGAACTTCCTATATGTTTTAGCTCATATTTACCGTTCGGCCATCGTTTAATAGAGAGGGAGAGAGAGACAGAGATAAAGAGACTAGTGAGATAGTTATAGAGAGGATAAAATAGAAAGGTATAGAGAGATAGAGGTATAGATATGGCCAATGAAGCCTGGAAGTATTTCCTAAAGCCAATTCCAAATGGTTACGAACATCCAATGAAGCGCTAAACCAGGCTTATTTAGCCGTGAGACCCTCCAGGCTTACCCAGGAGGCTGTGGGCAGATCGAAAATACTGAGCCACCCCACCACAAATTCGACCCTTCGAAGAACCCGGAGCGCACTCATCGCGCCGCAGTCACCATTATGGGGCGAACGCAGCAGAGTTGCGCTTGTGA
>CM063498.1:23088239-23090739 GCA_032207245.1 Pardosa pseudoannulata | reverse complement strand
GCAAAATTAAGTTTTTTTTAGATTTTCGTCTCGTTTTCATTACTATGAATCGGGTATTAAATCTGGCAAAAATACTGAAAAAATATTTGATAGAATGTAACAAATTTACACCGTTGCATTTTTTTTAATATTACCATTTCATATCACCATTAATAAATATGATTGTTAATATAATTATTTTTAATATGTAAATTTAACACTATAACATTTCGATTTTAGTTTTGCATAGTGAAATGCAATTATATTGCTTGCATAATATGAGAAGAAGGTGATAAACTTTCCCTTTTAAACTTGGTCTCAAATATTGATAAGTCATGTGACCCTTAATTAAGCCTCTCGACAAACACGACAAAAACCTGAAACCTATACTGTGATATTACGGCTGCTATATAACAGTCTACTTATGTCACTGGTGACTTCCGCATCATAATGACGTCAGAAATCGCCAGAGACGGGAATTTGGTACAAAAATTTATCCCTCCGACATCATTGTGACGCAGATGTCATCAGTGATATATGTCGACTGTAATATGGTAGGAGCCTACGTTTCTTCAGTAATAATATTTATAATCTTGCAAGATCAATATATGAAAAATTAACTCACGTGGCCTTTTTATAGTATTCTTATGTGGTGAAAAATCATTCCCCATGTTTTATAAAGCGTTTCAATTGGTTAACTCATTGTATGCGGGACACGTACTAATAGGGGTTAGTGTAACAACATGGTTTGTTTGTATGTACAAAAATAACGGTATATACAGGAAAACGAAGCGGAATGTACTTGTCTACTACATTGATTCTGGTAAAATTTAGACAAAAACTAGTTTTTACATCAGTCGATGCGGAACCACAGAACGGGAACAAATTAAAATTATATATTACTATTTCTATTTGATTTTTTTTACGATACTATTATAAATTTATCCACTACAAAATATATTTTTTGTTTACAAAAATCTTATGGTTGTTATTTATATATTTATATTTATATATTTGTTTATATATATTTAAAAATAAAATACGAAAAGTTGGTTAAAAAATTGAATAATTTTCGATCTATTGAGATTTAACTGAATAAATAAATTTACGCGCAAAACGGCCGCTCCCGGTCCGCTGTTTAATGTACCCGAACACAATGTTTTAACTAGAGAAATAAATCTCTTATTAGTAGTTGGATAACAAAAGCAGTACTCCTGATTTTGATGTTCTTGTACATTACGTAATACTAACCACAATTTAAAAATTATTTTACGTATGGCTTTAACTAAACATATAATACTTCCCTTCCTAATCACTTATAATTAAAATATTTAAACAAACAACACACTTAAGCTGTGGTTACATGCAAGAAATTAATTGCTGTATTATAACTAATTACTTAGGGTAAAGATTAAAGGAAAAAAAACTGTTGCTGGAGAGCACTTTTAATTAAAACTTGTATGAGGTTAATTAAAATTTTAAATTATCTCTTTGTTTTGCGTCCACTGCTGTGATACCAAGCAAAAATAATTAAACCAATTAAAACAAACAATTTGCGGAGAGAGTCATTTCTTGTTGAAACTTCACATTTTGTTTCAACATATTTCAAGAGTGTTTCCAAACCTATACACGCAAAATTAATAAATAAATAAATAATTAAATTTTTAAAAAATGTTTTCGATTGTGTATTCGAAATTATTTGAATTTGCAATTTTTAATGACCATCATGTAATTTTTTATGAACTACTTAACTATCCTTGAGAAATGTAGGTACATAAAATCAGTTTAAATTAAAAGTACCTCAATAATTCTTACATGTCTTTCTGTTTCAGCCTCATTGCCTCGTAGTGTAACAAACTATAGGAATACATGTATGTATATATATGCATCTTAGTGTGAAATGTAATTTTTATGAACTACTTAACTATCCTTAAGAAATGTAGGTACATAAAATCAGTTTAAGTTAACAGTACCTCAATAATTCTTACATGTCTTTCAGTTTCAGCCTCATTGCCTCGTAGTGGAACAAACTATAGGAATACATGTATGTATATATATGCATCTTAGTGTGAAATGTAATTTTTATGAACTACTTAACTATCCTTAAGAAATGTAGGTACATAAAATCAGTTTAAGTTAACAGTACCTCAATAATTCTTACATGTCTTTCAGTTTCAGTCTCATTGCTTCATAGTGTAACAAACTATAGGAATACAAGTATGTATATAAATGCATCTTAGTGTGACATGTAATTTTTATGAGCTACTCAACTATCCTTGAGAAATGTAGGTACATAAAATCAGTTTAAGTTAACAGTACCTCAATAATTCTTACATGTCTTTCAGTTTCAACCTCATTGTCTCTTAGTCTAACAAACTATAGGAATACATGCATGTATATATATGCATTTTAGTGTGACAGGCTGTACGAATATGCATATTTATATGTAATCCATTTTTATAAAACTCCTGGACAAGAAGAAAACTTAACAGCTAGCAGTAATACAAATGCAGTCCGTCCG
>CM063498.1:23060739-23083239 GCA_032207245.1 Pardosa pseudoannulata | reverse complement strand
CATTCAAAGGCAAGAAATATTGTACATTACATTTTTTTTATATCATTTTGGTGTGGGGACCTCATAATATTTATGGAAATTTTATGTGAAGTTTTCATCATGAAGCAAATCCGATAGACACGTGAGAGAAACTGTCAATGTCTTCACTTGTACTATAACTATTGCAGTTTATACTCATTAACTTTAATTTGTTGAACAATGTGAAAATCCTAAATAAGTATCAAACTTGAAAGTATAATACAACAATAAAATGGCAACAAAACCAAAGAATGTCACGTATACCACACGTGAGCTACATACCTACCTCCCTTCTCAGCATAAATACTCGTTCTTCCTACGTCATAGGAATGCGGAATGACGCGAAGAACTGATCCTTCTATTAGCTTGCGGTCTAAAGTAAGTGTTGTCTGTACGTTTTAAAACAAGAACAACGAAAATGGAAAAAAATTCAATGTGACAGATGTGCATCATGAAAATGTCATCTAGAGCTTCAAGAGGACTGCGGAGAATCTGCACTGCCTTACAGAACTGCATCAAGATGGGTAAGATTTCAGTGTCTGCCAAAATGTGGCAGACATGCATCGACCAGGTCGTACTAGTGTCAGCATGCTTTTGCCGCACTAATGGACAGGGATCTATACCAAACTATTCATGAGCTGGCCCGAAAGACAAGATTTCCGCATACATGCACATTCTGAAGGAACACATGAGAAAAACTCTGCATGTTCCTCAGAAAGCCTCTATCATGCTGCATGACAATGATCGGCCACATACAACACAAGCTGCGACTGATTTGTTCGATCGATGGGGCTGGGAAATGCTGTACCGTCCACCATACTCCCCAGATCTAAGCCCTTGTGTTTTTGTCTTAAGTTCTATGATGAAGAAACTACTTTGTGGCATTCGCTTCAGAACTGTTCCAGGGATTCTTGCTTCAATAGACCAATCCATTCGAACTATCAACAGAGTAGGCACAGCTACTGGTGTTCTGTGACTTTCACATTGTTGGAAACGGATTATACATAATGCTGGCGACTATATTGAAGGCCTATAAAACATGTTGACATGAATATCTTTTTATTCCATGTAAATAAATAGTTGACACTATTAAAGTTCCAACTCTCGTAAAAACAGGATTAAAAAGTTTTATTTTCTTACTCTACATTGTCTTTATGATTTACTGATATATTATGTAAAAGTTTCTGGCAATCTTAAAATTATTATAATAACTCAAAGGAATATGAAAATTGTAAAAAAATTGGAAAACCCCTGCTGCAGGTTCCGTGACCCGAATTAGGGTTGTCACCCACAGTTTAAAAAGCTCTGGTATGTCATGAACAGGTTATAAATTTATTTTCAAATATTCCTGCTTTCAAGTTGCTATTTAGATTTGATGACATTCTAAACATATTCTTTATTGCAATATATTTCTTCATCCCTTCATATAGATCTTAAATTAAAAAAAACGACTGTTTAATATAAATTTAAATATTACAATAAATATTTATCAATTTAAAAAAAAAATTTGACTGTAAAATAGATTATCTCAATTCCGAAAGTCTAGTAACTTAACTCCCTCTATATTTAGATTCAACAATAAACTTTAGATCATGGATTAACTGTTTCAAATCAGTTCGAATATTTAATCAGAAAACAATCTTTAGACCGCCAAAGCCCAAAATCTTTCGTAATATTTAATTTATACTGCATTCCAATATGTATTTGAATAATGAAATAGTTTTTTTAAAGTATACTGCGGCTTAAAGCGAAATGGTGCATTTAGCTTGCACGTTAAATCTAATAATATGTAAACACTGTTCATGCCTGGTTCTGACAACTATTTTATATAATTTCCCAAGTAAAAATAAAAAAAAAACACTGAAGTGAAATTAAATTGCGGAAGATTTTAGATATTTCATTTGATATCATTTACATGATAGAAGACGTCTGCGACTGTATTTTAGCTCTCAAATAACAATTTGAATTCAACGTTTCAAAATTGGATTTACAATCTGAAAAATCTTTGTAAAGGATTAAATGTTTCAATTTTTGCAAGCTGCTCGACATCTGGTACCTCTGTACGAGACATTTATATGCTAAAATATCCGAAAATGTCATGAGAACTAATTTTGTATATGGAGATTAAAATATTAATTTTGTAAAATTTACAAAAAAAAAATTATTTTGATTCTTTATCTTTCTATTTAAAGAATATTATTATATTTATGTAAATAACATTTCTCGGATTTTCAAGTTATTTAAATTTCAAAATTGCCAGAAATTTAGATTAAATTTCAAATAAACTTACTTAAAAATGTATTTATTCTCAAACATTTTAGTGCAGACTTCTTAGACATCTCATATTATACAGGGTGTCGCAAGAAGACCAGATAAACTCTGCATGAGATTCGTTGTTTGGTATACATTAAAAATTTCCAAAGAACTGTGTATCTCTGACCTATAATTTTCGATAAAAATTCGAAAGAATATATTTGACGCCATGTTTTGTATTGCGAAAAAATATTTATTCGAAATCTTTACAGCGTAACATGCTTGGAGTCCTGTTAATATATATATATATATATATATATATATATATATATATATATATATATATATATCTATATATATATATATATATATATATATATATATATATATTCGAAATGTTTACAGCGTAACATGTTTGGAGTCCTGTTTAATGGCTACTACGATCTTCAGATCTGACCCCTTCAAATTTTTTCTCGTGAGGCAATCTCAAGAAATTGATTTATCTAGTGTCCCTTTACTTCAAAAAATAGACTCAATTTCTCGTCTCCCCGGCGCGTTTACTTTGATAGACACTACGAGGCTGGGACGAGTGAAATCATCTATTCCACGTCCCTTGCATACCTGCCGTGGAAGACATCTCGATCTCTTTCCTATTTAAAGTTGTGAAAATACCCATGCTCCAGTTTCGAAAAAAGTGTTGTTGTTTTTTCGGAAACCTGATGTCATACAATTACGAAAACTATAGGTCGTAGAGGTACAAACTGTATGTCTTTGGGCATCATTTATTTATTTCAAACAACAAATTTAGTTGTGTAGACTTTATTCTGTTTGTTGGGTAACCCTGTATTATATACATACTTAAGTGTTTACATACATGAAAATAAATCAATTTGTGTTTATGCAAAGTATGTTAAAACCATTCTCGGATAATCCTTTCTGAAAATTAGTATTTTGACTTATGCGCATAGGAAATAGTCTTAATGACATTGCATTCCTTAATTCCCTAAGACGGAAATTACATTAGAAATTGACTGCTTCATACAAATTTAAACATTACAATATGTTGATATGTATAGATTTCTTAGTTTTCTGATTTATTACTTGTTCATATTCTAATTACTATTATGGAGATTTCAAATTAGTGGAGTTTTAAAACCGTCAGAAATTTAGATTAAGAAAGCGAACATAAATATTCATATGCTAACATGCTTATACAAAAATAATTCAGTCACATTAATTCAGTCCCTTACAACTTTTGACCCTTTACTGATTTTTTAAAGAACTAATTGATGAAGTGTTTGGAAAACTTAACTACTAGTAGCGAATATATTTCTTTACACCTTCGTATAAAAAATAAATCCCTACTCCATTTAGGATAGCAATAAAAAATTAAAGTAAAAATCGTTTGGCCTCGAACCAGAAAAAATTACAAAGGATCTGTAAATTTTATTAAGTATGAGGTATAGAACAAATAATTGTTAAATGCATTTTAATAAAAAAAGAAATATTTAATGCTTAAAAAGACTTTTATGTATTAAAAAAAAAGTATATTTTCCCGATTTTTTTTTCTCAGTGGGATACAACATATAACCAAATTTAAAAAATCTCAGATTATTTGACATACAATAGCAGTACTATTCCACTAATATTTCATAAGTATATACTAAATAGTCTATGAGAAACGGACTGTTAAAAGAAATAATCTTTTGTATGTAAGGATGCGTGAAAGATAAATATTTGTGCTACTACAATTTAATAGTGAACTCTATAGACAACTTATTCTAAAATTTCTTTTGAACATTTTTAAAATTAGCATAACTATGGGCTATTTATTGACTACTTTTCACTAAGTTCCTGAAACCAGAAAATTCTTATGAGTCTTTCACAAATTAATTTTGTAGTTTGTAAGAACATCCATTTGTAACAGTTCTTGTTAATGCAAATTAGCAATACCAAATAGCTAATGAGATACATTGTAAAATTGAGGTACTACTAAAACATTTTATAGGAAATATTGTCATTTATGGCTGGTAAAAAGTAAACAGTTCATACACATATGAAAAAAAGGCTTTATGCTTTATGTAATCCTACATAAACAATTCTCGATTATTTCCTTCTATAAACAAGTATATACACTTAGTGGTTTTGAAAACATTTTCTTAGTGTAATTTTGCATAATGTTCCTTTATTTGTTATACAAATTTCAGTCTTGAAACAGGCAATCCAGCAATAATTTTAATATTGCAAAAATATTACTAAAATATTTTATATCTAAATATTTCACCATTTTAATTCTAAATTTAAATTCCTCAAACCCAGTATTGTGGCCGAGATTAAAGTTTGAACTATATCAATTTATTGTCGATCGTGCAATTTTTGACCAAATTTAAAAGAGTGTGAAAAGTAATTCTTAATTTAAAAACCGTAAACAAATCCGTATCAAGCCTCTCTAAACACTGTACTTGATGCTAAAGTATGATTATGTCTTACCATTAACAATATTTGATGAGAAGGATTAAGCAATTAAAGTTCAATCAGGACCAAGGGGAAATGCAAGGTTGTGTCTTGAGCCTTTTGATGTATTTTGTAAATTTTAACTCTTAAATGTACAGTGTCTCTGAATTAGGATACTTTAAAAGTTAGATTTTGCTACAGGTAACAAATTTTAATGTAATGAAAACAAAAATAATTATATGACAGTTTGACTTATGGTGTTCTCCGTGGCATAGTATTAAAAAATTGGGATAAATTATAAATATTAATACTTATAAAAATTCAAATGCATGGACGAATAACTGATTAACCTTTATAAAAGAGGAAAAATGCTCAACAGAAAGTTGTTGTAACTTAGAACTTAGTTGGAGTGAAAAAGAGAAACCAGTCCGAGGTACAACGGGTAGACATCTCAAAAAACTTTACAATTTCGAGGTTGGGGGCAAGGACCCATAAATTTTTCGAACCATAATTTTTTTTCGGTGCAAATAAAAAAATATTGTCACGAAGATTCGAATGAACACACCATTTAACTTAACAGATGAATTTATTGAAGCTAAGTAGCAACTCGCAACTTTACAAGATCAGGAAGTTGCCTACAGCTAGTGGGTATCAGCTTTTATACCCGAACAGAATATTCGAGAAGTAACTAATTTACATACTAAAGAAAGGTCTAGAATGTTCAAGAACATAAGGAAACAATAAAAAACATTTTTAAATTAAAAATCCGGACTTGATCAACCGCCTTGGTAAGCATCGAACCCTCAATCTGCGGGCCTGTATCTCGCGCTTTGACCATTCGGCCACTGAGCTCATTGGCAAAGCATCTTTATGCGGCAATATATTTTGGCTTAGTTAAGGGATGGACAAACATTTTGGGCCGCGGGCCAAAAATGGAAAGAAAATAAGTTTGGTGGGACAAGATAAATTTTTCTAAAATTTTAAAAGCAATATACAAGTACCTAACGGTTTAAATACGTTAATGAGATGAATGAAATTACGATTTCATTTTTAAAATTTCTTATACTGAGGTTCTAAGTGAGATGTTCTGATTTTAAGGAAAGATGCTAAATGCTCATCTGTCAGACTACTTCTGAAATTATTCTTTCTAATTTCCAAAGTTGAAAACACTTGTTCACATATAAGAAGCAAATATACCTCTGATCTTCTGGGCACGAGATAATAAATTTGGGATATAATATTTCGGCAAAGTAGAAAAAGAGATGGATATATAATGTATAAATATATATTTCTTTTAATTTGCTTCGGACCGGCGACTTAAAATTCTATCCTTGGGCCAGATAAAATCTTCCGGCGGGCCGTAGTTTGCCCATATCTGGTTTAATTCCAGTTTTTGTTCCGCCAAAAATAATGCCTTTCGGTTTTCGGTTCAGTTACGAATAAATAATTTTTAACGTATATTCTTATTTGTCTAAAAATATAATTATATCAAAACTTAAAAGTTTTTTTTTTGGTACACTATGTGAAGTGATGCAGTGTACGATAAGAACGATAAACAGAGAATGGTGAGCTTTGGCTTTGTTATCCATTATCAAAATTGCATTTGACAACTCAACATTCAACTGAAGGAAATCTTCATTCTACAAGTAGTTTCAAGCGAAACTGAAAAAGAAAAGCACTAGTGCACATTAAACAGGAAATCCAGAAGGAATGTACATTTAATGACGATAATTATAGGTTTAACGTTAAATTGAAAAATATAGATAAGTTGTTTAGAGTAACAAAATGACTGGAGATATATCGAAACGAAATAAACCGATTTTCGTTTCAGTTTCGGTTTTTGTTCCAACCAAATTAAAGATTTTTTCCGGTTTTCGGTTCAGTTCCAGTTCGAAGAAATGGTTGAGGATAAGGTTATTCGCATATGTGACATTCTTTAAGCTGTATGGGCCTCTCAGATTGTGCTAAAGGAGTAACAACCTCAGGGGTCACAGCCTTCAGGTACCATTGGGTCTCTCTAGATGCCTTAGTGAATCTTTCTCTCTTTGGACTTCATGGTATTCATGAACTTAGAGCTTTGTAGAGTTTGTTTCTTACTGGGTTGGACAAAGCAATCCGGAACTGTTGCAATGTTTAATTCATCAGATTATATTAATGTATAGCTTCGGTTGTGTAGATGGAAAAATTAGTCTTAAAGCCTCTTCACAATATGGTGCACTACATACCATTACCACCGTATGGAGGGGGTATGGCTTATCGTGGTCGATGATGACAGACGATAAAATAGCCTTGGCGGACGATGACTTCGGTGGCGGTTTTTCTCCAAAAATCAAAGGCAACCGGCATGCGCAACTAAAGTGCGCTGCTAACTCTATGGATGAATCCACTCGCTCGGCTCATTTAGTGGCCCAGCGTGTGGATGTAGCACGTGAACCATAGTTCAAGGTCACCATCAGGAAGTGGTGAACAATTGGACATAGTGTGGAGGCTACATTGCACCCAGGAGATTAGGTTTGGTTTGTTTGGTTTGGTTTAGAGTGCTACGGTCTAATTTTTGCAACCCGAGGGCTAATGGGACAGGGACCTACAGATTAAATCTGATTCCAAACGGCTACGAACATCCATGCCACAGTGGGATTAGAACCCACGAACTCCGGTACCGAAGGCCAGCACCCTAACCAATCGGCCATTGTTAGGCGCGGTTTGGTTTGTATTCGATATACTATTTTGTAACACGAGGACTAGTGAGACGGGGTCCTACTGCAAAATGCCGATTCCGAAATACTGTGAATATTCATGCCCCAGGGTATTCGAACCAACGAACTCCGGTTCCGACTATCAGCACATTAACCAATCGGTCATAGTTCGGCTACAATAAGGAGGTAAAAGTAATATATAAATGCAGGTCTAATGCATAGGGAAATAGTATTCGATTTAGAGATAAAAATTAGTGGAGGCTGAAACAGGATTGAGTTCAAGTGAAGAAAAATATACGGAAATCCATAATACTTATTTTATGAGACTCGATTTTTTATGTGCCGTATCATCTATACTGAAAAAGCCTCTTTTATTATTTTTATGCACTAACACACATCTAATTATAAAAACTGGAAGCGCTGAATTGATAAATCCAAAGTTTCACCAGTCCAAGGTACAAAAGGTTCATCTGCTATTAAATTCAGACTGCATATAAACATTTATTTTGAATAATAAAATAGTTTTTTTATATAAGAAGACTTAGAGAGAAATTGTGAATTTACCCATGCAATAAATCTGACTAAAAGCAAACACATTTAACGTATGATTTGTCAACCGCTTTACGAAATTTCTCTAGCAGAATAAAGTAATAAAATATAACACAATTAAAACGCGGAAGATTTTACATATTTCCTCATCTGATTTACATTATAAAAAATGCCTAAGCTTCTATTTTAACCCATAAATAGATTGATTTAAATTTAAAATAGATTTAACAAAAACAAAGTTAGATTTAGAATTGGGAAAATAACCGAACAAGATTGAATTTTTCAAACATTTTAAGCTGCGAAACATCTGGTGTTTTTATATCAGATATTTAAGTGCTGCAATATCGAAAAACATCTGAAAAAATAATCTGATAGACGGATATTAGATTCCTATTCTTGTGAAATAATGTTTTTATTTATTTTTACTTTTTATGTTTTTTTCTATTTTATTAATTCCTAATTATTATTTGAGTTTTTAGTTTCTTATTTTTTTTAACTTATGTTTTTATTTCTTTTTTATTTATTATTTAAATTTTTCAAGCATTATAGAATTTATAGAAAATATTTTTTTGTTTTATATTTTTTTAGTAATTTTAATTATCACATAATCTATAATCTTGTTATAATTATTCTATTTTTATCGATATTTTTTTTTAATTCCGAGACGGCTATTAAACCTCCATGCCACATTGGGATTCGAGCCCATGAACTCCAGTACCGAAAATCAGAGCCCTAACCATACATCAATTGTCCAGTGTTTAGATCTGGGCGATTACCTACAAACTAGATTTATATCGCGATTTATTATATCGATAACAAGCTGTTTATCGAATAGTCTAGATAGAACTTAGAGATTTTTATAGGATTTATTTAGAGATAATTTTTTTATTTATTTTTGCTAGTTTTAATAGAGAATAATTTTTATTAGATTAGATATTATAGAAAAATTTTTTTTTATTTTATAGATTTTTTATTTTTTCTGTTTTTTTTATCATATTAAAAATCTTTCATAGTGAAATACAATCAGCTTTCTATAGCTATAGCATCTATTTCTAACATTAATAATCTAGGATTTTTTTCTTTTACAACTATATTTTTTTCACATACATTTTAAGGCTTAGACAATGTCTTGAAAACATTTTCAATTTTTTCAACATCTTTTTAATATAATTTTACTATTCTTTAATGAAAAATTCTGTTTCTTGCATATATGTATACAGTATACAGTAGACCCTTTAAAATATATGAAGATGTGAATATAAAATAAAACTAAATGCCCTGATAAACTATAAAAACACTTTCAGGGTTAAACGTTAAATATAGAAGCAGAATGTATAATGTAAAACGATGTAAAATAACATCGAAATGATGAACATGTGCAGCACCTAAATAAAGTTTTTTCTTAAAGATATTGCAAATTCTTTTTTCATAGATATATATGAACTGAAATTGTAATTGACTCATAAATGCATCACTGTGCACGGGAGTTATTACAGTGTGCTACTTTGTGTACACGATTGTAATTTTCCATTCATCTTTTAATGAGCGATTATTAATCATTTGTAAAGTGATTTAAGGATTTTCCTAAATCAACGAACCTGAGAGAAAATTTAACTCTTAATTTAGGTATTATTCCCACAGAAAATATATTTATAATGTAAAATAACAAAATAAAAAACATGAGTACCACCCAAATAGAGTTTGTTCTCAAAGATATAATACTCAATTATCCCCATTTGAGGAAGAAAATTAGAATGAAAAGGATTATAAAGATAAAAAAATATATAAACCAATGTTAAAAAATGTAAATTTTTTTTCATAGTTATGTATATTCTGAAATTTTAAATGATTCATAATGCATCAAAGTGAAGTACAGTTATTACAGTGGGCTATTTTGTGTACCCGATTGCAATTTTCCATTCATCTTTTAATCAGCGATTATTAACCATTTGTAAAGT
Source organism: Pardosa pseudoannulata (assembly GCA_032207245.1). NCBI lineage: Eukaryota > Metazoa > Arthropoda > Arachnida > Araneae > Lycosidae > Pardosa > Pardosa pseudoannulata. The sequence goes on along the minus strand of CM063498.1, from coordinate 23,073,311 downwards.
GATTTAATATTTTTCTAAAACAACGAACCTTAGGTAGAATTTAACTTTTAATTTTGACAATATTCACTCACAAAATATATCTATAATGTAAAATAATAGCAAAATGAAAAGCATGAATACCTCCCAAATAGAGTTGTTCTCAAAGATATAATACTTAATTATTCACATTTGAGGAAGAAATCAGAATGAAATGGATTAAAAAGATTAAAAAATATACAAACCAATGTTAAATAAATGCAAATTCTTTTTTCGTAGGTATACATAGACTGAAATTTTGATTAATTCATAAATTCATCAATGTGCAGTACTGTTATTGTAGTTTTTCATTTGTGTGCATGATGGTTACTTTCCATTCATTTTTTAATGAGAGATTATTAAACATTTGTAAAGTAATTTAAAATTTTTCTAAAACAATGAACCTGAAATAGAATTTAATTCTTACTTTTGCCAATATTACCACACAAATATATCTATAATGTAAAATAATAGCAAAATGAAAAACATGAGCACAACCCAAATAGAGTTTGTCTTAAAGATATAATACTTAATCAATCCCATTTGAGGAAGAAAATCAGAATGATATGGATTATAAATATAAAAAAATGCATAACAATTTTAAATAAATGCAATTTTTTTTCGTAGATATATAGACTGACATTTTAATTGATTTATAAATGCATCAATGTGCCGTACAGTTATTACAGTGTGCTATTTTGTGTTCACTGTGTAATTTTCCATTCATCTTTTAATCAGCGAATAGTAAGCATTTTAAAGTGATTTAAAAAATTTTAAGACAACGAATTTAACTCTTAATTTTTGAAATATTCACACACAAAATATATGTATAATGTAAAATAATAATAAGATGAAAAACATGACCACCACCCAAATAGAATTTTTTCTCAAAGATATAATACTCAATTATTCCCGTTTGAGGAAGAATATCAGAATGAAATGGATTATAAGGATCAAGAAAAATATAGAAACCACTGTTAAATAAATGGAATTATTTTTTCATACATATGTATATTCTGAAATGTTAATTGATATATAAATATATAAATGCATCAATGTTTATTGCATTTATTACAGTGTGCTATTTTGTGTACATGATTGTAATTTTCCATTCATCTTATAATCAGCGATTATTAACCATTTGTAAAGTGATTTAAAGATTATCCGAAAACAACGAACCTGAGAGAGAATTTAATTCTTAATTTTATCAATATTCACACACAAAGTATATCTATAATGTAAAATAATAGCAAAATGAAAAACATACGCACCACCCAGATAGAGTTATTACAATGTGTTATTTTGTGTACACGATTGTTATTTTCTAGTTATATTTTAATAATGGAATATTAACCATTTGTAAAGCGATTTAAAATTTTCCTAAAACAACGAAGCTGAGAGAGAATTTAACTCTTCATTTTGTCAATATTCCCACACAAAATATATCTATAATGTAAAATAATATTAAAATGAAAAACATGAGCACCACCCAAATAGAATTTGCTCTCAAAGATATAATACTCAATTATTCCCGTTTGAGGAAGAATATCAGAATGAAATGGATTATAAATATTAAAAATTACCTAAACCAATATTAAATAAATGCAAAATCTTTTTTCGTAGATCTTTTAATCAGGAAACATTAACAATTTGTTAAATAATTTAAAATTTTCCTTAAACAACGAACCTAAGAGAGAACTTAACTCTTAATTTTGGTAGTAGTCTCACACAAAATGTATCTATAGTGTAAAATAATAACAAAATGAAGAACATGAGCACTACCGAAATAGAGTTTTTTCTCAAAGAAATAATACTCAATTACTTCCTTTTAAGAAAGAAAATCAGAATGAAATAGATTAATATGATTAAAAAATATACAAACCAATGTAAAATAAATGCAAATTCTTTATTCGTCGATATACATAGACCGAAATTTTAATTGATTCATAAATGAATCCCTGTGCATTGCATTTGCAATTTTGTGTACACGATTGTTATTTTCTAGTTATCTTTTAATAAAGGAATATTAACCATTTGTAAAGGGATTTAAAATTTTCCTAAAACAATGAAGCTGAGAGAGAATTTAACTCTTAATTTTGTCAATATTCCCACACAAAATATATCTATAATGTAAAATAATAACAAAATTAAAAAGATGACAACCCAAATAGAGTTTGTTCTATAGATATATTACTCAATTATTCCCATTTGAGGAAGAAAATCAGGTTGAATTGGATAAAAAAGATTAAAACATATACAAACCAATATTAAATAAATGCAAATTCTTTTTTCGTAGATATACATAGAGTGAAATTTTAATTCATTCATAAATTTTCAATGTGCAGTACTGTTATTGCAGTGTTTCCTTTGTGTGCATGAAGATTATTTTCCATTCATTTTCTAATGAGAAATTATTAAACATTTGTAAAGTGATTTAAAATTTTTTTAAAACAACGAACCTGAGATAGAATTTAATTCTTAGTTTTGTCAATATTGCCACACAAAATATACCTATAATGTAAAATAATAGCAAAGTGAAAAACATGAGCACAATCCAAATAGAGTTTGTCTTAAAGATATAATACTCAATTATTCCCATTTGAGGAAGAAAATCAGAATGAAATGGATCATAAAGATTAAAAAAAAAATGCAAAACAATTTTAAATAAATGCAAATTCTTTTTCCGTCGATATATATAGACTGACATTTTAATTGATTTATAAATGCATCAATGTGCCGTACAGTTATTACAGTGTGCTATTTTGTGTACACGATTGTAATTTTCCATTAATCTTTTAATCAGCGAATATTAAGCATTTTAAAGTATTTAAAATTTTTTTAAGACAATGAACCTTAGGTAGAATTTAACTCTTAATTTTTGAAATATTCACACAAAAATATATTTATAATGTAAAATAACAAAATAAAAAACATGAGTACCACCCAAATAGAGTTTGTTCTCAAAGATATAATACTCAATTATCCCCATTTGAGGAAGAAAATTAGAATGAAAAGGATTATAAAGATAAAAAAATATATAAACCAATGTTAAATAAATGGAATTATATTTCATAGATATATATAGACTAAAATTTTAATTGATATATAAATGCATTAATGCTTATTGCAGTTATTACAGTGTGCTATTTTATGTACATGATTGTAATTTTCCATTCATCTTATAATCAGCGATTATTAACCATTTGTAAAGTGATTTAAAGTTTATCCGAAAACAACAAACCGAGAGAGAATTTAATTCTTAATTTTATCAATATTCACACACAAAGTATATCTATAATGTAAAATAATAGCAAAATGAAAAACATGAGTACCACCCAAATAGAGTTTTTTCTATAGATATAATACTCAATTATTCCCATTTGAGGAAGAAAATCAGAATGAAACGGATTAGAAAGATTAAAACATATACAAACCAATGTAAAATAAACGCAAATTCTTTATTCGTAGATATATATAGACTGAAATTTTAATTGACTAATAAATGCATCAATATGCAGTACTGTTATTTCAATGTTTCATTTGTGATCATGATAGTTATTTTTCATTCATTTTTTAATGAGAAATTATTAAACATTTGTAAAGTGATTTAAAATTTTTCTAAAACAGAGAACCTGAGATAGAATTTAATTCTTAGTTTTGGCAATATTGCCACACAAAATATATCTATAATGTAAAATAATAGCAAAATGAAAAACAGGAGCACAAGCCAAATAGAGTTTGTTTTAAAGATATAATACTCAATTATTCCCATTTGAGGAAGAAAATCAGAATGAATGGATTATAATGATAAAAAAAATATACAAACCAATGTTAAATAAATGCAAATTCTCTTTTCGTATATATATATATAGAGAGAGAGAGACTGAAATTTTAAGTGATTTATAAATGCATCAATGTGCCGTGCAGTTAATACAGTGTGCTATTTTGTGTACACGATTGTAATTTTCCATTCATCTTTTAATCAGCGATTATTAACCATTTGTAAAGTGATTTAATATTTTTCTAAAACAACGAACCTTAGGTAGAATTTAACTTTTAATTTTTACAATATTCACACAAAAAATATATGTATAGTGTAAAATAATAATAAAATGAAAAACATGACACAGATATAATACTCAATTATTCCCATTTGAGGAAGAATATCAGAATGAAATGGATTATAAAGATGAAGAAAAAAATATACAAGTCAATGTTAAATAAATGGATTTATTTTTCATAGATATATATAGACTAAAATTTTAATTGATATATAAATGCATCAATGTTTATTGCATTTATTACAGTGTGCTATTTTGTGTACATGATTGTAATTTTCCATTCATCTTATAATCAGCGATTATTAACCATTTGTAAAGTGATTTAAAGATTATCCGAAAACAACGAACCTGAGAGAGAATTTAATTCTTAATTTTATCAATATTCACACACAAAGTATATCTATAATGTAAAATAATAGCAAAATGAAAAACATACGCACCACCCAGATAGAGTTATTACAATGTGTTATTTTGTGTACACGATTGTTATTTTCTAGTTATATTTTAATAATGGAATATTAACCATTTGTAAAGCGATTTAAAATTTTCCTAAAACAACGAAGCTGAGAGAGAATTTAACTCTTCATTTTAGCAATATTCCCACACAAAATATATCTATAATGTAAAATAATAGCAAAATGAAAAACATGAGAACAACCCAAATAGAGTTTGTTCTATAGATATATTACTCAATTATTCCCATTTGAGGAAGAAAATCAGGTTGAATTGGATAAAAAAGATTAAAACATATACAAACCAATATTAAATAAATGCAAATTCTTTTTTTCGTAGATATACATAGAGTGAAATTTTAATTCATTCATAAATTTTCAATGTGCAGTACTGTTATTGCAGTGTTTCCTTTGTGTGCATGAAGATTATTTTCCATTCATTTTCTAATGAGAAATATTATTAAACATTTGTAAAGTGATTTAAAATTTTTTTTAAAACAACGAACCTGAGATAGAATTTAATTCTTAGTTTTGTCAATATTGCCACACAAAATATACCTATAATGTAAAATAATAGCAAAGTGAAAAACATGAGCACAATCCAAATAGAGTTTGTCTTAAAGATATAATACTCAATTATTCCCATTTGAGGAAGAAAATCAGAATGAAATGGATCATAAAGATTAAAAAAAATGCAAAACAATGTTAAATAAATGCAAATTCTTTTTCCGTCGATATATATAGACTGACATTTTAATTGATTTATAAATGCATCAATGTGCCGTACAGTTATTACAGTGTGCTACTTTGTGTACACGATTGTAATTTTCCATTCATCTTTTAATGAGCGATTATTAATCATTTGTAAAGTGATTTAAATTTTTTTAAGACAATGAACCTTAGGTAGAATTTAACTCTTAATTTAGGTATTATTCCCACAGAAAATATATTTATAATGTAAAATAACAACAAAATAAAAAACATGAGTACCACCCAAATAGAGTTTGTTCTCAAAGATATAATACTCAATTATCCCCATTTGAGGAAGAAAATTAGAATGAAAAGGATTATAAAGATAAAAAAATATATAAACCAATGTTAAATAAATGGAATTATATTTCATAGATATATATAGACTAAAATTTTAATTGATATATAAATGCATTAATGCTTATTGCAGTTATTACAGTGTGCTATTTTATGTACATGATTGTAATTTTCCATTCATCTTATAATCAGCGATTATTAACCATTTGTAAAGTGATTTAAAGATTATCCGAAAACAACGAACCTGAGAGAGAATTTAATTCTTAATTTTATCAATATTCACACACAAAGTATATCTATAATGTAAAATAATAGCAAAATGAAAAACATGAGTACCACCCAAATAGAGTTTGTTCTCAAAGATATAATACTCAATTATCCCCATTTGAGGAAGAAAATTAGAATGAAAAGGATTATAAAGATAAAAAAATATATAAACCAATGTAAAATAAACGCAAATTCTTTATTCGTAGATATATATAGACTGAAATTTTAATTGACTAATAAATGCATCAATATGCAGTACTGTTATTTCAATGTTTCATTTGTGATCATGATAGTTATTTTTCATTCATTTTTTAATGAGAAATTATTAAACATTTGTAAAGTGATTTAAAATTTTTCTAAAACAGAGAACCTGAGATAGAATTTAATTCTTAGTTTTGGCAATATTGCCACACAAAATATATCTATAATGTAAAATAATAGCAAAATGAAAAACAGGAGCACAAGCCAAATAGAGTTTGTTTTAAAGATATAATACTCAATTATTCCCATTTGAGGAAGAAAATCAGAATGAATGGATTATAATGATAAAAAAAATATACAAACCAATGTTAAATAAATGCAAATTCTCTTTTCGTATATATATATATATAGAGAGAGAGAGACTGAAATTTTAAGTGATTTATAAATGCATCAATGTGCCGTGCAGTTATTACAGTGTGCTACTTTGTGTACACGATTGTAATTTTCCATTCATCTTTTAATCAGCGATTATTAACCATTTGTAAAGTGATTTAATGTTTTTCTAAAACAACGAACCTTAGGTAGAATTTAACTTTTAATTTTTGAAATATTCACACAAAAAATATATGTATAGTGTAAAATAATAATAAAATGAAAAACATGACACAGATATAATACTCAATTATTCCCATTTGAGGAAGAATATCAGAATGAAATGGATTATAAAGATGAAGAAAAATATACAAGTCAATGTTAAATAAATGGATTTATTTTTCATAGATATATATAGACTAAAATTTTAATTGATATATAAATGCATCAATGTTTATTGCATTTATTACAGTGTGCTATTTTGTGTACATGATTGTAATTTTCCATTCATCTTATAATCAGCGATTATTAACCATTTGTAAAGTGATTTAAAGATTATCCGAAAACAACGAACCTGAGAGAGAATTTAATTCTTAATTTTATCAATATTCACACACAAAGTATATCTATAATGTAAAATAATAGCAAAATGAAAAACATACGCACCACCCAGATAGAGTTATTACAATGTGTTATTTTGTGTACACGATTGTTATTTTCTAGTTATATTTTAATAATGGAATATTAACCATTTGTAAAGCGATTTAAAATTTTCCTAAAACAACGAAGCTGAGAGAATATTTAACTCTTAATTTAGGTATTATTCCCACAGAAAATATATTTATAATGTAAAATAACAAAATAAAAAACATGAGTACCACCCAAATAGAATTTGTTCTCAAAGATATAATACTCAATTATTCCCGTTTGAGGAAGAATATCAGAATGAAATGGATTATAAATATTAAAAATTACCTAAACCAATATTAAATAAATGCAAAATCTTTTTTCGTAGATCTTTTAATCAGGAAACATTAACAATTTGTTAAATAATTTAAAATTTTCCTTAAACAACGAACCTAAGAGAGAACTTAACTCTTAATTTTGGTAGTAGTCTCACACAAAATGTATCTATAGTGTAAAATAATAACAAAATGAAGAACATGAGCACTACCGAAATAGAGTTTTTTCTCAAAGAAATAATACTCAATTACTTCCTTTTAAGAAAGAAAATCAGAATGAAATAGATTAATATGATTAAAAAATATACAAACCAATGTAAAATAAATGCAAATTCTTTATTCGTGGATATACTATTCTAGTTATCTTTTAATAAAGGAATATTAACCATTTGTAAAGGGATTTAAAATTTTCCTAAAACAATGAAGCTGAGAGAGAATTTAACTCTTAATTTTGTCAATATTCCCACACAAAATATATCTATAATGTAAAATAATAACAAAATTAAAAAGATGAGCACCACTTAAATAAAGATTGTTCTATAGATATAATACTCAATTATTCCCATTTGAGAAAGAATTTGAGAAAGAGATAGAATGAAATGGATTATAAAGATTAAAAAAAACATACAAACCAATGTTAAATAAATGCAAATTCTTTTTTCGTAGCTTTTTTTCATATATATATATATATATATATATATATATATATATATATATATATATATATAGATAGATAGATAGATAGATAGATAGATAGATAGATAGATAGATAGACTGAAATTTTAATTGATTTATAAATCATCATTGTGCCTTGCAGATATTACAGTGTGTTATTTTGTGTACACGATTGTAACTTTTCATTCATCTTTTAATCAGCGATTATTAAATTTTTTCTAAAATAACGAACCTTATGTAGATTCAACTCTTAATTTTGGCAATATTTACACACAAAATATATCTATAATGTAAAATAATAAAAAAAGGAAAAACATGAGCACCATCCAAATAGAATTTTTTCTCAAAGATATAATACTCAATTATTCCCATTTGAGGAAGAATATCAGAATGAAATGGATCATAAAGATTAAAAAAAAATATTTGAGGAAGAATATCAGACTGAAATGGATTATAAAGATTAAAAAAATATTTGAGGAAGAATATCAGACTGAAATGGATTATAAAGATTAAAAAAATATTTGAGGAAGAATATCAGACTGAAATGGATTATAAAGATTAAAAAAATATTTGAGGAAGAATATCAGAATGAAATGGATTATAAAGATTAAAAAAATATTTGAGGAAGAATATCAGACTGAAATGGATTATAAAGATTAAAAAAATATTTGAGGAAGAATATCAGAATGAAATGGATTATAAAGATTAAAAAAATATTTGAGGAAGAATATCAGACTGAAATGGATTATAAAGATTAAAAAAATATTTGAGGAAGAATATCAGACTGAAATGGATTATAAAGATTAAAAAAATATTTGAGGAAGAATATCAGACTGAAATGGATTATAAAGATTAAAAAAATATTTGAGGAAGAATATCAGAATGAAATGGATTATAAAGATTAAAAAAATATTTGAGGAAGAATATCAGAATGAAATGGATTATAAAGATTAAAAAAATATTTGAGGAAGAATATCAGACTGAAATGGATAATAAAGATTAAATAAATATTTGAGGGAGAATATCAGAATCAAAGGGATTATAAAGATTAAAAATATACAAACCAATGTTAAATAAATGCAAATTCTTTTTTATAGATATGCATATACTAAAATTTTAATTGATTCATAAATGAATCACTGTGTATTGCATTGACTGTGTATTGCATTTGTATTGCACTGTGTATTGCATTTGATATAACAATCACTGTGATTGTTATTTTCTATTCCTCTTATAATCAGGGATAATTAACCATTTTAAAGTGATTTAAAGATTATCCAAAAGCAACGAACATGAGAGAGAATTTAACTCTTAATTTTGGCAATTTTCCCACTCAAAATTTACTTGCGAGGTGATTTCTGAAGCTTAACAAAGAGTACCAACGAATAACCGACCCAATGGTTATTTAAGACTGATTCTTGTTTTACGCTTCCCTGAAAACAATGGAAAATTACGCTTTGCTCTCAACTGGCCCCCTTTTTATTTTCTGTTACGTTTCAGAACGATTAGATAATTTGTTTCTGTTTTTTAATAGCGGTAGTTTATGTGATACTATTTTACTTTTTTAACTTCGTCTAGGAAAAAAGAGAGGAAATAAATAAAAAATATTCCATGCGAAATCGCAAATGTAATTGCTTTTTGTGCGTTATTCTAGAACGAAACACTCTCTATTATAAATAAACGAGAATTCTGATAGTAGTGGAAGTTGTAGTACCCGTAGGCTGTTTGAATTTCTCGTTTTTGTTTTAGATTTATCGAGAGCGTCAAAAATTTGCCAGAAGACAGAGTTGCATGATGAAATGTTTATACTATTTGAAGCCCTCACGAAAATGAAACAAGATTTTTAATAGATGGGAGGCATGGATATTTTTGCAAGTGAATGACAATTTTTTTAAAACTAGCTAGTACTTATTTTGATATTGGTTTGGAGCTCTACGGTTTACTTTTTGCAACACGAAGGCTAATTATACCGAGACCTACCGCTTAAAGCCGATTCCGTAGGGCTTTGAACCTCCATGCCACAGTGAAATTCGAAACCATTAACTCTGGTACCGAAGATCAGCGACCTAACGATTCGTCAATCAATTATTGACGCGTCAATCAATTATTGGCGTTAGCCAGAACCAGGAGTTAAAAAAATCTTTCATAACGATATACCACCAGATATATTTTGTGATTTAACAATATATCGATAGAACAAAACTTTTTATACAAAACAGAGATTAACAAAACTTTTTAAATTGCTAGCTAGGACTGGGCGATATTAAAAATCACGGCGATATAAAATCAGTTTCATATCGTGATTTAACGATATATCGATAGAATAAAACTTTTTATACGAAATAGAGAATAACAAAACTTTTTAAACTGCTACATAGGACTGGGAGATATTAAAAATTATCTCGTTATAAAATCAGATTCATATCACGATTTAACGATTTATCGATAGAACATAATTTAAAACAAGACAGAGAATAACAAAACTTTTTAAACTGCTAGCTAGGACTGGGTGATATTAAAAATCATGGGGATATAAAATAAGATTCATATCATGATTTAACGATATATAAATAGAGCATAGTTTTAAACAAGACGGAGAATAACAAAACTTTATAAACTGATATCTAGAACTGGGTGATATCAAAAATATTTCATAGCTATATACAACCTGTTTATATAGCGATTTAATAATACATATACATAATAAATTCTTTTTTTTAAATTTTTAAATTTTATTTTTAACTTTATTATATCATTTTACGATATACCTAAGATAGAAATATTTTAAAAATCTTTTTTCAAAAATATTTTAATTTGAAAGAAATTAATATTTTATAAAATTAATTGTGAATTACTTAAAATTATTCTCCATGAAGTGTTATACTTAAAATTATTCCCCATGAAGTGCTATGAAGGAGCAATAAATAAAAGCAAAGTCAATATTTAAATTTTATTTTAAATGCACTTAAGTAATTATATAGAGGAAAATGCCTGGACGTAGTTTTATTTCTTTGCGTAGAGAAATTTCATAAAAGGATTGCTAGATCCATACGTGAAATGTGTTTAGATATATTTAAATTTATCATACGGGATAAATTCACAATTTCTTTCCAAGTCATTTTTTATAAAAAATCTGTTTTATTATCAAAATATATATTAATATGTACCATATATTAAATGCTCTGTGTCTAGAGATTAGGTCAAATTAAAAAATGTCTTGAATGTCAAATTTTCCTGTAACGTTTCCAGGTACGATAGTCGAAAAAAGATTTTAAGTTGCAGATAAATCGCTTATATCACGCATGCGCTGTCATTCATTCTCACAACCAGAAAGACGATGTTCATATATCCAGAACACTATATCGAGCTTGCTATGTTTCTTCTACACGTGAATTCGAATGACCTAACTATGTACAAAAATCGGGTTATATAAAGCATGCGCTATTACTTGGAGTCTGAAATTACAAAGACGATGTTTCTCTATAGGGAATTCTGCATCACTTATACTGTCAAGATATGCAGAAAATACAGTTTCACATGGGAGATGAGTGTAAATTATTCAGCTTTATTGGCGTTCGTTCTAAATCGTGATGGATCTCTGAATTGAAAATTGGAAAATTTGTGTCACGATATTGCACATTATATAGATATTTCTCGATATATCAGTGTAAATATTAGCTATAGAAGACATCCAACGTAGTCTTGATTTCTTAATGTCTACAAAAATTCAGCAGGTGTTACAAATGTTAAAAAACACAAAGAAGAAAATTTTTTAAATTTTTGTCGTTTAACTAAAATAGTGGATGCTCGTAATCCCTTTACAATACATGATGACTTTCCCAATACATTTTATTTTATCTTTATGTTTACATTCCAAAATTTGTCTTATTGTTAATGTTATATTATTATTAATTTTATAAGAGGCATATATGTCTAAACTTTATCTTAGATGTATGAAACAAAAAATTCCTTATATATGTAAATATATTTTTTTACCATGAGTATCAGCAATTTATTAAGTGGCTGGTAAGTTTTCGTAAGGTTCAAACATACAGTCTGTTCCAGAAGAGCGTGTCGCTCTTAACTTCGTCATTAGATAGCACTCAGATACCGGCTTAATTGCACGTGATCTTCAAAAATTGAAGTTGATCTTCAAAGAATGTTTTATGGTTATATTCTTTATTCGATTTGTTTTGCTATGTTTAAATCAACAATTCCAAAATGAGTGCCGCGTATGCGAGCCGTTTTGAGGCAGTGTTTCTGTGTAAAGATCCAAAAGGACCAAAAATGTCTTGTGCAGCTGCAGCCCGGTACAAGAGAAAGTTGGAGTCATTCGTCAAGAAGTGGATAGCACGTTGTAAAGAGGTACAAAATGTTGATGACCTTCCGAAACGGGGTAAACGCCGCTCAATGTCAAAATCGAATGATAAAATGTTTCTTGAATAATCGATAATAATGGGGACTGGACAACTTATTAGGTGAAATGCATTTCAGTTTAATATGTATACTACATGGTACAA
>CM063498.1:23053239-23055739 GCA_032207245.1 Pardosa pseudoannulata | reverse complement strand
TGCAATTCTATTAGATATATTCTAGAACACTCAAATTTCAACGTAACCTGTCCAACCCTACTCAAAGACCAGATTTAAGTTGGTTACTATTAAGTCTTAACGTATATAATACGTGATATTTAGTATTGTAAGCATTAACAACTGAAATTCTATGTTTCAACTGTATATAGTGAAAATTACTAAAACTATATAGACAGTTGACAATATTAATTATGCCACAAAAAGCTTTTAAATAGGCGCGGGTTGGGGATGCCTGGTTTACAGAATGCGTTTGAAAAATCTATTTTTAAATAAAAAGTTCTGTACACAATATTCAGCGTGTTAAGATCCATCAACATAAGGTTACAACAAATCTACGGCACTAGATTTTAAAAAAATTGAGAAATAAAACTAAAATTGAAACTATTCCTACAAAAGGCTCTCCGCCCTAGTCCCCTGGCATATGAACTATAGGCTATTGCGTATTTTTATTTTGAAAACAAGCCTTTACATAAGAGAGCATCGCAAAATGTTGAAAGGACTAAAAAAGAATGTAAATGAGGACAATAAAATAATCGTTAAAGTTTTAAAAAATGATCTGTTATTTTGTAAATTGGAAATCAAGATGTAATATAAGAATTCAATAATTTTGTATTATATCCTAAATTACATTAATAAAGAAAAGTCGTATACTTATAAATTTACATAACGTTGTAAAATTATCACAAATGTTTAGAAACCTCCTCTCTATATAACTATATAAATTACTCCACATTTTATTTTGTCGAGGAGCAAACAACCCTGCATTCCACAATTCCTTTCTTAACTATATTCTGAATAGAACAGAAGCTTTTTTTTAAAGTAATTTTAAGAATGTCAGCAGTAATAAAGTAATGTTTAAAATTTTATTACATGATTTCGTGACTAGGAAAATTTTATTTCAGTATGGCAATCCTGAATGTATGTATATGCACACACACATAGACATAAGAACACGCATGTTTAAAGGTACATACTTGCACACACACACATACTCTCTCTACCAATAAGTATTCGGACACCTGTGATAGAAAAGAAAAACTAACTTTATTCAAAATCAATAGTTGGTAGAGCCTCCACGAGAGGCATTACAGCCTGAACCCTCCGGGGCCTACTTTCCACAAGTCTTTGTATTACAGCTAGTGGTATTCTCTTCCACTCGGCTTGGAGTAGACATACAAGTTCCTTCACCGATTTTGGACGGGTAGTGCACCCCTTAATTCGGCTATCCAACTAGTCCCAGAGGTTCTCGATATTGTTCAGGTCTAGGTTGTGGACAGGCCAGTCCATTCGATGAACTCCATTGGCAACATATCAAACCTTGGTTAACCTCGAAACATGACAACTGGCATTAACGTCCGGAAAGTAATAGGGATCCAACCCGTAAAACTGCCATAACGTAGGAAACACATTGTCATCCAAAATAGTCCGGTAGACATCGGCGTTGAGCTTACCATGAATGGGGACCAAGTGCCCCAGTCCATACCAGGAGAAACAATTCCAGACCATAATTCCACCTCCGCCGAGCTTGACTGTTTGCACAATGCATTCTGGCAGGAGACGTCCTCCAGGCAAAAACCAGAACCAGATCCTGCCATCCGAACGTTAAAGGGTGAACCTTGATTCGTTGCTCCAAAGTACCCGTTTCCACTGATCTACGTTCCAATTTCGATGTGCTTTGCAATTGCACCACATTAATAGATCAGCGCAATTAGACTTTGTGATCAAAGGCTTATGGGCAGCAGCACGACCATGAAAACCAAGCAGATGTGCTTCCTTACGGATGATATTCATTGAAACAATACTCCTGGATGCCTGTTTAAACTCCTCCTGGATGAGGGCCATCAATTGCGTGTGGTTCTTCCGAATTTCTCTGGACAGCACTCTATCTCCCATTTTCCGGCAATCACCGCTCACCTTCTACTTCTTAATCCCATACGCCACTGTCGATTTTGGGTACTTCAGATCGCTAGATATGTCCCTTAAGGATAGGTCACATTTGGGACACCCGATAATTATACCTTTCTCGAAATCCGAGAGCTCGAAACTACGCGGCATCTTGCATGCGACTAATGCCGATGCTGTTTCCTACACTATGTATAACGGCGGAGGAAGTGATGTACCTCAGGAATCATATATCGTCATTTGCATAGGTGTGCAAATACTCATTGGTAGACAGTGTATATATACAAAATATTGTTGTATGTGTGTGCATGCAGTTTAGTTTTTACATCTCTATACATGTACTTACAGGCACTTTTAAATATATATATCTGTTTGTTACTGTACGTAGATGTTCTCATTGCCGAAAATTCTCATTGCCGACTTATTGAAACAGGAAAAAATGTCACCAAAAATACCTACGTGTATTACTTTTAAATCTCACTTTATATAGAAATAAATATCACTATAAAAATACAATCAGCATATCTAATTTTTTAATCCATCTGCAAAGAATCTTACAAAAACTAACTGATTCTAG
>CM063498.1:23038239-23043239 GCA_032207245.1 Pardosa pseudoannulata | reverse complement strand
CCTATTTTGAGAATTTCCAACTGAAGAAGAGGTAAATGTTTATAACTCTTTGCGTAATAAGGATGACAAATATGTTTAACCTGAATAGTGTTTTACAAACATAGTTAATAGCAATAACAAACCAACATTACCATAGACATATTTTTTTCACGGGAAGACTTGTAGTTATTTCATTTCAAAGGCATGTTATGTTAGCCATGTAAAAACTTTTCACCTTAAACAGAACTGCTTATTTTCTGCCAGTTCTCAAAATAGCCACCAGTGAGCGCTGTAGCTTTTTACACTTGCCTTTCCACACTTTTTACACTATCGAATACCCTGTTATTTAGTCTAAACTTATTATTTAGGAAGCGTAGGAAGATGGTACGAACAACAATCTGGATGAACTGGGAACCTACTGCTAAATTTGTTTAGTCGGACATTATCTTACAACTTTGTAACGTCAAATTGATACTGCCGGAGAGCTATTTACGAGCCTTTAGTGTCCAAACTTGCAGCTTTGATTCAGCATTTAATGTTTGATGGTAGAATTGTAAGACAAGGGTACAAAATTAAAAATTATAATATGTAATCTAGGTTTGGTTTGGTTTGGAGCCCTACGGTCTACTGTTTTGCACACGAGGGCTAATGAGACCGGGACCAACTGCTTAAAGCCAAATCCGGAAGGCTACGAACATCCATGCTATAGGAGTATTCGAACGGTTTGGTTTGGAACATTACTAACTGCTTTTATGAAACACAACGGCTAGAATACAGGGTTAGAATTATACCTTTTAAATTCTACTTAGGTGCCAGTTTATTGGTTTAGATTAGGGCTTATTATACATATAAGTAAAATTGTGAGCATATTTAAAAAAATATTAATCATCATCTGTAATAACTCAAACGTTTCACCTAACTTTTCTATTACTCTGTTATGGTAATAACATAGTTTAATAACATCGAAATAAATGTTTTATTTAACTTTCTGCAGTCTGTTATTCAATTCTGTTAATAACATTATTTATAAAGAAAACAAACTGACAACCAAATTAAAGGGGACATAAAAGTAACACCAGCACACGGCTTTGAAGGCAGATGTTTAGTACTCACTATTCCAACGATAGGTATTAAAAATGTATTTTCAAATCTTAATTCGTCTCACCGTTTAGACAAAACACAAAAATCGTGGAACTTTTATATTTATGTTTTTTAATATCCAAACAATTCTAATTACATAATATAAAACGCTGCTTTATTAACATAAGTTTTTTTAAATGTCATTCATTAACTTAATAAAATTAAAAAATATTTGTTTCAATATGTTATAATACCATATAATATCGCAAAATGTTATGTTACAGTAAAATTTAATTTCCTCCTGGCTCAGTTAGTTTGCAAATAAAAATATGTGTGTGGGTATTTATATATATATATATATATATATATATATATATATATATATATATATATAAATATATATATATATATATATATTATATATATATATATATATATATATATATATATATATCTGTGTGTGTGTGTGTACGTAATAGATGTTTTACATATATTATACATGAAAAATGGCTTCCGTGCAAGAAATAATGCACACGTAAATCCAGAAAAGAAAAGATTAAAATTTGAAAATATAAATGTTGAGCTTATTCAGACTATTCATATCTTGCGTTTTGAGACCAAAACGTATTACATAGTTTGCTTACATAGTGGTAAGAGGCTGCCATAGAGCCAGCCTGTGAAAGTGTTAAAATCTTGTCACGGCTCGAGATGTGAAACTAAATTATTTAAATGAGTAATATAATAATGATTGAGCCAAGCAAACTTTAATTTCGGTGTTTTAGAAATCACCACAGGTTACACAAAAAGGTTACCACAGTTAAAAGAAGAGCAAATGTTGTAATTTTTAGGATAGAGTTATCATAAATTTATTTTAGAATACAGTTGTATTTAAATTGGTGAAAGTATCTATATATTTATTTATCTATATCTATCTATCTATATCTATCTATCTATATCTATCTATCTATATCTATCTATCTATATCTATCTATCTATATCTATCTATTCTTATATATTATATCTATATTTATCTATCTATATCTATCTATCTATATCTATCTATCTATATCTATCTATCTATATCTATCTATATCTATCTATCTATATCTATCTATCTATATCTATCTATCTATCTATATTTATCTATCTATATCTATCTATCTATATCTATCTATCTATATCTATCTATATTTATCTATCTATATCTATCTATCTATATCTATCTATCTATCTATCTATCTATATCTATCTATCTATCTATATCTATCTATCTATATTTATCTATATATATATATATATTCTATATCTATCTATCTATATCTATCTATCTATATCATCTATATTTATCTATCTATATCTATCTATCTATCTAATCTATCTATATCTATCATTCTATATCTATCTATATCTATCATTCTATATTTATCTATATCTATCTATATCTATCAATCTATATCTATCTTTATATATATATATATATATATATATATATATATATACAAGCATAACTATTTCTTATTATATTTTTATGAAAAGAACACAATTTTTTTCTGAATCTACTAGCACTGGAAAACTTTAGGCATGCAGTATATATGCACCTATATAGCTCATGCATTTATATGTGTAATACATATTTTACATAAATAATAAACTCATGTATATAAGGAGGTATACACTCATTTATACATGTGGATGGGTAAATGTATAGACTTATATAATTATTTAGACATATGTGTATTTCTACATTTGTTACACTTATAAATATGTGCCTCCCTACACACGTACATACTACAAAAAAATGTTACAAAATTATTTTTAACTGCTTTAATTAAATAGAAATTCCTGTTAAAGAGAACAAGAAACACAAAAATGTATGAACGACATTTCTAAAGTAGTTTAAAGGTTAAAGATTTAACTGTAACCACTGGATATTAGGATAATGCTATTCCAGACATGAATGTTTTTTTAAATGCTTAAACATTTTTTATCCAACGCGAAAGGTAATTTTTTTTCTGTTTTAAATTTCCAAATAAATAGTTTTCTGTACCAGGGAGCTTTGTAACTATCCACACTATTTAAGAAAGTTTTAAAAAATTCCTGGAAATTGTAATTAGAAAAAAAATGCACCCCTCAGTCTACAGTTCTTTTCCTAAATTAAAGAACCAAAAAAATATATACGATTCGAAAAAAATATATTCATACGATTCTTTCTTGCGTTAAAATAGACCTCGTTTAAATTATAAATTAGGTTTCTACAATAATTTTAATTTTATTTTATCGACTATTTCAGTTTGTAATTTTTTTTCTATTATTTACATGTGGTTCGAAATAAAAGCAAGACAGGTTAAAAGGTTTTAATACCTTCTAATAAAAATTTTTGAAATAAATATTGCTCATTAAGGTAACACTCGATACAAATATTAAATTAATAAAATGATATTAGTTATTTAACCAATATACATAAATAATGTCCCATAATTAAAAACTTAAACATAAATCAAGACTTAAAAATTTATACACTTGTTTTAAGGATTTACAAGCCTGTATTTAATTTACCCAGTGTAGACTCTGTACAAATCTACTTGTTCATCCTTTTATTAATCTAACATAAGACAGAGGCGATAACTGTTCAGATCAGATAAAATTTAATCATAGCAGAAATATAGACAGTATATCATAACATCATTCAGAATGATTATTGAACAGACCTGGGAGGTTTTGTTTGGTTTTGAGCTCTACGGTTTACTTATCTGCTACACGAGGGCTAATAAGACCGGTCGATTCCGACCGGCTACGAACATCCATGCCCCAGTGAGATTCGAACACAGAAACTCCGGTACTAAAGATCAGCTCCCTATCCATTCGGACATTGTTCAACACAGACGTGTGAACAGTTTTCAGTCACAGAAAAGTGATCCCAAGGAAACGTGAGAAAAATATTTTTGTCTCAGTTTTTGTGAAATGTCGAATCCACTATTAACAAAAACGTATTTAAAAAACTATTTATAAATAATAGTTAAAAAATTCGAAAAATGCGATGATTCTTAAGGTTTACGTTAAATCTCTAAAACAAATTTGGTGGAAATAAAATGTATGTTAGTATTATCATTAATGAGAACCATAAGTTAATACTGACCCGAAAATCCAACAGCTTGGTTTGCATTATGGATAGAAATTAATACGGAAGAATATAATTTAGTCAGATATAATTTGGTCATTGTTTAAATTTTATTGACTATTTCAGTTTGTAATTTTTTTCTATTATTTGCATGTGATTCGAAATAAAAGCAAGACAGGTTAATAGGTTTTAATACATTCTAATAAACATTTTTGAAATAAATATTGTTCATTAAGGTAACACTCGATAAAAATATTCCATTAATAAAATGATATTAGTTATTTAACAAATATATATAAATAATGTCCCATAATTAAAAACTTAAACATAAATCGAGATTTAAACATTTATACACTTGTTTTAAGGATTTACAAGCCTGTATTTAATTTACCCAGTGTAGACTCTGTACAAATCTACTTGTTCATCCATTTATTAATCTAACATAAGACAGAGGCGATAACTGTTCAGATCAGATAAAATTTAATCATAGCAGAAATATAGGCAGTATATCATAACACCATTCAGAATGATTATTGAGCAGACCTGGGAGGTTTTGTTTGGTTTTGAGCTCTACGGTTTACTTATCTGCTACACGAGGGCTAATGAGACCGGCTACGAACATCCCTGCCACAGTGAGATTCGAACACAGAAACTCCGGTACTAAAGATCAGCGCCCTATCCATTCGGACATCGTTCAACACAGACATGCGAAGAGTTTTCAGTCACAGAAAAGTGATCCGAAGGAAACGCGAGAGAAATATTTTTGTCTCAGTTTTTGTGAAATGTCGAATCTACTATTGAAAAAACATATTTAAAAAACTAT
>CM063498.1:22990739-23033239 GCA_032207245.1 Pardosa pseudoannulata | reverse complement strand
GTCTATCTAGAAATTTTTCGGTTAACAGACAAGACATCGTCAGCTTTGATTATATAAGTAAACAGCTGATAGAAATTATTCCATGTTAAAATTACTTTAACATTTATATCATTGGAGCCGTGAATATTTTTCCCTTTAAAATGCTATTGCAACCATTTTGACAAAAACAAACAGTTTAATGATGTGCACATATACACAGTTTTATAAAACAATATATAAAACATTTCAAATTGAATAATTGCATTTATGGAAGCAAACAAGGTAGCACCTTAAAATACAAAAGTTGACACTAATATAAACAAGAAAACTCACTTAAACGAATTGTTACGTCTTATCCTGTTTCCATACGGTATATGGCGGAATACAGTGGGTTCTTTCATGTAGGATTGTATGAGAAAAAGGCAGTCTTTACTCCAGCTTTATAACATAACAATTTATTTTTACAAGAAAAACATCAAAAGTCAGAAGTATAGAGTTGGGCCATCAAAAGAGTTCCTCACAGTCAAACGGTTTCTTTAAAAAAATGTTAAGCTTGATGGTTTCTCTTTTAATACCAGAAAAGGAATATCATTGTAAAATGCATGACGAAACGGATATATTTTTATTGTATTATAAATAAATTACCCTTTTTTTGCTTAATGTTGGAAGCGTCGTATATAGAGCCAGCAGTTTGCGATGTCTTCATATCGACTTCTGCGTTGTTTTCATGTTTAGCACAGTCCTGAGAGAGATTTCAACCAGGAGACATTTCTGGGTATCCTCAAGAAATTTGGAATTATTACATTGAATACTGATAGCCATTGATCAAGCTTGTCCCGCTCTGCTCTTTTGCCTTTCTCGCAAGAGGGCCAATACACTCTTCCCCCTAGCCTGAATACAACCCAGAGTAATCCTGTCGATAGCCGCCTATCGGTACTTGCTTTGATGTTAGGAGAGAAACATCTCCTCAATATCTGTCCTTCCTTGTTCTGAATACTCGTACTATCACCGGTATCACAGATGCAGAAATATTTTATGGATCTGAAACCTATTTAGCCGCACTCCAAAGCAACACACGTTGGAGAGGTCGTAGGTCGACATACGATAAGCAAGTCGTCTCACACCAAAGGTATTTGGAAGTTCGGAAGGGTTTATTGAATATTACACAAATGAAAAAAATGGTCATAAGCATAAAACATATGAAGGATTTTTTATTTAATTCATTGGACATATCACTCACATTTATGGTATTATACTTGTTGTTATTGACTCTGCTATAATAATCACACATAGATTTATTCGTTCTTCTTTTTATAAATATATCAACTTAATCGCTTTTAATTTAAGCAAAGTAATGCGAATTCCTGGTTTACCGCAAAGATAGTTTGTTGAATCGATTTTGACTATTTAAGGTAAAAGGAATGATGAAGTTGGTCAATTCCACACACGCACACTCACTCCCAGGATTCATAGCTGACATAACCATGGTAGTAAATAGACAGAGTAAAACCTACAGTTCAAATAGAACTTTTCAAACATACATGCCAGCTGAGAGATTCGATCCCCTGTAATGAACACATTTGCAATGCCCAAACAGTTTGGCTTATAAATTTAGATGTTTGTACTTCTTTGATTGGTTGAGGTAGCATACTTTTGATACAAGAAAAATATACTCAACTCCTACTTAGAGACCAACTGCTACACAAATGTGCCAGAAGGTTGATTCAAACACGCATAATTCACAGAAATGTAGCTTTCTATCAATTTAGCTACCTTTCAAAATGTGTGTGCATGTGCACACACTAATATAATTTCACTCTTATAAAAACTTTTTTTTTTGGGGGGGGGGGTTAAAAGAAAACTCAACGCAAAGGGTCACAAGAAAAATGTTTAATTGCATCACTAACAATTTAAATATTAAACTACCAAGCTGTGAATGCTCAGATTTCAGAAAAATTCTATTTTAAAGTTAAAGCCTTGACACTTTTACTCAAAGCATCGTCTAAATGACTGATTATATGATATAAAGCAACAAAACAAAACCTATAAATAATAAGAACACTGCTTACATTGCAAAACATTTCTTTTCATGCTCGAATAAGATTTTGTATAAATATGTTTTCTTCCCCTTTTCTAATTCTAGGAGATTTTTTCTTCATATAATACATATATTTTTGCAAAATGCATGACGCATCGAATGCATTTTCTATATATTATAAATTAATACTTTAATTTTGCGCTTACAATGTTACGAAAATATTTAGCGCCAGCAGTTTCCAAAGTCTTTATTTATACAGTGATATAATTTTTTAATGTTTAGCGTGAATAATTGTAATTTTTAACTAACTGTAAACCCTGTCGTAACTGATTAGAAAGTTTAATTCACTTTTCTTATAATAAATACTTACATTAACAATTCAAGAGAAAAATATTTCCAAATAAACACTAGTCTTGCATGCATAATAACATTTTTATTACTTCATTGGAAATATTCCAAGATTTGGATTTTATTATTGAGCTATCATTAAAAGAAAATTATAGGAGGCAGAAAAACAATCTTTTTTTAAAGTTAAATAATGAACTAACTACATACATATACAATAATTCGAATTTTCTTTTTACTATGTAGCATCGCATTATATAAAGATAATAATTTAAAATCTTTTAAATAAGTAACAGATTTTAAGAACAATTTTTTGTCTTGCTTTATAAAATAAAGTATTCTATAAAGATAAATACATAATGATCTTTAGATAATGAATAATTTTTAAGTAGTCTTTTTTATTGCATTAAAAGATAATTTTTCACGGGTATACGATTTCAAAATATTTTTATTAACTAGGTTTAGATATACATGGTTAATAGTTTTCTGATTAGAGCTAGTTAAATATACAAATTTTATGCAGAGTTTAATAACATGCTTTTACTAATAATTTTAATACCGTTATGAATAAATTTTTTTATGTATCTATACCAAATCAAACGGAATAAAAAATAAAGGGAGATAAAATACTGTTTCATCTATTAAAATATTAAATAAATCCTAAGGAGACGATTGAAATTAGGAAATGTTTTTGAAATTTGTTAAATTAAAATATGAAACTTTTTTATGCATTTTTTTTGTTTTCTTTGGAGTGCTACAATCTCTTTTTTATACTCGATAATGAAGCTAGAACTTCTTAAAGCTAGTTCTGAACAGCTATAATCAACGAGGTGCTACTTAAGAATTGGGTTCCCTTGCAAATTTGGCGAAAAGATTGGCGATATTTACTAAAGTACAAAGGTAATCAATCCAAAATAATTGTATTTCTTGCTTTTTCTGGCGACTTTAATTTGTGCACAGTGCGCCGTCATAATATAATTATATATTCTTTCGTAATTAAAAAAACGACTTGAAAACCGGACATTTATATATATGGGCAATGAATCCCTTAACAGTTTACAAACGCAACAGCTCCAAATTAATAAAAATCAGCCATAGTGATCCATTAATGGTTTGTTACATCTAATTATTTTAAGCACTGCGCACTTTTATTATATAAGAAAATAGTTACACAAGGAGAGTTGGATGCAAATATCATATAATTTATAATATAGATATAGATTGTTTTCTTTGGACACTTTGGACACGGATTGTACACGGATTGATTTGGACACGGTTTGGATTGTTTCTTTTGGACTCGGTGAGATTAGGAGAAAAAATTAGACGACCATACTTAAACCATACAACTAAGATTATACCGCTAAAGTTAAGCCGCTAAGGTTAAGGTATACCGCTAAGGTAATAAAAATGTATACCGCTAAGTTGGCTGGGGAATCCAGTTCTTTAGTCAAGCCAATCAAAGATGTCAGCTGCAGTATTCAAATTCACAACTGCTGGTACTAAAGAGCTAAGCCCTCTGTTTGGCCTAACATAGAGGCATACAAATAACAATAAATAAAAAAAAGTTTGTAACAATTTGATTTGATTTGGTTTGGTTTCATTTGGAGTGCTACGATCTACTTTTTTCAACACGAGGGCTAGTGAGACCGGGATCTACAGCTTAAAGCCGATTTCGAACGGCTACGAACATCCATGTCATAGTGGGATTCGAACCCACGAACTTCGGTAACGAAGGGCAGCACCCTAACCAATCGGTCATCGTTCAGCTTGGTTTGATTTTGAGCACTGTGGTCTATTGTTTTGCTACACAAGGGCCAATTATACCCGAGTCCACTGCTTAAAGACAATTATCATAGATAAAAGAGTCTAGAAGAGGACAGAAGAACAGTATATGCTTTGCAGGAAATCTCCGTGTAAATATAACTCTGTGTTTCCGAAGAATATCAGGTATAGTGAGGAAAAGCTGCGTAATAGAAAGTGTATAAATATTTATTTAGACTCGTCTATGGAGAAATTGAGACAGTTTAAATGTATGCTTAAAATAAAAATTTATTATTATCATTGTGTATGTGTGTGTGTGTGTGTGTGAGAGAGAGAGAGAGAATTAATGTGTGTTCAGACATAGATGTTTCTATAGCGTGTAAAAATTTCTGTGAGATATAGAGTGGAACAGAGGACTAAATTTACCTCTTTCATGACAGGATGTTTCTAAATATTGGTGTAAATAAAGACAGGATTATTAAGTTATATAATTACCTCCTTTAGAGCAATTTTCTTGATATTGTAAATTTGTACAAAAATAAGCTAAGGAGAATCAATAACGAAGTTTTTTTTTTACAGTAGGGTGAAAATTAACTCTTCTAAAACAGATCCAATAGTAGAAGTGAGTGATTAGCTCTGTGATATCAGTGAATAGTGGGTAAGGAAGTATATGTTGCATAATTCAAGCAAATTCGTACTTCAGAAATTTGTCCATCTTAATCGAAATATCGACCACCTATTCTAAACAGTTGACGATGAATAAGAACACTAAATCAAAGTAACACGCTAGCTTTATACGCATGATTACCAAGAAAACGTCTCGTTTATTGATAATGATACGTTTCTTAGTAATTCCCCTTAATTGTTACTCTCTCATGTGTTACATCTTAAAATCTGGAGAAAGGAATTGTATGATGCATATTTCAAGCAAGCCCGTACTTCTGATATTTGCCCATCTAGTTTGAAATATGAACCACACGTTCTGAAAGGTTAACAGTGAATAAGAAAAGAAAGTCCACGTAACACGCTAGTTTCATATGTATGATTACCAAGAAAACATCTCGTAATTTCCCTTAATTGCTACTCTCTCATGTGTTACATCTTAAAATCTGGAGTAAGGAATTGTATGATGCGTATTTCAAGCAAGTCCGTACTTCTGACATTTGTACGTCTAGTTCGAAATATGAACCACAAGTTCTAAGAGGTTAACAGGGAATAAGAATAGAAAGTCAAAGTAATACGCTAGTTTCATATGTATGATTACCAAGAAAACGTCTCTTAGTTCCCCATAATTGCTACCCTCTCTCATTTGTGCCATCTAAAATTTTTTCCTCTTTTAGTAGTAGAGGTAACAGAGATTGCCAAACCACTACCCTGCAGCATGTAATCAATTTGCACTGACAGTTATTTCAAGTCAGAAACGGGGTCTGAAGTCACACACAGTATTTAAAATAGTAAAATTACATTACTGAATAAGGACTGTAAAAGAGTGTCAAGACAAAACTAGTTGTTTATGTTCATTTTTTCCTTTTCCTGTACTCATAGTTATTTCAAGTCAAAAAAGAGGTCTGAATTCATATACAGTTTCGAAATAGTAAAACTACAGTATTGAATAAGTACTGTAAAAGAATGTCCAGACAAAACTAGTGGTTTATTTAAGTTCATTGTTTCATCTGTCTGTACTGATAGTTATTGCAAGTCAGAAACGAAGTCTACATTCATGTACAGATTTGACATTGTATAACTGCAATACTGAATAAGGACTGTAAATGAGTATTCGAACGAAACTACTTATTTATTTAAGTTCATTCTTTCATGTGCCTGCAGACAATTATTTCCAGTCAGAAAGGGGAAGTAAATTCACTTACAGTTTCAAAATAGTAAAACCGCAATAGTGAATAAGGACTGTAAATGAGCGTCCAGACAAAACTAGTTGTTTATTTAAATTCTTTCTTTCATTTGCCTGTACTGAAAATTATTTCCAGTTAGAAAGGGGTATAAATTCAAGTACAGTTTCGAAATAATATAACTATAGTATTGAATAAGGATTATAAATGAGTGTACAGACAAAACTAGTTGTTTATTTAAGAACTTTTTTTCATTTTCCTGTACTAACAATTATTTCTAGTCAGAAAGGGGTATGAATTCACGTACAGTTTCTAAATAATATAAATACAGTATTGAATAAAAACTTTAAATGGCTATCCAGATGAAACTAGTTGTTTATTTAAGTTCATTCTTTCATTTGCCTCTATTGACAGTTATTCCCAGTCATAAAGCTGTATGAATTTACGTATAGATTCAAAATACTATAACTACAGTATTGAATAAGGACTGTAAATGAGTGTTCGGAGGAAACTTTTTGTTTATTTAAGTTCATTCTTTCATTTGCCTGTACTGACAGTTATTTCCAGTCAGAAAGCTGTATGAAGTCACGTACAGTTTCAAAATAGTATAACTGAAGTATTAAACAAGGACTGTAAATGAGTGTCCAGGAAAGACTAGTTGTTTTTTTAAGTTCATTCTTTCATTTCTCTCTACTGACAGTTATTCCAGTCAGAAAGGGGAAATAAATTCAAGTACTAATTCAAAATAGTATAACTGCAATACTGAATAATGACTGTAAATGAGTGTCCAGGAAAGACTAGTTGTTTTTTTAAGTTCATTCTTTCATTTCTCTCTACTGACAGTTATTCCAGTCAGGAAAAGGGAATAAATTCACGTACAGTTTCAAAATAGTATAACTGCAGCATTAAATAAGGAAAGCGTGTTCAGACGAAACTAGTAGTTTATTTATGTTCTTTCTTTCATTTGCCTGTATAGACAATTATTTCTAGTCAGAAAGGGGAAATAAATTCACGTAGTTTCAAAATAGTATAACAGCAGTATTGAATAAGGACTGTAAATGAGTGTCCAGACGAAACTAGTTGTTTATTTAAGTTCATTCTTTCATTTGCCTGTATTGAAGGAAAGAAGCACGAGTATTAAAAGCGACATAACTATAATATTCGTAATTTTTCTCACTGCTTTTAGTTCTAATCCCTTGGGAAATTTTCCAGACAAACATATATATATATAGCTCTTGTTGAAAATTTTCGTTTCTGGCATTATTTGTTTTTCCCTCTCAGGTGTATTTACAGGCTGCCGTATTTACATATTTAAAGTGAGCTGAACGCTTAATATTTTCCTTTGTTTAAATAAGGTGCTTTAGTGAGTACACGCTCCTGCTATCTTTTTCTTCCTGCAAATTTTTCAGCATATCATCTCCATTGCGTCATTAAGAGCAATGCATGTACTCTTTAAGCTGCAGCTAGGATTACTTTTTAAATCACTGCACTTGGTTGCTTTAAGCCTAGAAATTTTTACTAGAATCACCTTCTTAGTTCTAAGAATTCATAAAAATGTTCCATTCTTTACCCTTTCGGTTAAGTCTTCCAGTAATTACTTGTGCTTTATTTAAAGATGAAAGATTATGTAAAGTAGAGGCATTTCGTACTGCATTATTTATCATAAATTTGAAGTGAAGTAATGTTGAATGCAGGCACAGCTAGTAGTAATGTTTATTTTTAAAACCCAAATTTCAAAGAGCATTAAAGATTTTGAGGCTGATATTTTGAAGGTGGAAGATACGTTTATACGAAAGAACTGGTCTTGACTAACTTAACTTACGTTATTAAAAGAAGCCTTTTTTGATGAGACTAATTTTCATTTAAATGTTTCAGCGTCTACGAAAAAACAAAACTCCAAACCTCACCTATTCTTCTAAACTTGCTGAGTAGTAAAATAGCAGACATGTTATCGATTACATGAATATTTAGAAATGTATATGGCTTTAATTTTTGTGTTGCTTTCATGAGATATATTAAGTTGTTTACAAAGGTTTGACTTTATTTTAGTGTCACAAGTGTTTGCCAATTTCACAGACATAAATTTAAGCTTCCATAAGTAAGGAAACTTTAAATTTCCATAAGTAAAATGCATAATATGTCCAGTATAATAAAAGATTGTCAGCAAAACATAACAAGAAAATAGTAATGCTCTACTTAAACAATACAGTTACTTTAAGAAGTGAAACCAGCTTTAAAGGGGAATTTTCAAGTCTTGTCGATTAGCACTTGAACGATCGAAGCACGTGATTGGCTGGCCAAATTAACAAGCATAAAAATGTTTGGCTCGTCCAATATTGAGGTTTTGTTAGCTTGAAACAGTGACGCAACAGATTTGTCATATCTTGTCACAGTTTAAATTTATCCCAAAATTATTTTCCATACCCGACAAAAAAAGTGTGAGAATCTTAAGAAATTTGGGTTTTTTTTTTTTTAGTAACTTAATGTCTGTCCAAATTTCAGTTCGATTTTATATTATTTTAGAATAAGAATTATCGAATTATAATCATATCCATTTCAAAACCGGCTGGCTTTCCTCTCGTTCTATAAAACATTATATGTTTCTATAAATTCAATAAATGTAGAGTGTATTCTATAGATATGAGCGTATGTGTTTACATTTACACATACATTTGTACGCTTATGTGTTTACCTATATATTTATGTATGTGTGGATTTATGTATGTAATCCATTTTTTATAAAACTCCTTGATAAGGATAAAGCTCAACAGCTAGCAGTAATAAAAATCCAGTCCGGCCGACATTGAAGAGAACGTCACCAGTCTAGTTTAAAATTTATTCCAGAGCAGCTACAACGCAAATCTATTCCAGTAAGCAACAGACAAAGGAAAGCCACAGTGTTCATTCTGATCGCACAGAGATGCGCCCAAGAGCGACGGCAGAAAGAATTTTCCCACAGTAAAAAACAACTTCATAAGCGAATTAAATGCAATATCAGCAAAACACCAAACCAGTTGCCGGCGGCAGCTGGGAAACGAGCTGAATAGACAGAAAGTTTACAGTTTTAGGACAGAAAGAAATGTTAAGTGGAACATACTCCTTTGATTAAATTATTTAGAGGCTGGGAGAATGGAAGAGAGGGGTTTTTAAAAGAAATATTAGAATTAAATAATTTAGATATATTACATGTATATATGTAGTTGCTAATGCTACTGGGACTAGACAAGAACTTGGGTCAGGGACACACGAATTAGGGCGAAGGAGTGCCCCTTTAGTTTGACGACCACCGTTAGGCTGAAGATACGTCATAGCTCAGATAAATAATCGCAATTTAGAAGCAGAAGCCAAGCAGAACACCCCTCCCACAGGCTTGGAATGCTACCACCAAAGGCATGGTTTGAGAACTTGGAGAAGATTGTGACCACGAATGCAATTTAGGTGTCCCAGTCACCATTAACGATCACGGAGTATCTCACGCTGACTCAAGCCCTGAACCCGCAAATCTCCAGTTACGAAATCGTTGACTTTGCCGACTGAGCAACCGCAGCTGAAAATGGAATGCAGAAATGAGAATTCTGATAACTCAGGATACAATTCAAATAAAAAGATTTTTGTGTGTAGTTTAATAGTCGTACAAGGGAGTAACGTTGCATGCAGACTAGATTAATTTACTCTCTAATATGAATTCCAAAAGGAAACGTTACTTTAGCAACAAAATGAAAATCAAATAACATTTATAGAAAGGCGTGACTGTTATTAACAAAATAAGGGAAATTTATAGCGTAGAAGCATTAAACGATTTCCATAAAAACTAGTTTTCAGTTTAATTTTGTGCCTGTTATTTGGCACTCAGAGTCGCTCAGTGAAACAACTATGGTTAACTGATATAATGAAGCTGAAAAATTTAAATACAGAATAAAAGCACACGAAACGTAAACATACATTGATTTTTGTAGTCTGAAATAGTGCATTGTGAAGAAATTTCGTTTATTATTTTGCTTACAGTCACACCTTTGCATAAATGTTAATTGATTTTCATTTGTTTCCTGCAAGACCTTCAAGATTATGGGTCAACAGGATTCCTTGGGATGGGCCCTTTACTCGAGAGATTTCTAACAGTAAGCACAAAAATGACAATAAGCAGAAAATAAAACATCTAAAAGATGCAGAAAGTTTAAGGATAGAAAAACACAATTATTTTTGCGGCCAGAGGCATGCGTACGTTGACAGGTTTGGTTTGGTTTCGTTTGCAGTGCTACGGTCTACTTTTTGCAACACGATTGCTAATGAGACTGGGACCTACAGCTTAAACCAGATTCCGAAAAACTACGAACTTTTATGCCACTGTGAAATTCGAATCCACGAACTCTGGTATCGAAGGCCAGCACCCTAAACAATCGGGCATCGTTCGGCGCATACGATGACAAGAGAGGGAATGAGAAGTTTTGCCATTTCCAGGTGGCCACTGGCCATTCCAGGCCAATGCCATTTCCAATGGCCATTTCCAAAATGGGCACTAGAGGTCCAATGAAATTGCTAGAATTGAAAATGAGTACAAACGTTGATGTTTGGCTAGATTTTAGTTATTTTAAAATTTTTCTGACATTATCTGACAATTTTATATAGTTTTTCAATTTTTTATAAAGCAAAATACAAAAATTAAGGATATTTTGCCAGAATGGCCAAAGGCCTTCTTCTATTGACAGCATCACTGGGTTCGTAATTGACAAGATTATTGATTAAATCATTATATAAGTTTTTATGAAATTTAATGGAAAGATTATAAATAAATTTTGGGATAGGAAGA
This sequence comes from Pardosa pseudoannulata, assembly GCA_032207245.1. Taxonomy (NCBI): domain Eukaryota; kingdom Metazoa; phylum Arthropoda; class Arachnida; order Araneae; family Lycosidae; genus Pardosa; species Pardosa pseudoannulata. The sequence continues at coordinate 23,022,462 of CM063498.1, read as the reverse complement.
ATTTTTAGTTCTTCATGAATAGCATTATTTCTAAAATACTAGGGAGAATTAATAATTTCCTTAAGATCATTCGTCTTCTAAAGTAACATTTCATCTTGGAAATCCATAATCATATAGCTTCACTGATATATTTAAGCCTTAAAATTGAAAAATAGGATGCAAGCACACGAAATATAAAAACAGTCATTTAATTAATACATTGTCAGCAAATTTCATTCTTTTTTTCAAAGAAATAACCATTTTTTGTCATTATTTATGAAATTATCCTGATTGGGCCTAGTTCCAATTAATGAGGATAATTAGAGTTCCAGAATAATTCAGGTTCACTTACAAGCGACCGTGTATTTTAGGACAAAAGTTGAATTATTTCAATAATTTAATGTAATCAATATGTGTATTGACATTTCTTTTGCTGTTATTGTTTTGTAAAAGGGGATTTTTCTAATTTTTTTTTCATTTGATTTCCCTATCCTGCTAATTATTATGGAATGCTTATAAAAAGGTTGAAAGTTTGTATTGGAGATTATTTTAATTATTAACGAATTAATATATACAAAAAAATACCAAGAGTGATGTAGTTTTTTCATCTAGAATTTATACTTGTAATGGTCATGAAGTTAATACTTGTTTTTTTCCTCTCGTTATTAGAAATAAGAAAGATTTCTTCTAGAATTTAAAGCCGCTTCATTTTACAAAATATATAAATATTTGTACATTTGTACAGTATGTTATAAATAATCTCTCTGTATTCAAGTTTCATTTTTCATAGAGGAAGTGTTTTATCTCTTGTTTATGGAATCCTCGCTGAAACAATAATATGAGTTACATTAGGTTTCGATACTTTTTGGCTTTTGTAATGAAAATATAAACTTACTAGCATATAACCTGCCATATGACGGGATCATTAAAATTTTTAATTTTCCAGAATTGTAAAGCATCCTATAAGGCAGGTAAAAAAATGGTTTATTTATGGTTGAAAATTATCTGGTACAATCTCAATAATCTTTACTGACCGCATGTTAGTTGCCAACTTTAAGTTATCTTGTCATATTACGTGATAGGATAGACAGCAGAGGTTTTAATATTGACAGTAATTATTTGGCTATATATATGAATGATATTAAAAATTTAGCGAATCGATTTCAAACCGTGTGATTATGTATAAAAAAACACACAAAAAAATAAACTTCTTAATTTTCAAAGATATGTAACTTAAACATTAGACATTTATTAGTCGGTGAAATAGACTCCTAGACTTTTATAAGAAGAATTTCTTGTTACTGTTGGTTGTAAAATTTTCATTTCAAGAAAAAAAATAACCGATGATTAAATTTGAAAATATAACATATGTACCTAATCTATTATTTAAGCCAAGTATAAAAGAAAATTAATCACAATATCTAAATTCAGTGATAAAACGAATGAAAATAATGAAGACGATATTTAAATAATTTAAAATAAGAATGATTAAATGAGATAATTAAAAGAAGGATGTCATAATTCTAGAAAAAATATTCGTTTTACCTTACTATTAAGCAAGAAATTGATAAATTTATTCGTCTGCTCTTAAATGGGGAAAATAGGGCTTTAAATAATGGCGATAAACTCTTGAAATTGGGAGAAGGGGGGATTTCGAACGTTTTAAAGACTACAGTATGTTTCACTGTGATATGAAGTATAATCATATCAATTATTTTTAGAAACGGATCGATAGTTTAGGAGAAAATAAACATAATTCGCTTTGAAATTTTCTAACCCTAACTCATCAAGAATTCAATATGGATGCCTCTATCCATTCGAGGTTCAACCATTTCTTAATTTAGAGGACAGACAACTTAGGCTATTATTATATAGGTAGTTACCCCACATACCTACAGAAAAGTTTGAGATTATATCAATGCTTGTCTCTAAACGAGAGCAAGTGTGGGTATCTAGAACAATGCCAATTACCGACAAGATTTCCTAAATTCTGGGTTTTTTTAGAATGAGAGAACAAAGTCAACTAAATTACTGCATCCCGTATAACAACAGAAGGAAATAGTCAAAACAAATTTATAAAATCATTTTCTTAAAAAAATAAGTTATAATAAAATACGTACTTAAGTCCCAAATAAAATTATAAAAAAGAATATTACATAGATGGTTAAAAGAATACTTAAACTAAAAATAAAATATTATTTTTACCAATGTAATTAGAAATTGATATTTAATCGTCAGATGAAAAGGGAATAGGGCATTAAAATCCATTCCATCGAAATACATATTTTCGAATTTTTAAAGACTACAGTATCTTACTATGATATGAACAATATATCAATTTATTTTAGAATATCGATAATTAAGAGAAAAATTGCGCTGAATTTTTAACCCTAACTCATCAATAATCCAAACAATGTTTATAATCCAGGTAAACAGCTTATATTCGAGGACAGATGCTTGTATTTCGTTTAGGGATTAAGCATACCTATAGAACATTTTAATATTAATACTTTCCAAACGAGAGCATGTGTGGTATAGAAAAATGCCAATTCGCATTAAATTCTGGCTCTTTTTCTGAATAAGAGAATAAAGTCCTAATTAAAGCACCCGAAACAACAGAGGAAATGTAAACAAATTTGTAGCTTTTGTTATAAAATACTTAATATATATATTTATTAAGTCCCAAATATATATATATTTAGAAAAGATATTACTTATATTATTAACAATTATTAAATATTTTTATAATGTAATTAGAAATTATATATATATATCGAATAGATTAAAATTTCCTATATCATTATTTAATTTCTATATACATATATATCTATAAATATATATTATAAATATATAAAACATTATAATAATATTAACCCGTTCTTAAGAGTTATTATAAATTTAAATATTATAAAAAGAGAAAAATTGCATATAATATTATATATTTTATATATCGAACCACATTTAAAGCAATGTTTATAATGCATATAATCGGTGGAATTATTTTTATTCCAGATGCTTGTTCAAAGTTCCGTTTCAAAGCATCAGCCAATAAATTAATATTAAACCATTATTCCCAACATGAAGTAATAATTACAATTCCAACGAAAAAAATAAATCCAGTCAAATTCAGCTTTTGTGAAACCACAATGAGTATGTCGAACTACAAATTGTGTGAATATAAATATATATAAATATATATATATATATATATAAAATATCATGTAACGAATCTCGTTACACACGTTTCCAGATACAGTTATCTACGACCGAAGAAAAAAAACATAAGTGATAGCAAACATTTGTGAGCACTAAGCTGAGATATTTCCTATAAAGTTTTCGCCCAGAATAGATGCTGAATAAAGATTGCACCGAGGACATCTCAATCATTCTGTCTGAGAAAATTCCTTACGATGCTGAAAGGTTTCCAGCGTTAGTTTCAATTTCATCCGAAGAAAGAGTTTCAGTGACAAAAATATTCTACATTGTAAAGAATCAGCAATACTTTCCTACCATTAAATTTGTCCAAGACATCGTGATCTGCGAGATTGCTCCCGATACTGCAAACTTTCCTTTGAACCGGTCTTACACCTGTCCGGCTAAAGTTCTGCAAGCGGTTTCCTCACCAAGTCATCAAACACATGTCCGATCAGCTGAGATATTTTGTGGTCAGACGACTATATAAAAGAATCAGATTCATGGCCATTGACCGATCGAGTCTCCTGTGAACTAACTCAAGCTGATTCCTATAACGATCCTCATTTTCATTTGTAGATATGCATCGTTTTCATCTGTTTTCATAATAGCTTCAACATTGTGTTTCTAATAATGATCTTTAGTCTGTACGTAGGCCTCCGCTATCCTTTTTCGTGCTCAGTTACAGCTCAATACGCTACAATATATATAACGAACTCTCTATCGGTTAGGGAAGAAACGCGAAGGAAATTTCCCTTTGGGGATTACTGTATTGAAGTTGCCACATGATCTATTATAGAGCTCTTAGATCTGAATTCCTTTTCAATACAAGTAGAAAAAGCATATCATTGTGCGAGGCAAAAAAACTCATAGAATATTGATGCAAATCATAATTATAAATAACAGCTAAAACACGAAAATTTTGAATATTATTTATAGTATTGACATCTACCTTCAAAGAAAAAGAAATATATAATACCTTTAAAATGTAGAATTATTAAAAAATATTTTGAACGAACTCTAAAAGGAAATGCTAATCACTAATGGGTTATTAAACACAACAGTTTACAATATTTATCGAAAAATGTCTTAAACCGCCAAATAAACAACTTTTTAGACATAATTAAGCCATTTTAGACATAATTTAGGTATAAGTATTAAAACAAAAAAACTGATAAGTATTTAGCGAATCATATTTTCATACATTGTTATGGTATAAAATTACGAAAAGAATATTTTTTTTAATCTATTAGTAACTTTTCGAGAAAATTGGAAACAAAATCGGTTTTGGATTAAAATGACCCATAACTCGGTTCTAGTGTTAAGATTACTAAAACATTGTTTTTTTTTATGTGATAGGAATCATTCAGCAAAAAATTCTTCTCAGCACTACGCAATCCCGAGAAATATCATAACTAACATAGAACCAAATGATGAAACGAGTCTAGAAATTTCTATCTGACACCTATTCTCATAAACAAAGTTAAATGTGAAATTTACTTCTTATATTTAATGACTACAAATTTTTTCGTGTTTTTATTTTGTATAATTCACAGGCTGTATTAAAATATAATTGCTTGAGCATCTAATCTAAAGCATGTTTTTTGACGATAACTAAATGTTCCTGCAGCCACATTTTAAAGCAAAAACAATAGTAGTTTATATATGACTCAACAATATTACCACAAAACAAATGAACTGTCATTTTTGATGATTTACTCTAAATCTAGAAAAATAAGTTTCAAATATATTATAGGAAGACTTGCTCTGATTAAATCTTTGATATTTTCGTGAAGGGTTTTTACGTTTATTCATTTTAATTACGGTAATGTTTCGAAGGCAAAAACAATAACAACTTATACATGAAATGTGATCAAGGTTTACACACAAAACAAGATAAAGACTTAATAACCGTTAAGTCTAAAGCTAAAAAATTTACTTTGGTAATTGTATATACTAACTCATTAAATGCTGAATTTGTAATTCAAAATAAGATGACTTTTGTTCAGGTTTTGTTTACAGTCACATATTAAAAAATTATCTTATCTGAACGCTATTTACCCCTATCAATTTTAAATATATTTAATAATAAAACCCGAATAACGAAATTAAATATAAGCATTAAAACAAAAACAAACTAAGAAGTATTTAATGAATCATATTTTCATTGATTGTTATTGGTAAAAAATTACGAAATTTTTTTTAAAATTCTATTATTAACTTTTCGAGAAAATTGGAAACAAAATCGGTTTTGGGTTGAAATAACCCATCTCTCCGTTCTAGTGTTAAGATTACTAACACTTTTTTTTTTTTTTTTTTTTTTTTGTAATCGTAATCACCCAGCAAAAAAAAAACTTCTCAGCACTACGCAATGCCGTGTAAATCTCATAACTGACATAGAACCAAATGAAACGAGTCTAGAAATTTCTCTATACCCCCTAATCTCATAAACAAAGTTACGCCATCTTCTTATAGCAAAATGGGAGTCCGGAAAAAAATTAATAACCACTGCTACAGCAGATAGACTATTGAAAGAGTTATGACATACAGACGCAGTTTCCATGTTCGTCGCATTTTTAATAGTTCGTGACCTCAGCTTTTAATTAAGTGAGTCCCCTTCATTAGTAGGTAATTAATTAGCTTGCAAATGGATTACGTGGAAAAAATGCTGAAAGGAGGAATTTTTTTTCTCTCTCATCTGTGGTATGATTAGTAATTTTTGCTATTGAACTTTCTAATGACCAGAGAAACAAAAGCATTTTCTTACTTTTCGACAAAAAAACTATACATTTCCGTTCTTTATTACAATACGAGAGTGTTTAATTTGGAATCTATATTAAATTGCTCAGTGGATTTATATACTCGTTGATTATCAAGATGCTTGATATTAAACTTTCGCCTTAATTCCTCGGGGCATAATTACTGGATTATTATCGGCGAGCCGATGAATTTTTTTGCATTTTTGTACATTTTTTAGTTCTATATTTATGAAAGATCATTTGGCGAAAAAGGTGTTCTGATGAAATGCATTTGCTAAAATATCGCCAATTCAAACTTGTCTTCGTCGCCAAGATGTTACTGTGTTAATGATGAAAAGTGAAAGAGGTGTACTGATGACATGCAATTGCTAAAAATATTAATTGTTTTATCCTTGGAAGGTTCCACCTTACTATATATTTCATAATGAGGCAATACTATTTATCTGAATGATTATTTTACAACTAAAAACTGCTTATCGCACATCGCCATTTTAGAATTTAGAAATCATTCAGCTAGATTTTTTTCGTATCGCATTACCCATTACAAAATAGTAAACTGTCAGATTACGTAATTATAGTTAACAGCATTTTTGAAAACCTGATATAACAGATTTTATAAAACATTTGAAACGTATACATTTGTCGGACCACACACACAATGATGATACACCGATATGTATGCACAAACACACACAAATCTTTACACATATGTACACATACAGGTATATGACTGAAAATATACACTCATACACAAATATGTTGGTTGCTTATATATTTACAGTCTGTTCCATAAGAGCGTGTCGCCCATAACTTCGTCAATAGATAGCTTGCAGATACCGGCTTAATTGCAGGTGTCCTTCAAACATTAGAGAAGAATGCTTTATGGTTATATTCTTTATTCGATTTGTTTTGAAGTGTCTAAATAAACAGTTTCAAAATGAGTACCGAGTATGCAAGCCGTTTTGAGGCAGTGTTTCTGTATAACTATCGAAAAGGACCAAAAATGTCTTGTGCAGCTGCAGCCCTGTACAAGAGAAAGTCAGAGTCGTTCGTCAAGTGGATAGGACGTTGTAAAGCGGTACAGAATGTTGATGACCTACCGGAAAGGGATAAACGCCGCTCAACGTCAAAATCGAATGATAAAGTGTTTTTTCAATAATTGATATTAATGGGGACTGGAAAACTTATTAGGTGAAATGTATTTCATTTTAATATTTATACTACATGGTACCAATGTATTTTTAACAAATTTGTTTGTATTTTCAGAGAAATAGACGACACGCTCTTATGGAACACACTGCATATATATATATATAAAGGGGTACTAACCGAAATGTATGCTTCGCACTCCAAGGCCCTTGGACTCAAAACGTCCAGGAGTTAATTTATATAACTAACTAACTAACTAACTCTCTCTCTCTCTCTCTCTCTCTCTCTCTCTCACACACACACACACACACTTGTATCTATTTATCATTTTGTACAAGCTGGAATAATAAGTTAAGCTAAAATTACATAACAAAATTTTGCATTTGTTCAGGTCTCTAAAATGTCATAATAGTTATAAGATCCTACCATCTTAATGAAACCGTACCCGTCGCTGCACTTTAACAAACTCAATACCCAATCTTTAAATCTTGTCACGTCGCCATTTTTTCCCCGCTAACTTGCCACCCATCGGTTATCTTCAAGGCAACAACCACCTTACACAAAGTCACTCATGTACGACACTGCATCACACATTTAACCCTTTCACAGTCCAGCCTATTGTCTCTCGCAGAAAGAAATCCAGCCAATAGTATGTCGCAATAGGTTGGCTAACGTGTGAATAACATTTAAATTCGCCGAACCGTGCAAAGATTTTATTGGTAGAAAACATCCGTGGCTGCAGGCGACAGCATAATTTGCCCGCTAACTAAATGTTCATGGAACCATTTTTTTATATGTATATACTTAATCAGATAAGTACTGTCGCGTTTTTCCGAGCTGCCAATTAAGATTATTTTCTGGGACGATGCAAGTGAGTAGGTGTTAGTAAAGACTTTTGTCTTTTTGTAACTAGGTAATTTAATTTTCGCCCCCTTCTGTATTTTTTTTCTTGAAGGGTGTTTACGTCTATCAATTTTAATTAAGGCATTGTTTCGAAGGCAAAAACAATAACTACTTATACATGAAATGTGAGCAAGGTTTAGAGATATAATAAGATAAAGACTTAATATCGATAGCCGTTAAGTCTTAAGCTTGAAAATTAACTTTAGTAAATGGGTTCCCGCAATTATAACTAAGTATAAACACTGATTTTTGTTTAGGTTTCTTTTATAACTACAGATGAATAAATAATCTTATCTGAAAGCTGTATTTCATTATCAATTTTTAATATATATATAATAGTACAAATTGAATAAATGAAATTCAATACAGTAAAACTCCTTATTAGATTTGGCTTATCAAGAAAGTTTATACAACAAAAATTAGCTATTGTTAATTTTTAAGATTCAGTACAACTATAAAAATTAAGTTTCAGACAGAGGGTGTATCTACATTTATTTTTTAACCAATGCCAGATACAATTTGGATAATTGAAATAAAGATTTTGTATTAAAATGTAAAATTTACTTTTAACAATTAATGAGTATAAATTTATTTGTGTTTCTTTTTTATATGATTCATAGGCTGTATTAAAGTATAATTGCTTGAGCATGCAGTGAAAAGCATAATTTTTACCGATAACTAAATGTACATTTTAAAATAAAAATAACATTAGTTTATATATGACTCAAAAATATTACCACAACACAAATGAACTGTTATTTTTGAAGATTTACTCTAAATATAGAAAAATAAGTTTCAAATGTAGTATAGTAGGACTCGGTCTCATTAGATCTTTGTTTTTTTAGTGAAGGGTTTTTAACTTTTATCCATTTTAATTACGGTAATATTTCGAAGGCAAAAACAATAACATCTTATACAGGAAATGTGAGCAAGGTTTACACATATAACAAGATACAGACTTAATAGCTTTTAAGTCTAAAGCTCAAAAATTTTCTTTAGCAGTAAATGGATATACTAACTCATTAAATCCTGAATTTGTATTTAAAAATCAGATGAGTTTTGTTCAGGTTTTGTTTATAGTCATAGATGAATAAATTATTTTATCTGAACGCTGTATTTCCCTAACAAATTTTAATATATATAATAATAAAAATTGAATAAATAAAATAGAATACAGTAAAATTCCTTATTACATTTAACTTATCAAGAAAGTTTATTCAACACAATTTAGCTATTGTTAAATTTTAAGATTTAGTGCAAGTCTAAAAATTAATTTTCAGACAGAGAGTGTATCTCCATTTATTTTCTAACCAATGCCAGATCCAATTTGGATAATTGAAATGAAGATTTTGCATTGAAATGTGAAATTTACTTTTAACATTTAATGAGTATAAATTTATTTGTGTTTCTTTTTTACATAATTCATAGGCTGTATTAAAGTATAATTGCTTGAGCATGCAGTCGAAAGCATAATTTTTACCCATAACTAAATATTCATGCAGCCACATTTTAAAATAAAAATAATAGTAGTTTATATATGACTCTACAATATTACCACAAAACAAATGAACTGTTAATTTTTATGATTTACTCTAAATTTAGAAAAATGAGTTCCAAATATACTATAGTAGGACTCGGTCTCATTAGATCTTTGTTTTATTCGTGAAGGGTTTTTACGTTTATCAATTTTAATTACGGTAATGTTTTGAAGGCAAAAACAATAACAACTTATACATGAAATGTGAGCAAGGTTTACACATACAACAAGATAAAGACTTAATAGCCGTTAAGTCTAAAAGTCAAAAATTTACTTTAGTATGTGGATATACTAACTCATTAAATCGTGAATTTGTAATTCAAAATAAGATTATTTGTGTTCAGGTTTTGTTTACAGTCACATATGAATAAATTATTTTATCTGAACGTGGTATTTTCCTAACAAATTTTAATATATATATATAATAATAAAAATTGAATAAATAAAATTCAATATAAAACTTTTTATTATATTTGGTTCATGAAGAAAGTTTATACAACAAAAATTAGCTATTGTTAATTTTTAAGATTTAGTGCAAGTCTAAAAATTAATTTTCAGACGGAGAGTGTATCTCCGTTTATCTTTTCCTGATGCCAGATCCAATTTCGATAACTGAAATGAAGATTTTGTATTGAAATGTGAAATTTACTTTTAACAATGAGTATCAATTTATTAGTGTCTCTAATTCACAGGCTGTATTAAAATATAATCGCTTGAGCATGCAATCTAGAGCATATTTTTGGCCTATAACTAAATTTTCCTGCAGCCATATTTTAAAGCAAAAGCAATAGTGGTTTATATTTGACTTAACAAAATTACCATAAAACAAATGAACTGTGATGTTCGACGAAAAATGAGTTTCAAATATAGTATAGTAGGCCTCGGTTTCATTAGGTCTTTATTTTTATTTTTTATTTATTTATTTATTTTTTAAAGGGTTTTTAAGTTTATCAGTTTTAATTAAGTTAACGTTTCGAAGGCAAAAACAAACCAACTTATACTTGAAATATCAGCAAGGTTTACACATATAAAACGATAAAGACTTAATAACAATAACCGTTAAGTCTAAAGCTCGAAAATTTACTTTAGTAAGAGGGGATACTAATTTAAATCTTTAATTTCTTATTCAAAATACGATGAATTTTGTTCAGGTTTCTTTTATAGTCACAGGTGAAAAAAATTATCTTATCTGAACGCTATTTACTTCTATCAACTTTAATTATATTTAATAATAAAAGTAAATAAATAATATTCAAATAAAGTGAAACTCCTTATTATATTTGTCTTATCAAAAAGATTCCTTCAAAATAAATTAGCTATTATTATTTCCTACGATTCGGTGAAAAGCTAAAATTTAATTCTCAGGCAGAGAATGTATCTCAATTTATCTAGTTTAGCCAACACCATATCCAATCTGTATAGTTGAAGGAAATAAAAAGCGATTCCATATTAATAAGGGAATTAACGTGTAACATATTTATTGAGTATAAATTTAGTAGTGTTTATATTTTGTATACTTACAGGTTGTATTAAAATAGAATTGGTTGGGCATGCAGATAACAGCATAATTTTTACCAATAACCGAGCGAACCAAATTCATTTTTTGTTTTACAAAATAAGATTGCTGACCGTAGTTAATAACTTGTAAATATATATGTATGTGGATATATACATATAACTTAAACAAGCCTAGCTATTAAGCATTTTCTAAAATTAATTTAAAATTTCAGACATCAATTATAAATCAGACACCTTAAGATTTAAATTCAGTAAACAGTTCTAATTAGAAGTTCTAAATTCGTTTGGTTCACTATTCTTGCTCACTCGCATTTATCGGAATGTTATAAAAATATTCACTAATCATTTTCATATTGCACCAAGGTACTTTCTCACGGTGAGTTGCACGTGCATGCATAGCCGTGGGAGGATTTTCCTTGACGAATTTAAGACCCCAATTATTTACGTCAAGTTTAGGGACCCCTGCAGAGAGGATACTTCACGGAATGGCAGCATAACGGTCAAGCTCGCACAGAACTGTAAGCGTGAATTATGGGAGCAGGGGCTAAAATGTAATGTCAGCTTGAACAAAAAGGGGCTACTTTAATGAGCCCACCTGCACTACCGAAGGGCATTTAATGTGGGGAAATTTCCCAAAGAGAAGGTATTGGATAAGAAGAAAAAAAGGGGCGTTGGGACCTGAGGTGAGGTTTTTGGAAACGCAGTGAGAGCGTAGAGTTGGAAGAAGTGGGCAGTCGAGAGAAGTGGAACAAGGATCCACTAGCACCAGCTCGTCCCGTGCGCCCGGACCGACACCGCCCCGCTCACCATCACCAACTCGTCCCGTATGCCCGTGAGGAAAGCCCCTGCCTGCTCCCCTGTGACTTTAATGGAGGTAATTTATAAATAATATTTACAGTCCTTTGACTTAGGCCTCTGTTAATAATAATAATTCCTTATAAAGTGATGTGGGATAATTATTCTGTAAATAGAAGATATAAATGATTGATCATTATAACCAAGGATATTTTTGTAAATAAATGTATAGAATAAATGTCTGAATCTATATAAAGTATTATATTCATTCTGTGTTTCCCCCTTGTAACGAACACTGGTGTATTGGTTGTATGTACATTACAACACATATATAATTTAAAAAACTTAAATGTGCATAAAAATTTAAAACAACAATATGCAAGCAAAGTAAAACTGCCACAGTAAGCTATTTTTGTTCAGTTTGAAATTTTAAAAATGAAAATTTTGCTACTTTTTCTCAAATAACAAAATTATTTATGTATATTTTTAAACAGAATAACTTTAATTTTGCACATTAAACAACGCAGTGATTAGATGGCATAGAGAAAAACAGATTCCATGATAATCTCGTACTCTATACAAAATTCTTTATTTTAGTCTTAAAATCATATTTTTAATTTAGTTTTTTATTGTGTTCTATGTATTGTGTAATATATTTTTGTGTTTATCACTTTTCAAAACTAAAATTACAAAAAAAGCATTTATACGAGATTTACATTGTTCAACATTCTGTAGAATTCCTTACTTAAAACTTCGGTAGAGTGTCTAAGAATAGAACTAAAAAAATTCCAAAATTTTTTTTATCAGTTGCAGTAGTTTTAAACGTTAACTAGACAACTTTTTTTCCTTTATCTTTTAAAATGCCTCAAACGTTAAACAAGAAACGCTCTTCAGAACAGAAATTCAATCAGAAAGATTTCGATTGTCCTACATATCAAACTGAAGCATCTGCAGTAATCTTTATCGACGTAATTAGGATCAGGCTCGAGTTAGTTACGTAAGTCCTTGCGGTTATTTCCTCTTCTCTCTTTTAGTTTTTTCTGGAAACGCAGTGTATTTAAGTTGTTAGTAAATACTTAGTTTCCAGATTCTTTTGAAATGGTTTTTAATTCTTTATTCTGAAGTAGAATTTTGCAACTCTTATGAATAAGAAAAGTTTTATAATTCCAACTAATTAATAACTCCTTATAAGACGCTAGTGAAGAAGATATACAATGTTAGGTGTACTCAAGTGAAATGAATGTACGTTTTTAAATAAGTAGACACTTTACTACCCTTTACTTTACTAAGTACGCCTTGTCAATAAATGAGGTTTTAACGTAAGTTTTTTTTAGCTTTGTCTCTCAAGTAACCTCTGGATAGTGATTAGCATATGTGTAAGTTTATATGTATTTCCTCCCTCTCTCCTCATTTTCTTCATCCATCTATCCCTCCCCCACTCAAGTTAGGGGACAAGTAACCATTCAAGGGAGAGGTTACTTGTCTCTCAAGTAACCTCTGGATAGTGATTAGCATATGTGTACGTTTATATGTATTTCCTCCCTCTCTTCCTCTCCCTTCCTTTCACTCCATGCATCTATCCCTCTCCCACTCAAGGGAGGGAACAAGTAACCACTCAAGGCAGAGGTTACTTATCTCTCAAGTAACCTCTGGATAGTGATTAGCATATGTGTACGTTTATATGTATTTCCTCCCTCTCTTCCCCTCACTCTTCCTTCCTTTCACTCCATCCATCTATCCCTCCTCCACTCAAGGGAGGGAACAAGTAACCACTCAAGGCAGAGGTTACTTATTTCTCAAGGAACCTCTGGATAGTGATTAGCATATGTGTACGTTTATATGTATTTCCCCCCCCCAATCTCCCCCTCTCTTTCTTTTTCTTCATCCATCTATCCCTCCTCACTCAAGGGAGGGGACAAGTAACCACTCAAGGGAGAGGTTACTTATCTCTCAAGCAACCTCTGGATAGTGATTAGCATATGTGTACGTTTATATGTATTTCCTCCCATCTCCTTCTCTCTCCATTTCTCTTCATCTATCCCTCCCCCACTCCCTTACTCTCTCCCACCCCCTCCCCGTTCTCTATCTGTCTCTCTCTCACCCACGCACACTCATTTGTTTACACATTATACCTCTTCGCATAAATCTGAGTAGTGGTAGCTCAGTCGGCAAAGGGAACATTCTCGTAAATAGAGAGTTGCGGGTTCGGATCCCAAGCAGGCCTAAGATCCACCGCGTTCGTTAAAAGTGACTAGGAGATGTAAAATATTTTCCTGATCACAATGTCCTCCCAGTTCTCAATCCAGAAAAATGGGGGTGGCAGGCCAAACATATGGGCTTCAAAATTATGAAGACCCACTTGAGCAAAATGTCTTACTTTTACCTTAGTGGTACTAGTTAAAACGAAAGTCGCACCTCAACGAGTAGCGTAAGACTTATCGTGCTTGCTTTGAGAAAGTTCATCCCTGGTTCCCAAAAAACAATTGAGAAGGAAAACGACTAATTCGAAAAAAAAAGTGTTTCCTGTACGTATATAAATTTTTAAGTTATTCAAAAATGCTGCTGATTTTTCGTTTTAAACACTAGAAACGGGAGAAGTTTGGTATACATAAAACAGCTAGCTGGGTCATGTTACCTCTTTTAATATGAATCAGTGTTGTTGTTTAAAAAGCACAATTTTCTATACACAGTTTCTATTTATCTTTAGACACTAAATTAATATAAAACTTAATAATATAAGATATTACAATATTTAAAAGTATATAATAAGAGAAAAATATGGAGACAAATTTATTGAAATTATTTAGTTTCTTTCCAGTCAAGGTTTCTTACACAGTTCAGAAGCTACATATTATTTTAAAGTGAGAATAAATATCTACAGTTTTGTTTCCACACTTGGAAGCTTAGTAATGAGCAGTTGTTCTCATATATACAGATTCAATATTATTGTTGTAATGTACTTACAACACTAACACCAGTGTTCGTTTGCAAAGGGGAAACACAGTAAAAATATGATACCTTATATTTATATTAAGACATTTATTCTGTGCACTATTTACAAATTGATATACTTGATGACCATATAACATAACCAGCAATTATCTATGTTTTATATTCATATTTACACTATTATTATTACAATTCTCTTTAGTTATGCGTTATTCCTTAATCAAGATATTGAATTACTAGATGAGGCCTAAATAACAGTCATGAATATGTTAAATTTGTTTTACCTCCAGTAAAGGCACAGGGGAGCAGGCAGGGGCTTTCCTCATGCGGTGTGTCTGCCCAGACGTTCGGGCGCACGGGACTTCGGTGCTGGCGAGCAGGGCTTGGGATTTCGATATCCAGCTGCTCTTGAATCCCGACTTCAACTCTTTTTTCTTAACTCTTTTTCCCAACTGCTCACCTCGGTTTTAACGTCCCTTTTTCTTCTTTGTCAATCGCTTGTTTGGTGAAATTTTCCCATCTCTGCACCCCCTTCGGGAGTGCAGGTGGGCTCATAAAATAGCCCCTTTTGTGAAAGCTGACATTTTTAGCCCCTGCTCCCATAACTCACGGTTACATCACTGTGCGAGCTTGATCGTTACGCTTGTGCCATTCCGTGATCTATAACTTATCCGCAGGGATCCCTCAAACTCGATGTCAACAATTGCATCTAAATTCTTGGAAATTTCTCTCACAGCTGTGCACGCTCGTGCTGACCATCGTGGGAAAGTACTTTGGAAAGTACTTCGGTACGATTATATTCACTATGTCACGTAGAGGCTTAATGGGGAACACAATAACACACACATATAAAGTAGAGTTAATCTAATTTATTAACTCAACTCAAAGACCGATGTACAATTGAAAGCGCTACACTAAACTGAACTCAGAACTCTCTGTGACTTGAGAGATCTTTGGCTTTTATAGCAGCAGGGTAAGTTCCAGAAATCTGTCTGGAAAGGCGATGGAAGTTTTACTAAACAACTCAAAGAAATGGCGAATATTCCAGAATACTTTTCTGGTAAACTAAGGAAAGGTCCAGAATCTCGTGAAACACGAAATAACGTAGAACATAAATAAAATAATTAGGTAAATATTTAGACCGATTTTAAATCTTATAGTCGCACATACCATTCGAACTTATAACCTCTAGATTAAGAGACTAGTATGATGACCATTCGGCTATGGAGACTATTCTTTTCAATGCGGCAATATTATATAATACATCTCTCATCATCAGGATCCTATAGTCTCTATTTGGGTTTAAACTAACGGCTTCTTGATTGCAAGACTAGTGTGATGACCATTCGGCTATGGAGACTGTTCTTCTTGTCAATGCGGTAATATTACATAATATATCTGGCAACACCAAGTTCCTATAGTCTCTACGTGGGTTTGAACTCACGGTCTCGTGATTGCAAGACTAGTGTGATGACCATTTGGCTATGGAGATTAACGTTTCTCTCCAATGCGGCATTATTATATTCTAATTACTTTTTATGGATATAAAATAGGAAAAGTCAAGAAATTTATTTCAATTTTGTTAGTAAGGTTTTGAGAAAACTAGACACAAAATAGTTTTTGGTTTAAAATATCCTATCCCGAATATCTAGTCTTAAAAAACACATGCTGAAGAAAGCTCTATTATATGTGGGTAAGTTTATACATATTTCTACAAGAGTAAATATTTGTTTGTGTATGTAAATGTGCATTCATAATCATATATATTTCAATTATTATATATTTCAATATTTATTTCAGTTTTGTTAGTAAGGTTTTGAGAAAACTGGACACAAAAGAGTATTTGGTTTAAAATGTCCTTTTCCGCGTACCTAGTTTTTTAGAATTAACTCTTCTAAAGAAAGCTCTATTAAATTAATTTTTACATATTTCACAAGAGATAATATTTTTTTACATGAAATGTGCAATAAAAAAAATTTACAATTATAATATTTCAATTTATTTAAATTTTGTTAGTAAGGTTTTGGATGAAACACAATATTTTGTTTAAAACCACTTTTCGAAGTGACCTAGTTTTAAGAAAACAAAAAAGAAAGAAAACGCTTACATTCTGTCTACAAGCTAATTATTTTGTGTACATGATGATTAATCAATATATTTCAATTTTTATATTTCAACATTTATTTAATTTATGTTAGTAAGGTTTTGGAGAAAACACAAATAGTTTTGGTTTAACATGTCCATTCGCGTATCTAGAATAAAACACACATCGAAGATCTTATTATATTTATAATATTATAATATTCTAAACAGTTAAATATGTGTTTATGTAAATGTGCATTCATAATTATATATTTATGAGCGTCAGGAAATGCATATTTACACTCCTTATACGTTATATATAGATTGTTATATTGTATCGTTTTATAATTAAATTGCTAAATGTTGTAACTACAAGAAGACAAATCTATTTTACTGCATTGTTTTACTTGGCAAAAGTGTTTACATTTAATTTCTGTTTTTTAGAATTAACTCTTCATGAAACTCTGAAAGATTTCTTAATTTATTCTGGAAGTCCAATAAAGAAAAATAAATTTTTATGTTAATTCTTAAAATTATACAAGGTTCGTTAATATACTATAATTAAGTAGTTTTGATGAAAACATTTGTTTACACCACGATCGAAGTGAAAAGCTTAAGTTACAGAGGATATAAAAAAGAAGAAAACGCTTACATTCTGTCAAGCTTAATTAATATTTTTTTGTGATTTCTATAGGATATTTTCTTTTTATTCTACATTTCCGGTTTTAATTTATGTTCATGAATTTATTTTCTTGGTTCTATAAAGACAAACACTTTTTAAGGAAAATAAAACAAAGATTGAATCGGTTTCTTTTAAATCTAATAATAGCCCATCGACCTTACTATCATAATTTATATATATAATTATTAATATTTTCATAAAAAAACATATTTTAACGCATTTTCTAAATATTTTTATGGTAGAGGTTTATATATATATATATATATATATATATATGCCAAATATCTAATTTTAATACGATACTACACGGATTTTAAAAACTAAATTATGTTGCTTTTATTCATTCTGTTTGAAAAGTTTACACTCTCTTGGAAATACATTTATATAAAAAGGGTTGAATTTTTAAGGTGAATTTTTAAGGTTTTTTAAATCATTAATTATCTTCTATATAATAATACCAAATTTATCTGTCTGTCTGTCCTCGACTTTATGAAGCGGTTGGACCTGGACTGGATAGAAGCATCCATATTGGATTTTTAATGAGTTAGAGTTAGCAAGGTTCGAAATTCACCCCTATCACCCCTTTTCTAGTATTTGATGCCATTATTTCAAGCCCTCTTTTCTCCGGTTAAGAGAAGGCGATTAAATTTATCAATTTGTCACAAAATAAATATGTGAAAATAACATTTTTTCCTAGAATTACAGCACCTTTAACCATCTCATTTAATCATTTCTTATTTTAAATTATTTAAAAATCGTCTGCATTATTTTCATACGTTTTATCACTGAACTTAGATATTACCTAAATAATTGTCTTTTATACTTGTCTTAAATAGTAGATTGGGTACATATGGGATAATTTTAATTTTAATCATTGATTATTTTTTGTTTCAATGAAAATTTTATCACCAATATTAACAAAAAATTCTACTTCCAGATTATAGTGGAAATGATAGTTTTATTCCTTTACTTCTATTAATTACTATGGCAAGAAATTGGGAAAAACTTAACGATAATTTCGACTTACCTAAGAAAATTTTGAATTATCTTTCTAATGAATTCAACATGATTCTAAACTGCATTAACAGTATTGGAAGACTTTAGAGGAGTATAAAAGTAAGAAATTATTGAGCGTGTACCAGACATCTCTGAGCCAAAATACAAACCATATTTTTACCTGCCTCATAGGGTACTTTACAATTCTGGAAAATTAAAAATTTTACTGATCCCGTCATATGGTGGACTATATGCTAGTTTTAAAAATAACGTCATCAAGAACCGTTGTAGCTCATTTGGTAAAGGAAGCTATTTTGTAACCGGATTAAATCTATGGATTATATCAAACATCTACAGATATTATCACTCATTTGACTTAAATTTAAGTAAAAATAAACATTATTCCAAAGTAAAGTCAAGTTACAGCAAATTAAATCATTTATAGGCAGAATTTATTTTAATTTAAAAATTTTCATGAAAGTACCCAAAATTGAACTTTAAAAGAACATATTTGTAGCATTTTCACTTGATGCATTCGTAATATCATGAAATACGTATCACTCCAGTTTGGCAGAGTCCACTATTTTTCAGTTACTTCCACTGAGCATGAATAGCATCGATATAGCATCGACAATTATATAAGAAAATGAAATAATAATGATGAATTCGTGAGCTCATGACCCCAAACTGGAGAGGAAGAAAGTTTATGAATAGAAAAAAAAAACAATATTTTTATTGCCAATGACGTCTATTCACTGGTTTTAAGTCTCGTGAAGGAATGAGTAGTTTTGATAAAATTTGTAATCCTGCAGGTTGGAAAATCACCCAATCAGAAACGAAAATCTTCAATGAAAAAATGAGCTCTTTATTAAAAACTAAGCTAATAATATAAATACCTACTGCAAAAAGTGGGATAAATATACCAAATAGCTCTTTGCAGGAAGATACTGAGAAAGACACGAAACATTTATGATGAAATCTTTAGAACTATAGGACAGCAGTTAAAGCTTAATTATAATTCCCAGTTAAATAGTAAATGAAATCCTAATAGATATCACAGTTATGAATACAGCTGAATGATGCAAATGTATATGAAATCCAAATTCTTGCGTTTATTGGTTTTGAAATGAGAGCTTTATTAAAAACGAAGCCTAGAATATCGAAGTCTACTGGGTTATCATTGGTAAACATACCAAACAGTTCGTTACAGGAAGAAAACGAGAAAGAAACTGATCATTTATGATTCATACAAGAAGAAATGCTTAAGAATGAAATTTGTAGAACTGTATAGCAGCAGTTAAAGGTTATTTATTAATCTATATTCCCTCTGATAAACTGTTAATAAATTTCTAATAGATATCACAGTTACAAATACCTGTGGGATTATTCAAATATTCATAAGACCCAAATTCGTTTTGTTTATTGGATTTGGAATGACTGCTTTATTAAAAATGAAGCTAATAATACCAATAAACAATGCATAAAACGGTTTCCGTATGATAAAATTCATCTATAGCAACAGCTGGATTCAAACCAATGAACTCCGCTGCCGTATAACAGAGCCCTACCTATTCTACCATTGTCTGGCGTTTTATTTTAGGATAGCCAGATGTATCAATGGTGTCAGACTAGGTCACCCAAAAAATAATCACGGCACACTTCTATTATGAACGTTCCTGAAGAGCCAGAACAACCAGATAGTAAAAAATAAATGACTACGAGATCCAAGCACCAATATGCCACCGAACTTTCTTGAGAACCACTGAAGAGTCTAGAAAGAAATGCAAGTGAATATTGTTCATAAGAAAATGGAAGTTATTAAGCTCTCTGAATTCAGCTTCTATTTTAGTCACCTAGTGGAAATTAAAATTGAGAAAAATAATTTAGTCAGTTTTTAGGATAATATTCTTGACTGACCAATACTCACTCACTTACTTTCACTCTCTCTCTCCCATACACACAGCAAGTGAAGATAGTAGAGGTTTATATGTATGTATGTATGTATATATATGTATATATGTATATATATGTATATGTATATATATATAAATATATAGTGTATAACACATTTATGTCATTTGAAAATTGGGTTTTAAGAATAATTCCACTTATTTTAAATTATAAGTTAAAACGTGTGGAACTATTTAAGGATCACGTAAGAAGAGAGAGTACACACATAATTGCTTAAGGACATCTGGAAGACATGTTTACGCAAGCAAATTTTGGCGCACTTTAGTCGGAAGCTGGGCTGCAACATCTACACTAGTCGACGATTAATTGAATAAAAATCCAAAGCTTAATAAGCATGGTTTATATATATATAAATAAATGATTTTTATATATATATATAAATAAATATATATATATATATATATATATATATATAAATATATATATTATATATATAAATAAATATACATATATAAAATAATAAAATAATTTTTAAACCAATATATATACATATATAGTATACATATATATATACATATATAAATATATACATATATATATATACATATTATATATATACATATATATATATATAAATATATAATATATATATAATTTTATCTATATATATATATATATATATATATATATATATATATATGTATATATATGTATATACACACATATATATATACATACATATATACATACATATATACATACATATATATATATATTGATATATATATATTATATATATATGTGATTAGATAGTCCGAAGATTATATATATACATATATATAACTATATATATATATATATATAATTCTATATGTGTGTGTGTGTGTGTGGTGTGTGTGTGTAATATTAAAATCGCTTATTTACATATTTTAAATATTAATTTAATAACTTTTGTTCATAAAGTAAGTTCGGAGTTTACGCGGTAATTCTGATTTTTCTTTTTCCCTCCAGACATGCTATAGACTTAATTCAGCCTCTGTCTATACTACTTTAGCCAATAGTCAGCGCGTTCTTTTTAAACACTAGCATATAGCCCGTCATATGACGGGATCAGTAAAATTTTTAATTTTCCAGAATTGTAAAGAACCCTATGAGGCAGGTAAAAAAAATGGTGTGTTTTTTTGGCTGATAATTACTTTTCAACAAAAAAAAAATCGATTAAAATTATCACTTATGTACTTAATCTATTATTTAAGTCAAATAAAAAAGAAAATTATTTATGTAATATCTAAGTTTAGTGATAAAACGTATGGAAATAATGCAGAACACATTTAAATAATTTAAAATAAGAAATGATTCAATGAGATGGTTAAAGGAATGACGTCATAATGCTAGAAAAAATTGTTATTTTTACCTATTTATTATGTGATAAATTGATAAATTTAATCGCTTGCTCTTAAAATGGGCTTGATATAATGGCATTAAACGCTCGAAAAGGGACGGGGTGGATTTCGAACGTTTTAAAGAGGACAGTATTTTTCGCTGT
Organism: Pardosa pseudoannulata; assembly: GCA_032207245.1. NCBI lineage: Eukaryota > Metazoa > Arthropoda > Arachnida > Araneae > Lycosidae > Pardosa > Pardosa pseudoannulata. Next base: position 23,000,464 of record CM063498.1, on the reverse strand, counting down.
GATACGAAGCTTATTCATACCAATTTACTTCAGAATCGGATCTATAGTTTAGGAAAAGATAAACTTTACTCGCTTTGAATTTTGCAAACCCTAACTCATCAAAAATCCAATATGGATGCTCTATCCATTCCAGGTCCAACAGCTTCATAACTTCGAGGACAGACGGGCAGATAACTTAGGCTATTATTACATTACGAGAAGAAAGTTTAAGGATACACAACATGAAATGTTTATGTGGCCAGGGACATCCGTAAAGCAATACGTGAATTTAATAAAATAAAAATAATAAAAATTATAAAAAGTTGAAAAAATAGTAAAAATTTATTTTAAAAATAATAAAACAACTTTCGGAATAAGAATTTAAAAGAAAAAGCAGAAAATATTAAATTTATTAGACATTAAAAAAAATTGGCTGCGTCGGGGATAGAACCGTCAACCCGAGAAGTACGACGATCAAGTGGGCGGACATTCTACCAAACGTACAACGCCTGCACGTTGTGTGGAACTAATTAGAGTATATGAAGGTTCAAGTAGAAACAGTCCAGAAATTTAAATATTACTCTCCGCCTTTGCCATCCTATCAAGAATGAATTTCGTATAGAATAAGAGGAAGGATAAGGCTTGAAATAATAGCATTAAACGCTCGAAAAGGGGGGATGGGGTGGATTTCGAACTCGCTTTCAATTTTGCTAACCCTAACTCATGAAAAATCCAATATGGATGCCTGTATCCATTCCAGGTACAACCGCTTCAGAAATTCGCGGACAGACAACTTAGGCTATTATTATATAGGGGATAGGTATTTTTTATCACTTGATGAATTGTGCTTAGGCATTATTCGTAGTCTTTTTACCTGAGGAATCCCTACTTGAAAAGTGTATGTGCGGGATCACATTGTCTGTGTGTACGAGGTTGTTAAAGTGTTTGCCTGTTGTATGGATTTCCTGTATCTCACTATATATAACGAAAGAGAGATACACGTAATATATAACCATTTCAAGAAGTTAATATCTATTGATATTTATTTACTTATATGAGACTAATACTAGATTTTATATTACAGAATTTTTAATATTTAATTATCTCCAAGATTATGTATAATCAGTGTTTCATTTTTATGGGAAATATGTTTAATATGTTCGAGATTAAAATATTAATTTGTGTAACTACTTAAAATTTTAAATATATTCCGAATAATAAGTAGCGTTAATTTTAATAAAGATATATGAAGGTGTACAATAAAATAAAACAGAGTTCAGAATTGTACTTAGTATCTTATATGATTGAACGTCTTATTTAAAATTAAAATTTTAATGTAGCTGGAACACGAAAATGCAATCGTAAGCTTTCCAGTCGTAAATTTTCTTCGAGAAAATTAAACGATGCATCTTAAGTAGTATCTGAAAGGACAATATAAGCCAAAACTGTATTGGAATTTTATCCTAAGCATTTTTTATTTTTTCTGTAGATAATTTATTTTCACTTTGGGGATAATGTATGCAGTAAAATAATGTACATCGATGCATCTTTTATCCACTAAATATACAAAAGCCTGACTATAATAACTGAAGCAAAAAATGAGAAACTAGCTAAAAAAATTACCCATGTAAACTAAGAAAATCTTATTTAAAATCAACGAAATATTCTTACCATTTTCTTTTACGATATTAATGTTAAAATATTTTATTCATTCCATGCAATGTTTTATAATATTTCAAAAATAATAATTCTGTAAAAAAAAACTATTTTGCAGCATCTATTTTATATGAATATTGATGCATACTCCTAATTTCTGTTTTTAAAAATTCTAATTTCTGTGTAAAATTAAAGCTAAGAATGAATTTTTTAAAGATGTTTCGCTTTAATTAAGGAATCTAATCTACTTGCTTCGCGAGTTCCTTTTTCCACATTTTTTGAAATGCATTTTAAACCTCTAAAATTAAAATAGTTGTTTCCTGATACAAAGCTTGTTTAGTCCGAGCTATGATCAAGATGTTAGTTTAGTGAAATTAAAAAAAAGAGAGGCTTACATTCGTCCATTTTAAAGAAGACATTTTTCTAGTTTCCACTGAAATTTATTAAACCAAATTTTTAATTTTAAGAATCCCTCAATTCATTAATTCAATCTTTTTAAATGAACTTTTCTTTCCAGGTTCCAAATAAAGCCTACTAGAGTAAGTTTCAAATTAAATTTGTGCGTTTTAATTACAAAGCATTTTCATTCATTTGCAAAATTAAATAGGTGAAATGTTTCATTAAGTTCATTATAAAAATTTAATTTCTTATAAAAGAGAATTCTTTAGAAATATTCATGTTGTTTAGGATTCTACTTCAAGTATAATATACACAAAAAAATTTCATATGATTTCAAAATTTTAAACTGGTCAGTCGTTAACGCAACTGAATTGACTGAAGGTGTGGCCAAATAGAATTGAAGCCACACCTATTTTTGTGGTCCTTAAGCCGATATTCACGCTGACAGTATTTTCAATATTATTCATAAATTTAGTGTTTTGTGAAGTTCACTTGAAGATGAAAAGCAGTTGTTCCTCGATTCCGAAGGTGTGGCATGGAAGCCCCACCCTCCTTTATACTCGCCCACTATGTTGATTATCAGTCTGATATTCGTTCACAACCATTAATTACCGATTACGAATTACACTTCCAATAAAATCTAAGATAAATATAAAAATATTTATTTAAGGAATATGGTTATTACAAAACGTCTAAATGTTTAGTTGTTCAATCAATATCCAGCAGAGGAAAATGAATGTTTATAACGGTAAAATAAGGAAAACAACAAGAATGCAAATGTTGTTATACTAAAGTCAACAGGAAAACTTTTTGTATACTTCATGACAATTTTTTTTTTTTGACAACATTTTCTGAAACGGTTTTCATTTTTCAAAACTGTAAAATTGTTAAACACATGGCATATTTAATCTAAACATGAATTACCTGCACACATCTTTTTGAAGTCATCAATTATATGTACCAATTTTCGTGACGAATCTCAGTATCGTAAGTTAAATTAAAAATCAGATCAAATTTAAAAAAAAATATGTATCAGCATTAATTCCTTTGGTACTAATTCGATTTCCTAGTCTATTTTATATAGATTATTTTTAAATTAATTTTTTTTATTAGTTTCTTTTATAAGGTAACGTGACTGGAAATTTCATATATAAACAAATACTGTGTGAATATATCTATACACTACTTTTCTCCGATCTTAACCATAATATATATACACACATAAACACACATACATACATGCATACATAGATACAAATATGTGTGTGTATGAGTGATCAAATCTGTGAATCCATGTGTTTTCATGTACTCACGTGGTGTACACTCAAGTATATACACTTGCTTGTATGCATAATATATATGCAATATAGATATATTAATTATGCACACACACACACACACACAAATACAGATAGAGAGAGATAGCGATAGACGAGGAAAGAGAGTGAGATAGAGAGAATAGGGGGGGTTGTGTGTGTGTTTGTACTTAAGTACATAGGTATGTGCATGTCTATATGTATGTATTTGCACAGTAAATCGTTTAACTAGAACACATATAAATAATATATTAACACACACACACATATATATATATATACCGTGTCCTTAAAACTTTTAAGACACATATTCTTGAAAAAAAATGTCCATCTTTGATTTGCTTGGGCTTTATATAGTAAGAGTCCACTAAGTCACCACATGACATTAAATTAATTTAACGAAAATCAGTGAAAGCGTAAAACTTGAAAAATATATAATTTATTCATTTCTAGGAGAAATCCGGGCAGCATACAAAAGGCATCCAAGTCTTTTACAAGCAGTAGAGTTACCATTTAAATGTCCATTACACATTAAAACAACAAAGTACGGGTGAAATTTATGTCTACTTAGATTTTCTGCAAAAGATGAAACCATTGACTTGCAATGAATTGAGCTAAAAATCTCGGACACAGCGACATTCATAAGGTTCTCGTAAAATCGTTCTTAAGACTATTAAAATGCAAGTGAATGACTTCGTGTCTTGCTAAGGTTAAGTTACTGTGTATTCGATAATGAGGGCATACTTGCTCTACGAGATGAGAAATAAGGAAATATTCAGATAATTTTAATACACATAATGCATTTACCTATTAGATTCTCGTAAGCTCTATTCTGAATTTTCAATTCTCTAAAGACTAGGAACCTGTACTCCTGTTCACACAGTACTCGATTATTTAAAAACAATTCCAATGACTTCATTTATATATATACACTTTTTCAATATATATACATGTGTGTTTGTGTGTAATTTATGGAAGAAATAAAAGGCCTTGTAGGCGCTAGATTCGGCTATTATTCTCGTTTCAAGGTTTTATTAAACACACTCACAAAATCAATATGCGGTCTTAGCCAAAATTTCCTAAAAAAGTTATTTTAAGAGGTTATTCTTCATGTTCATGACGATGTTCAATGATAATAGGAAAAATAATTTAATTTTTTAAGGACATTTTTATAGAATATATATATATATATATATATATATATATATATATATATATATATATATATATATATATATATGTGTGTGTGTAATGAGACTGACTTCTCGATGGGGGGTTGCAGTCATGGCCATAAAAATGATACCGTTTCAGCTAAAGACCTTTATTAAGATAACTTTGAAGGACGGGTTCCCACTTCATGATAGGGATAATTCAATTTTTATGTACAAGACACGTATACACCGGGTCGACATCTTACAATATCTCTAGAAAAATCTGTCTCCACTATCGTGTATCTTTTTTATTTTGGAAATTTCCTAAATTGTCCGCTAGGGCCATGTAGGTTTATAATTGGTCAGGCCCCTTCTCTGAGGGCATACACACAGCACACACAAAATCAATTGTAGGGTCTTAGCCAAAATTTCCTAAAAAAGTTATTTTTAAGAGATTATTCTTCATGTTCATGGACGAATAGGAAAAAATAATTTAATTTTTAAGGGCATTTTTATAGAATATATATATATATATATATATATATATATATATATATATATATATATATATATATATATTGTTTTATTAGTACAACATTTTCATTTGTAGAAGTAGAATTAAATGAATAAATGCTGTAAATTCCTTAATATATTTTTTAATTATCTTTTAATTGAACAATGACTCAAAATTAATATTTTAGGAACTCCAATTGTTATCAGAAACTAAATGCTACAAATTTAAAAAAAGCGTCTTTATATTACACTATAAATCATATAAATTACATGTAATTAATATTCTATAGATTAAAAGATTGTAAATTTCCAATGGTAGCATTTTAATAGTATTCAGATTAGTTAAGCAGTCTGAAATTACAATAAGCCCTCAGGTATCGTGGATATCTTACCGTTGTAGCTTATCAATACCAATTCTAACGGATGGAGAAGCGTTTATGTATAATTATCTCTCGTACACGTTAAAAATGCGACACGGAAGTATTAATCATTTAATCTTAGACAACCGGCTTTTTGCCATGCTATCTGTTGTTCATCAAGAAATAAAATAATCTACATTGCCATTGAAATCTACCCACGCATATTGACTTAAACTGACAGCTGTCGAATGAATGTGTGATTTGAAAAGGTTGAGTGAATTCTGCCTTAAGTAAAAGAAATCCCTGGTACGTTGGCGACTATGTTGATTTCATAGCTAGCTTGACACCAGAAGCAGGTGCTCAATCAGGGATGGACAAACATATTTTGGAGCATTCCAAAGAGCAATACATAAATATATGTTTGTGTGTGTGTGAGTAAATGAGTGTATGTATGTGTGTGTGTGTGAGGTTTTGAAAATTAAATGTAAAAATTAAATGTGTAATTAATAAAAATAGAGAGAACTCTTTTCTAACGCGTAAGGAATTTGAGGTGAGTTTAATTATTTAATTCAAAAGAGCTGGAATTAGAAGCAGAACAATTGAAATCAGTAGACTGGTGTCTTCTCGAAGAATCTCACTTTGTCTTATGATTTGGTACCTTGTCTCAACTTGAAATATGTATGTAAAAGAAGAATTTAAAGAATAAATAGTATAGAAAGTTTTTATTTCCTAAACTGTCTTTAACTAACCATGCCAACAAATATGGTTTTATATTTTTCCAATCTTTCGTCCAACATTTAAAATATATTAATTCCAAACAATAAATATTAAATTCTAATGAGTTTATATAAGCAAATATTTCCGAAGGAGGCACTTTAAGGATGTTTAATTTCGTTAGACAGTCTGACATTATAAAACAAAAATTCCCAGCTGCCGTACATATTCAATGTACGTAGGTTATCAATAATAATTTCTTAATGTATAAGATTATCCGCACCAATTATTACGAATATGAATTAGAGAAAACAAGAAATATTTATGTAGATCTGTCTATTCAGTTTTCAACATAACAAGGGCATTGATCTTTACATCTTGACTAGTACACTTAAAAGCCTTCTCTCTGTCTGTAGATCAACAAGAAACAGAAAATCTGAGTTACCATTAATGTTTACCTAAGCATATTGACTCCACCTGACAGTTTAGCTATACATGTGAGATTTAAAAGGCTGAGTGTAATTTTCTGTCACGAAAGATGCCAGGAACGTATAGTACGTTGATTTTATGGCACCTAGCTTGTTAAAAGTAACAGGTTCTACATGTTCTACACAGATAGTTGTAGCACATATCTACTATCGTTGCACTTAATTAACAAGAAAGTAAAACCTTGTGTCCTTTATGGCATACAAATTACCATTTCAAAAACGGAAGTTAGTGTGAATCAAGTCCCAGTCTATTAAAAACCTAAGTAAATAAAATTACATATGTGATAGCTATATGTAATAGTATGTATAAATATATTTTAATTTATAAACGTACAATTTAAGGGATAAGCGTAGATAAATTTAATGTCTTAAAATTTCTTAACTCGTTTTCACTACCAAATAACTCAAAAACTTCTGGGTAACAAACAGATAATAGTTTTAAATTTTTCACTCGTTAGTTTAAAATAGGGTTTCACCAATTGTTCTTCGCTGAACCTAAAAGTTCTGTAACAATCCTACAGTAGTTCCGCAAAAATTCTTAAACGCCATCGAAATTTAAAAAATTTTTTGGATTTATTCCCTAATTTCTTTCTTAATTTCTTACATAGAATTAATAATAGTAACTAATATGTCATAATGAAAACAATAATGAACAGAAAAGCTATGTTTCAGTATTTCGTTCAAACTACACACAAGAAGGGGTAAAACATTCGTCTGTGTATCATTTCATAGATATTTCTCCCTTCTCGTCACCTTTTTAAATTATTATCTACATATTTTTACGGGTTTATATTGTTTAGTTATTATGTTTATGTCTCATCAGTGATTAAATAAGCCATCATCGGTTTGGTTTTGGTTTGGTTTGGAGCGCTACGGTCTACTGTTTTGCACACGAGGGCTAATGAGACCAGGACCTACTGCTTAAAGCCGATTCCGAACTGCTAAGAACATCCATACCACAGTGGGATTCGAACCCACGAACTCCGGTACCGACGATCAGCGATCTAACCAATCGGCCAGCGTTCGGCAAAAGCCATCATCGGTGATCATTCAACAGTGATTTTTAATTTAGTTTCGCCGAAAATAATATTTATTCCGTTTCTACATATGTGGTAAGAATTATATGTGGTAAGAATATGTGGTAAGTATTCTGTGTGATAAAAGTTTCAGAACTACTAATTTAGGATTTGAATCACATCAATCTCATGCAGATCGTATTCTGTACAATGAGTTGGCATGCTTATAAAACATCTCCTCAGAGAGCCTTTTAGTTTGGTTTAGAAACATTAAGTAGTCCGAGATAATAGGTGTATGTCCCCTACTACAGTGGATATACCGTAGGTTATCAATAATAATGCTAAGGAATAGAAAATAAAAAAGCAAAAACCGTTTATGTATAATAATATCTTCCGTACATGGTTTTAAATGCAACTTGAAAGCATTAATCGTCGAACCTTAAGCAACACTCTTAAAAGCAGCTTCACTATCTGTCGTCGATCAAAGAAACAAAAAACCAACATTGCCATTGAAATCTACCTACGCATATTGACTTAAACTGACAGATGTCCGATGTAAGAGAGATTTGAAAAGCTGAGTGGATTCTACTTTCAGAACGAAAAGGTGCCAGATGCCCCTACAACGTTAGTTTTATAGCAGTTAGCTTGTCAACAGAAGCAGGTGCTAAACAGTAATTGCTGGCACACCTCTACACCCCCCTCTTTCAATTAAAAAAGAAAGTAAAAACCTTGGGGGTAAGACTTTGCGGCAACCCTGGCGCTCTTTTAAAGACAGGAGCTGATTTGAAACAAATCTACACCTTTGACCTTTGCACGTCAATAAAAGTAGAAATAAAAAAAATGGAAGTCACGCGTTTTCCGTGCCGCAACTTGGCAGCATTAGAACCGAAACAAAACATTTACAAATGATGTACGATATGTTCACAAAACCTTTCGAAAAGGGGTTACATGCCATTTCTCAAAAGGACCCCCTTAGAATTAATAGCAACGGCAACAACAACAATAATAAAAAACAATGCTTCGCTGGAATACAAATGGCTGTAAAAGCACAAGACAACTGGAATACAAATATTTAACACCTGGTGCTAAGAGACGTTACGAGGTAAGGAGGGGGAGGGATCCAGGGGAATTGGAAGTTTTGGAGGAGGAGAGAAATAAGTTATCGTTTGGGGTTTCCTTTTTTTTATTTTCAAAAATTGGGGTCATGTCCATTAATGCGTCATTTATTCGCGGCGGTGGCATCAAGCAATACGCCTACAGAAAAGAGAGAAAATTAAAAGAAGCTTTTAACACAATGGGACCCATGATGAGCACGTTCTAGTGTTAATATTAGAGGTCAGAAACAGATATTTACCCCTAAAGAAAATTCTTTCTTTTTTTCCTCTCTGTCAATTGTCTGTATTTTTTTCCTTCACGCTTACGTTCGTTCGCTGCTTCCCCCTTTTTTTCTTTTTGTCTTATCTACGGTAGTAGGGTAAAAAAATGTGCGGCAGTTGAGAATTCACGTGACTGGAAGCAATTTCTAAGAGAGCCGAGAAGAGAAACAATGTTTTCTCTCTCTCCCTTTTTTTTTTAAGTAATCAGTAAGATGGTTGAGGTGAGATTTGTTCCTTAAAAGGTTTTGCGTTTTGTTATGTCATCCAAAGCTAACACTATAAATTTTAATCCCTTTTCATTGTCTTTCAGAAATTTTGTAAGCGAGAGACAGGGAATAAAACATTGGAATTTTTATCCACTAGAATCTAATATCTGCTGACACAAAACAATCTCCTAACCAAAGAATCCTTTCTGTTATAAGAGAGAAAGATTTTTTTAAATAACATGGTTCTTTCGGTTTTAATTTAAATTAAGTACTACTGTCGAAAATGTTCATTTAATTAAAATGTATATTATTTGAAGCTTTCAAAAGTATTTAAATTCATATAATATTTTAAATATTAATATTTTTCCTGCAAAAATTTTTTAAACCTAATAAATCCGGTTAAAAATAATTTTAACGTATTTTTAGATATCTCTAAAGTTATATATTATAAAAACCGTTTTAGTAGCATTCACAATGAAACAATAGAGTTTGACAATTTCTTGTGTGAATGTATGTGTGTGTGTGTGCACGCGTGCACACACACACACGATT